>OZ004711.1:51513275-52092398 GCA_963924515.1 Vespertilio murinus | reverse complement strand
ACAGTCTTTGCCAATCAGAAAATAAAGCAGCTGAGATCAACCAAAGGACTTGTATGCATACATATAAGTCTAACCAGTGATCACAGACAACAGGGGGTGGGGATACGAGTTAGGGGGGAAGGAGGTTGGGGACGTAATGGGGGGTGAGGATAAATATGTAATACCTTAATCAATAATGAATTTTAAAAAAATAGGCAAAAAAGCAGCTAGAATGTTGTATGCAAAGCTATGTGCTTACAATATGCTTGCAAATAATGCACTAGGGCCACAGTACATTGTTTCTGTGGGTGCCTTGTGTAAAAAAAATGAGGAAAAGGAAGGCTAACGCACAAGGTCCACTCTAAAATTAGTTTCCTTGTAGTCATTATGTTCCACTTATGTTGAAATCTTACATTTTGCAAGCCAAAATGGATTTTTGGATGAAGTGTGTAATTTTAAATGTTTTTGATAAGTCATGAACTGTTTGATTTTCAGTATTGACTACAAGTTACTAACTATTCCCTGATAGCTTACTGCAACAAACAATAAAGTTTAAGGGTAAACTGTTTACTTCTCATTTCAAAGGAAACGAAAAGAAAACTTAGTCCCTATTTATCTGGGCCCATATACTCATCAACTTAGAAGAAAGGTAAATGACCATCACAGGACTGATAGTGCTATTATATGACAGTATTGAATTGAACTCTTGAACTCCTATGTTCCTGTAAGAAGGCAGGCAAACTGATTATACAAATACTTTACTCACTTTTCTACTATCACCATTTTACTGACTTTTTAAAACAGATTCAGATAATTTAAAGAGAGCAATTGGTCATTGGACAAGCACACTCAAGCTTTGGGACCTAAGTCTCAAAATCACGATGATGCAACATTGTCTATCCACAGTCATTAGCTGAGTGCGGTGCTAATTCAGAGCATGTCTAGACTGAACGAGTGACACAACCAGCTCCAACCCACTGCCTAACGAAATGTATCCATTGCTGAGATGATTCCACTTTTTTCATCCTGTTCATGTGCTGTAAAGCCATTTTAAATTACCTTATAAATATTTAATGTAAGAGCTTCTGTGGTTCAATGGGCTGTCATTTGTAATGTGAGGGCAAAGATAAACCTTCTGAAATAATCAGGTAAGTTTTAAGTGGTCTCTATTTTCCTTCCAGAGTAAGGGATTCCTCTGAGTCACTCTCTCAGATCTCCAGAGCCCTGTTCTTCAGTCCTGCTGCCCAGAAAGAACTTAACTAACACCTGGTACACATGGAAGGGCCTGCTGACACAATATTTCTTCTTCCAACTCATATTAAAATCCAATGATTCCATAATCTGTTCCTTCAGGGCATGACAAGGTGACAGAACTCACTGACAATTAGTTGGAGAAAATGAGTCAATGGACCCAGTGACTTGTTACTTCTACTGGAGTCAAGCCTTCGAGCTGGAGTGGTTGGTGAAAGGTTCATAGGGAAAAGGAGATCTGACCTGAGTCTGGGATGATAAGAGCAATTGCAATAGACAGAAAGGGAAGATGACATCTCAATATGTGTACAAATCACTCGTATTGGTCAACTAGAATCCAAAGTTTTAAGCTGTTCACCTTCCAACTAACGTTCTAAGTCAAGGAGTGTTTTAATAAGTGTAGATATTCAGGTAGGGAACCAGACATAAATAAATAATAGGGTTTAACTCTAAGAAGGTAATAATGCTTGAGATTTATTTTTCTGTATTGTTATCTAAATTTTGGCTTATATGATAAAATATTAAGTATTAAAGTCATCTTATTTAATATATTATCAAAGAAAAGAAAAAGGAAATGGTATAGAATTGACACTCCAAGATGATATCACTTACATTGGAATAGAATTTTAAAAAGAACATTCTGGTATCATATCAAATAGAACCTTGTGGCTAACTTGCAGTGAAGAACTTGCTTATGATTACTTCCATGAGAAAGATAGAAATAAAACAGCAAGAGTATGATGTTGCTTATACATAGAAATAAAAATGTATTAATATAGTGGGAAGTCCATTGACTTTTGATAGATAACCTATGTTTAAATTTCAGACCTACTTACTAGCTTCTTTAATCTTGAGCAGATCACCTATCATCCTCTTTCTGTAAAATGAAAATAATATTCATCTCATAGCATTTTGAGGATATATATTACTGGTGAAATGGGTCCGAAAACTATCCATCTATACCAATAAAGAGCTAATATGCTAATGAGCAGGAAGCCATAATGGGTAATGACCAGGTCATTAGCATATTAGCTGGGGCGTTGCTCCAGAGACAGGTAGGAAGTGGAGAGGTGCATGAAGGAGGCAGATCCTGTGCCAGGAGGGCAGGGGTGAGAGCCTATAACGCCCCTCTCACCAGTCCTTCAACACCTACCGCTCACACTCTGAATGCCCTGCGGCCCACCTGCCAGGAGAAGGAGCACAGTGGAGCAGATAGGAGGCTTCCACGCTCTCCTCTGGTGCTATGACCCAGCTGAGCCACCACATTGCTCTGGAGATGGGACGGAAATGGGGAGGCGCCCAGAGAAGGCAGGACCATCCCAAGGTGACAGGAGGGACTTAGGTCAGGGCTTGAAGCATCTTCAGAAGGCCAGAGCGTTTGGGGGCTGGGCCAGGTATGTTGGAGCTCTGTGTGGACAGGTCTGGGTGTCAAGGCAGGTGGATGGGCGGTGCCATGCAATATCACATGCTGGGCTCCTACTATATATATAAAAGCCTAAACAATCATCTAACCATTTGACTGTCTGACAAGTAACTATGACATACAATGACCACCAGGGAGAAGATGCCCAACACAAGAGTTACCAAGCTGCGGTGACTTGGCAATTGCGGTTCTCGGGTGACACACCTGGAACTAGAAAGGAGGGAGCCCAATTCTGGGGTGTTTTACTGGAAAAACCCCCTCTCGCAATCCAGGACTCCTTGGGGATGTTGGAGAGCCAGTTTCGGCCCAATCCCTGCAGGCCAGGCCAAGGGAACCCACTGGTGCACAAATCCATGCACCAAGCCTCTGGTAAAACTGTAAAAGCTAAGATAAGCTACTGTTAAAACTCTTTACATTTGCCTTTAAGCTTATATTATTTTTAAAATTATTTTATTTGTAACTTAGGAGGAATATTTCTTATATATTATTAAATATATCTCAAAATATGTATTTAATATGTTCCTTGTACTGTAACTGTTCGTATAAACAGTGCAGCTGGTGTTGGTCTTGACTCCAACTATGGCTGTGAACTATAAAACTACAGTATGAAAATATATTTTACTATATCCAAGATATTAAGCAAAAAGTGCCCTTTATTGGCTTAGTAAAGCAGGGATTCTGGGCTATTCACCAAGTAAAATGACCTGTGGTAGAATCTGAGATGAGCTATTCTAGCTCAGTCATTCATGACATTTTTCTTTGCTGAAAAGTGATGGTGAATAGCTTTCTGGCATCATTTCTTGAAAATCCTTTAATCACTGGGGAAGTGGGCTTAAGATCCATGAAGGGAGAATGGATAATCCTTTGAAAAGCAAATCCAATCTGAGTCTGTCCTGCTTGATCTGAAATCCCTGGACATATGGCAAATGAGCAAGGTTTCAGTATTGAGCTTTAGAATTCTCAGCCAAAACTAGAGGAAACAGAAAAATCTAATGAACAAAATGAACTGACAAGCAAAATAGAGACAGACTTGCCCTAACCTGTTTGGCTCAGTGGATAGAGCATTGGTCTGTGGACTGAAGGGTCCCAAGTTCGATTCTGGTCAAGGGCATGTACCTTGGTTGTGGACACATCCCCAGCAGGAGGCAGCTGATCAATGTTTCTCTCTCACCAATGTTTCTATCTATCTCTCCCTCTCCCTTTCTCTCTGAAAAAAAAAAAAACCAATAAAGTATATTTTTTTAAAAACTTAAAAAACAACAGAGACAGACTCATAGATAGAGCCATTAGGGATGGGGGTGTGCTGCAGGTGTGTGGAGGAATTGAGCAAAAAAGAAAAAAAGAGAGAGAAATAAAATTCATGGACATGTACAACAATGTGGTGATTGTGGGGAAAGGGAGCACGGTGTGGGGAAGACAGTGTAGGAGGGATAAATGGTGATGGAAGGAGACTTGACTTGGGGTACAGGTGATGTATTATGGAATTGTACAACTGAAAACTATAATTTTATTAACCAGTGTCACCCCAATACATTCAATAAAAGGGGGGGCACGGAATTAGGGTCCTAGCCAGTTTTGCTCAGTGGATAAAGCATTGGCTTGCAGACTAAAGGGTACCAGGTTTGGTTCTGGTAAAGGGCACATGCCCAGGTTGCAGGCTTCATACCCAGGAGGGGGCATGCAGAAGGCAGTCAATCAATGATTCTCTCTCATTATTGATGTTTCTATCTCTTTCCCTCTCCCTTCCTCTCTGATATTAATAAAAATATATTTCTAAAAAAAAAGAAGAAAAAAAAAGAAAGAAAGAAATTAGGCCAGGTCAAAAGAAAAATAAATAAATAAATGAAGCAGTAATGTTAACCATAATCTAACACAATTATTTTTCTTTGCTATGTTCATTTTCTTCCTTTAATTAAATCTTAGCTATGATACAATTATCAACAATTTGTGTAATAAATGTTCCACAGACTATGTAGGAAATGACTGACTTAAAGCAAAAAAATTATAATGATGTGCAGATTGTGAGGAAATATTTGAGCTTCTCCTAAGAAGACCTCATGTGCCTTATCATAACTAATTGAAATCTAGGACAGGTAAATTATAGAACACAAATTAAAGGTCATAACAAACCAATTATGAAAAGTAAATCTTCCCTAGTGACTCACTCATATATAATTAAGACTGCCAAACCAGAGTGGGGCAAGAATAAATCCACTATCAATAGGATTGCTGGCGTACATCTTGCTTGATCCCAGCATGATCTGTTATCATTCTCTGTGCTTCATGGAACTAGGAGTAAAGGCTCAGAAATTCAGATATACCATGTTATTCTAAGGTTGAGGCTCTTAGTTCTTCACAAAGCACACTCCCAGTGGTAAAGTCATGGGAACGCAGTTTGGAAGTGACTATATGATTTTGGAATAAAGCATTAGTGCCCTAGACAGAGCAGCCAATAAAAATATTGCATCCTCCATATGGACCATCCTCCATATGGGCCCATCACAATGTCATACCTACACAGAGCCAGGACACTCCTATATGTCACCTGCCTGGGCCCCGGGGGCATTTTAATTTAAGCCTTTGGTAAATTCTGCCCCCAAATGTGCCTGGAATTGTTGGAAAAGTCAAAGTTATGACTAGAAAAGGATGGAAGAAAAGGTAGAAAATCCCAAAACTTTCAGACTTGCTCCTGAGCAATCTATATACCCTGTTTCCCCCAAAATAAGACAGCGTCTTATATTAATTTTTGCTCCCAAAGATGCACTAGGTCTTATTTTCAGGGGGTGTATTTTATTTCCATGAAGTAGGTCTTATTTTTGGAGGATGTCTTATTTACGGGGAAACACAGTGTGTGTGTGTGTGTGTGTGTGTGTGTGTGTGTGTGTGTGTGTGTATGCCTAATCAACCGAATGACCAGTCGCTATGAAGCACACTGACCACCAGGGGGCTGATGCTCAGTACAGGAGCTTCCTCCTGGTGGTCAGTGCATTCCCACAACCAACCTCTTGTGGCTGGCCAACCTCCCACAGTCCCTCTTCCGGCCGGGTGGCCCTTGTCAGCCCTGATTGGGACTGGGTGAGACAACCCCCATCACCCTGATCACAGACAGGCCAAGGGATCCCACCTGTGCATGAATTCATGCACCAGGCCTCTGGTTCTAAAATAAAGCAAGATCGCCAAAACCGGTTTGGCTCCGTGGATAGAGTGTTGGCCTGTGGACTGAAAGGTCCAGGGTTCAATTCCTGTCAAGGGTATGTACCTTGGTTGTGGGCACATCTCCAGTAGGGGGTGTACAGGAGGCAGTTGATCGATGTTTCTCTCACATCGATGTTTCTAACTCTCTATCCCTCTCTCTTCTTCTCTGTAAAAATTCAATAAAACATATTTTTTAAAATAAAATAAAATAAAGAAATATGGAAATAACATTTCTCAGTTAATTACATAACTTGGAGAGATTTTTTTTTGTTAGAGGTCGCCAAGTACCACCAATTTACTGTGTTTTGTTTTGTTTGTTTTTTTTTGAAGATCTGTTAGTAGTTTTTTTATCTTAAATTTGAAACTGAATGTGCCTTTAAACTCCCCAGTACAGCTGATAATGTGGTCTATGTGTATTAATATGTAGATACAAAAATGCACATCTATAAGTAAACATAAAATAGCCTTCTTTCTAAAGAATATATTTTATATTTAGTGAAATATGGCAGTGTTAAAGAAAAAAACAAACATGCATTTCAGAGTCACAAGAACCTATACGTTTCTCAGCTAAGGATGCTGAGCCACTTTGCCTGGTAGCACAGTTAGTGCGCAGCCCACTGAGACACATACCTAGACCTGAGTGATTTCAACACCTCTGCTTCTAGGTACTACATGCCTGCCTCCCCGAAATAATACTTGTCACTTACAAAGCATATAGTTTCTGTACTGTGCTTTACATTATAATCAAATCCTGCAGCAGGCATTTATGTACTGAATTATGTTTTGTAGTTTTGCCACACATTGTTGATTTTACTAACAATATACATGTGTTAAATTATAAATATATCTCAGGTAGGTTTCTCCATGAGGGTAGCAATGGTGGCTTACCTATTTTATCCTCTAGAGCAGTGTTTCCCAAAGTGTGGTACACATACCCACAGGGGTACCGGAAGAGTTTGGTGGGGATATGCACTGCACGGTGCTTAGCTGTGCCTAATTCTACGTTCTCATGAGTCAAGTCAAGACAGTCTTGTGAGGCGTGAGATGGTCTGGTGTGCAAATAAATATTATTTATAATATAACTTTTATTTATATTTTATTATGAATAATTTTATTTTTTGTTTATTATTATTTTGTGTATGTACCAAAAAAATAAAAAAATAAATATATTTTGATTGTTATTAAAATATGTCTTTTTTTTGACAAGGGGTACTCAGCATTATGAAAATTATAGAAGGGATACACATATGTCAAAAGTTTGGGAAACACTGCTCTAGAGGATTGAGCACAGTGCTTTAATCAGAGTAAGTGCCCAAAATGTTAATGGATGGTAATTGGATTTAAGGATCTATTTATATCCATTTAAATTTAATAACCCAAGAATTTACTCTGCTAGATATTCACTCTGCCAGTTTGAATAGATATTGCTACTCTATTAGTTTGGAATAAATAATAAAATTTTAGTTCTAACTCCAATTCTTAAAGGCTTTAAGCAAGAAGACCAAAATGCATCATACAAATGTTTAATAGGCCAATGAGCATAATAAATAAGAGCTTCTGTGTCTTGGCCAGAATCTATCTTACTAATCAGAGAATCTGGAATTTCTATCATTACATCCTGGTCCATCCAGACATACATATTATTCTCTGCTATCTAGAACACATGTTCCTGGAGGATTTAGAATAAGAATTTAATAAACATTTTATTGAATTGAGTTCAATGTATAAGCCAATGAATAGTTTCAATGAATAATTTCAATGAGTTGAATGTATAAGCCATTGGGATGGCAGGAGTGCATTGGAATAACAAAGCAGACAATGGATCAGATTAGTCAGGAAAACCTTTACAATATAAGTGAATCTCATGCTACAATTTAAATAAAAGAAATTGGTGGAAAGAATGAAGATTGATTTACACAAATGAGCCTGTCTAGACTTAATCTTAAGACTGGCAAAGAACCAAGCGAAGGAACCAAAGAAATAAAGCTTAGCCAGAATATAGCACAGAGATTGGTATGGAAGGAAGTGAGAACAAGTGGAATCAAATGTAAGGGTCCAAAATAAGTATTTGATAGATATCTCTAAAGGATTTTTATACTCAATATCCAACCTTCTTTCTTTCCACATACTATCAGAATATGAATTTCAATTTTGGCCACACACAAATCTGCCACAAAAATCTCTAACGTTTGCAATAGTTTTTCATAACTTTATAGACACCAAAGCCATGCTTATTTTAAAAACTTTAAAGGGCTCGTATTTCATGAAAATTATATTTGTAAACATGACCAGTTGAACAAGTACTACATGTCCTTAATTGTACATTATTATTCTGATGCATTAGAAAGTATGGTACATATTTTTTCCTTATCAAAACCCCCCATCTCTTGGGGATACTGTTGGACACTGCCTAATGCAGGCAGAATTGGAAAAGAGCTGCACTATCTTCCAATAAGAAATGCAGGCTTTGGGAGAACTCAGCTTTTCTCAGGGGGCTGCATGTCTTCAGTATTACTTGATTGCAGGCACTATGCTATGCATTGTCTCATGCCTCAATATCCTATTTAAGAAAGGAGGAAACCAAACCCATAGACATTAAGTACACGCCTAACGACTCACCACTGATAACTGGGAACGCTGGCATTCTAACCTCAGTCTTACTCCAGTGCTTTACCTATTACGAATACTGCCTCTCTCTATCATGCAAAAGTACCTTAGAGTTATTTTCATCTGTTATGTCCAAAACATGAAAAATGAAGTGAATTGACCCTACCACAATTCTGTCATATTTCACTAATCTATTCATAGTTAAAATCAACATAAAGGTGAAAAGTATATGATATTATTCAAAATGAGCAAAAGTAGTAATCAGGCTGAAATAAAGTAGAACTATTTCATAGTTTTATAATTGACCCTTTCATTATTTCCATTTATTTAAAGAGTAGATTAGTTTGTTATATTTAGAGTATAGCAAATTTTTGGCATGAATAAGAACTAGAGACTCATCTTTGGCTTGCAACTATTCCAACTGATTGGGCTATTTGGCTGAACAGATTAAATAGTTATGGGAAAATATGTCCGTCAATTTGTGTCTCTGAAAGCTACATGCATCACTTGTCTTTATATCATTTAGCATGGTTTGGCATTCAATAACTCATAAAAATAAATGCTGAGGAGAAAACACAATTTCTCCTGAAATTCCTCAGAAATTGATACCAGGTGACTCTTGAATGGTCTTCAAACAGTGACATTTCTTTGTTTTGACTGTCATTAATACTAAGAAGGAAAAATAAAAGCTGGAGAATCAATGGGGATTGTGGATCAGAATGAATTACAACCACATTCTCAGAGAAGATGAGAAAACCTAGAATGAAACAAAACTCCCTGGACAACGATGGGTCCAGTAGAGCTTTTACTTGAACACATTTGATTGGAGGTCCCTGAGAATGACAGGCATCTGCAGATCTGAGCTGATGATGCCTTCCCATCATTAAGAGTTCCAGAAAAATCTTCAGTGTGATTTCTGGAGCTTGCAACTCAAGGTGCTCACTGCCTTTCAATTACAAATTGCTCATTTTGTTACACAGAGAGACCCCATGAAAAGAGATTGTGTGCATATGAATGCACTAACACTGGAAATAAATCTCCGCTTTAACTCTGTTGACCCTGCAAAACCTCCCATCAACAGAAGTTCCTGGAACCTTCCTCGCTGTTTGAACAACTCAATCTGAGTCCAGCACTGTTCTCTAGGAACCATCCAACGTCTCTCAGGATTATAAATACAAAGCCTTCAAAACCTCATTCGTTAACCTGGTGTTAGAGTTCTAAGATGCAAGCTTCATTTAGAAAGTCATATGCTACATCCAGAAGGGACTATGGATTCTTTCTCAGTGTGTAGACCTGAATAGCACAGTCAATTTGAAAGCCCGGTTCTTTCTACTGACTGCACTTACTACCAAGATTGAAGGGAGACAGAGTGATATTCAATTCCTATAACTCATATGAACTAATGTGTAGGATCCTGATCTATATAAGAAAATGTTTTTTATTCCTCAGTCCTAAGAATATTTAGAGCTAACATTGCCAAAGGGAAAGCCAATAGCCCCAAAATCAGGTCCATTAAATTTAATTGTAACCATATTGTCTCTGCTTAACCGTAAGTGGAAAAGAACGGGTGCCATAAACTTTAATAGTTAGAAGGCCTGGTCTAGGCTGACTTTTTACTGGAAGATTGTGTACAGCTCTGGGTTCCAAAGGCCAACAGACAAGGATATTTTAGATACAGTTCACTCAAGCCTTATAGGGACCTGGGAATATTCATCTAAAAGAAAAAAATGATAAAGACTATCCTCTATAATAAAAGCCTAATATTGCAAAGTATTCGGTTGTCCAGTCGTCCATTCAACCAATCACTATGTATAATGCGCTAATGATATTCTAAGGCTACTCAACCAATCACTATGATGTGCACTGACCACCAGGGGGCAGATGCTCCAACCAGTAGATTAGCTTTTTGCTGGGGTCTGGGAAATTAGGACTAAGTAAAACAGGACAAGGCACACCCTGGAACCCTCCCATGGTCCCTCCCCGGCTGGCCAGCCTCCTGCATCCCTTCCTGGCCCTGATTGTGCACTGGTAAGGTCCCTCAGCCTGGCCTACATCCTCTTGCAATCCGGGACCCCTCATGGAATGTCAGAAAGCTGATTCTGGCCCAATCCCGCAGATCAGGCCAACGTACTCCACTGTGCACGAATTGGTGCACCAGGCCTCTAGTTAGTGTATATTTTAAAAGGTGAGTAAATAAACATTCATTGAAGACAGTAAATAGTTACTTTAAAATGAAGTGTGGCATTACTCAAGTTTGGTGTAACAAACTAATGTTCTAACAACTAAAATTATTGGATCTAGAAAATTGGGATAACTATGGATTCTTCTCTGAGATATATAAAATGGAGTGAGTTTCTGTGACTTGGATTGATTTATGTATCTTTCATGAAGATGTGTGGTTGATTAGGTATTTTCTAAAGTTCTATTTCAATTCTAGATTTCTAATACTGGTAACCAAATATATAATTTCTCATTAGTCTACTTAAAGACAAGTATGTTTAAGTAAATATAGAAATGTGATTAAATAAATTGAAGAAAGTGGCATTGTACTTATTTCTGAGTAGAGAAAATGTATGTGTAGCATCCCTTTAAATAAAAACACAGGAACCAAACTATTTCACTACAGATTTTCCAAGAGTAAAAGCAAAGAGCACACTATACAAGAACAGACAATGAGTTCTACTGTATGGCCTCAGATGGCTTATCGTAAATAGGCCCTAAACAGAAAATGAACTAAAACTCAGTTTTCTACAAGGTCACTCACATTATTAGCCCCAAAAAACCTTTTTAAAAGATGGAAGTTTTCCTTTGCGCTTCTCTGCTTCCACATCTCAAGTTTCCAGTATCTTTTATTGCCTCTGGCTGTTCAGAGTCATTTCTAGGAGCAAGCACATAGTCCCTGCCCTCTCCACCCTGAACACCCTTTGCTATTACATTTTTTTTAAGGCATGGTGTTTTCAATTTAAAAAAAATTTGTACTGTTTCCCATTGTTTTGAGTTAAACTGATTAGTCTATGCCAGAGGATGATAATGATAGATCCTTAACAGGTTACTATCTGTGGCTGTAGTGCTTCTCCTGCCGAGAACCCTAGGCTACTGGTAAGACAGGGATTGACAGGCATTTAGTTGCCCCTGAAATCCTACCAACCAGGTGTCCCCTTCACCAGCGTAGATGAACTAGCAAACAATCTGGATTTACATGTTGGAACATCTTTCTGTCCTCTTTCTCCTCTATCAAATATAAACAGAATGTATATGTATTTCTCAATTTAAAATTAAATCTTTCAAATATTATTTTATTATTGATTATTTCTGCAAACTTCTAAAATATATTTTTATTGATTTCAGAGAGGACAGGAGAGGGAGAAAGAGAGAGAAACATCTATGATGAGAGAGAATCATTGATTGGCTGCCTCCTGCATGCCCCCTACTAGGGATCAGGCGAGCAACCCATCATGTGCCCTGACCAGGAGGCAAACCGTGACTTCCGGGTTCATAGGTTGATGCTCAAGCACTGAGCTACACTGGCTGGGATGCAAACTCTTGAAAAGGTTAAAAAATAAGCTACGTTTAACTCATTTAACAAGGATTGCAATACACCGATCTAATCATATAAATTGAAAAGGTTTGTTAATTATGACTCTATATGGAAAATTTAATTTTCTTTACTTCATTAATTGACAATAAAGGAAGGCTTTTCAGGGATTTTAAACAGCACTAATGATATCTGATTCCAGGAACACTCACTTGTTTCCTGGGCAATTTCAATAAATTAAAGAGATTTGTTTCGTTTGCCAGGATTTAAAGCTGCAATCAATTTTTATTTGTCAAAGAACATATTGCTATATTGAGAGCTAAAGGAAGCAATTGCTTAAAAAAAAAGGTCATTTAATACTTAACGAGGTTTTTGTTGTTGCTGCTGTTAATTGTCTTGGTTTGTTTGATAAAGATTGTTCAGGTAACATTTGGAACATAAGGAATTGTTGGGCAGGGCAGAAATACTTGATACAAATCAAGATTATGAGGATCACCAATGAGCTCTAGTTTTTATATCTTAACCTTAAATATTATATACAAAGTTTATATTCCAGAACACATAAGCTAATGACAACTAACATTTGTTGCACTTTGCAATTTTTAAAGTGTGTTTACATTAATTCTCTCAATCATTACAACAACCGTGTGATGAATGGACTTTATAATCCCTATTTTATAGATGAGAAAATAAAGTTTGTAGATACTGTCCCTTACCCAAGAATACATGTCTAATAAAAACTAGCATCCAGAGTTGGTTGGGCTTCATATGATGTTCTTTTGTTGCTTATTAATTTGGTCCTTAGACTTACTTCCTCAATAATCATGGTTTTAGATTATTTTTACTGAGAAAATTATATAAGCATTTAGGTTTTTGCTGCAAGAACTGATCAGTAGTTCAAATCTCTGTTGCCATACGCATTGCTGTACAAAGCCAAAGACTGACACGACAGTCCTTGGAAACTGTTCTCATTTCCAAAAGGAGAATGAAGACTCAGGGAGATGACATTACTAAAACCACACAGTTCTCTGTGAGATGCTATTTGCATCTAAGTCCTCTCCAAAGGTGGCTATAAAAAGAGAAAATGGTGGAGTCTATAAGGGAACTAATCACACTGCCATCTAGTGATTAGGAGGTCTGATAAGAAAAGGTTTCTAGAGAAAATAAAAATTTTGCTCACAGGGACATTAAAATAAAATTCCTAATCTAATAAGCAAAGAGGTCTAGAGACAACGGGCTTATTTAAAGGTTGGTTTGCTTGTCAATAGGACCTGAATGTGAATGTGAATGTCTAGTCACACTTACAGAGCCTTTCCTGTGTATTGCAGACTGAAATTTGTAGGGCCAGAATCATGCCATAGGAAATGCATGGGCTCTAGAATCAGAATGATCTGTGTTTCTATGTAATCTGTCACTTCAAGTGGAAGAAATTCTGCAAAAATCACCTCACCTCTCTGATGCACACTTTCCTCAGCTATAAATGGCAAATGCATTCAAGAAGCTATAGTTACTATATACGGAGCTCGAATGAGTTTCCAGGCTGTATTATGTTCAAACATTAACAATATCTGCAGAATTCTGAAAGCTGTTCTTTAGTAGTCAAAGGAAATCTAGAAATCCAAATGGGCAATCCTTTTCAAGGTTGGCACAGGGAGGTAAGTTCTAGGACATAATGGAAAAGTCTGCCACTATGAACAGATACAGTGATGAAAAATTGCTATAAAATTACCTCCAATCTGAGATTCCATTATTATATTTACTTACTTGTATCTATTTGTAAAATATGAGTGCATATTATTGGCACCTCTTATTCATCCAAATGTAAGTTAACATTTTCAGGTGAGATAATATATTTCAAAATGATTTTAAAATGCTACAGCACTTTAAAATTGTATGATCAAATTATGAGTCTTTGTTTTCAGCAGAAATAAATATGCTTTTTTTGTGTGTGTTTTTTAAAATATGTTTTTATTGCCGAGACCGGTTTGGCTCAGTGGATAGAGTGTCAGCCTGCGGACTGAAAGGTCCCAGGTTCGATTCCGGTCAAGGGATTGTACCCTGGTTGTGGGCACATCCCCAGTAGGGGGTGTGCATGAGGCAGCTGATCGATGTCTCTCTCATCGATGTTTCTAACTCTCTGTCCCTCTCTCTTCCTCTCTGTAAAAAATCAATAAAATATATTTTTTAAAAATATGTTTTTATTGATTTTGTTAGAGGAAGGAGAGGGATAGATAGATGGTAGATAGAAAGATAGATAGAACTTTGATGAGAGAGAAACACCACTGATCAGCTGCCTCCTGCGTGCCCCCTAGAGGGGATGGAGCCTAAAAACCAGGCATGTGCCCTAATTGGGAATCGAACCAGTGACCTCTTGATTCATGAGCCAACACAACCACTGAGCCACACAGGCCAGGCTGCTTATTCGTTTTTTTATCAGCTAACCACATTCCTATTTTTGGACCCGATGATAAATATTCTATTAGATTTTTACCTTCTTTTCTTATTTATACTTCTCTAATAAGAAAGGAATCTGAAAATGTCAGTGTGTTTTGTCCTGATATTCTTAAAACATCACTTACTACAACCGATACGTAGGCTTGTTTCCACTATTCAGACTCCTTCTGTCCATCCTTATTGTTTATTCCTGCAAAAATCCAACACCGGGTCCTGCCTGGCTACCAATTAATCCCGTGACCTTTGCTGTCTTACGTTACTAGAAAAAGCCACTTAAATGTGAGATTAAAATCACCTCCATATAATAAGTAAATAATGTTCGTGTATTGCAGATCATTGTTCTCTATCAGAAATAATAATCGGCTTCACTTTTTACAGGAAATAGACAATAAAACCTCAACAAATGGATGCAATCCTTCAGAATGGCTCTCAAATGGACAGAGATGAAAATTGATCTGGTTACTTGTCAATTGCATTATTCAGAGATGACATCATCAGCAAAGCGATAGCCAATGCTGGCTCATTGCCCACCCCATGACAACCTTTCATAGATTAAAAAAAAAAAAACCTATTCTATAAAGATATAAGCATCTCAAGAGCTGTAATTTGAGCTTTGAAACCTAATTAAATAACTTTCCACCAGCCTCATTAGTAAGCACGAAATCAAATTCGATATAAACACCTGAACACCGGACAGTGAATGCTAGCAAAACATTTCATAGCATATCATCGTCACCAATGTGTTATTGTAGAAGGAAAGCAAGCTACTGGCTAAGACAGTTTCTATATTTATTCTGGTTTTGTTTATGATCCATTGTAGAGATGAACTTGTGAGATTGTTGCTAATTGAAATGCAGAATTAAAGTCTTTTGGCAATGAAATGCTCTTTGATGTTACTCTAACAGTCCTATTCTGTGCCATCAGCCAGAGTGAAACACAGCATGCTTCTTTACCTGGGGGGTTATGTTCATTGAGAATCACGAGCGATGCCGGGGTAGGCCTTCGTTTCCTGATCTGTGAACAACAAAGGCCCAGCGGAGGTCAGTGGTTACAGACACTGCTCCAGGTTACCCCGCAGCGTGCAAAGCTGTCCCATCCTTATATTTCCCAACTTACCAAAGCAAATTCTGGAGGGCACACAGTAGGTGCTCACTAAATTTATTTTGAAACATAGAAAGTTAGACAGTAGAACTGTCATATATGAGTATCACCTTTGTTTATCAAAAAGCTACACGTCCACAAAAAAAAAGTAGTTGTATACAATCAAATGATGCCCCCGAAAATTAATATGCACTGAAGGAGGGATGACTTGCTAATTTCATAATATTAATGATGCTTTCAAGATCCATTATCCTTATATCTAAATGAGAGAAGCTTAGAAAACTCAAATTTCTAGCAGGTTAAATTTAACAGCATGAGTTTTTAATTAATATTATAATTTTTTCTTGTTTTCTAGCATAGTATTTAGAAAAAATCAACAAATAAAAAATGAATATGGACCTTATGAAAGTATGTTATTCATTTAAAACTAATTGGTTTAGTGTGTGTTTTTTCTTAACTTAAGTTATAAGAGTATATTATGATTAGAATTTCCAATATGTCCATGATTCCTTCAAATATAGGTAAATTCCTAAAGTATATGTCAGCAGGAGAATAGACAAAATTTACCAATGACACTTGGCCAAGATAGAACCAATGCCTCATTCAACACAGATATGTGTTCAAGGTTGTATTTAACTGGCCCAAGACTGGGTGAATCTACTTCAACATCAGAAAATTATGAGTCTCAGATTTAATAATTGTTTTTAAAGCTTTGTATATAATATCTGATAAAAGATTCAGGGATAATTTAAGTTTTAAGAAATTAATGAATTAAGTTGAAGACCCTGTAAATTCCTTTGCTTTTGTCTCCTCGCTGCTATACTTTTACCACAAATGGTATTTTAAGTGGTTCTGAATATGAAAAACAATAGTATAGATATAAACTAATCACATGTGAGAGAGTCAGAGACAGAGAGACAAAGAGAAAAATACATATAGACATAGTATAGATGGAAAAGGAATTCAAGAAATGTTAAAATACTATCTTTAGCATCTGAATAAAATGTTTTATAAATTATACATATACCTACACATCCTATCTATCATGCTACATATATTTATAATTGCTGTTCTGAATATATAATAAAAAAACATTAAAATAAAATATTAAGTGTATAATCTGAAACTATTCCAAGATTTAATGCTTTCATTGTTAAATGAATCTTTATCATTTTATTTCATAAATAATAAAATAAAAGGTTATTAAATTTTAGAACTTACTCTTAACTTTCTCTAAACGTTGAATCTGTTACTTTAATAAGCACAAGCAAAGATATTTTCGGATCCAAATCTGAATTGCTAATATAACCGTTTTTTCCCTAACAGATGCTAATTTTGCATCACATTGAAACAGCTGCATTTTAACCAGTAGTTCACCTAATGCAACTCAAATACAAGTGCAATATGGAAACCAATTTATTTCTCATTCAGTGTGTCCTGGAAATCCACGAAGTTGGGCAAATTCCGGAGGCAGAGAAGCCTTCGATTAATAACAAGAATGTACGTCCATGTTACTGTGCATCCAGCAACTGGTCCCCACCCAGTTCTGCTCACCTGCTCCGCCGCCTCGGGTGCGATCTGACTCTGGAACAAAGGTACAGCAAACTGTATCTTTTTGGGACTGTTGGGCTCCATGGCGGTGGTGAGAACTAGTCAGACACGTGGAGGAGTCCGGAGGACGAGCCCCAAGTGGTGTCCGGGATGTGTTTCCTCGGGCTCACTCCGCCCAGCCCCACGGAGCGCTTCTTCGCAATAAAGAGCTGTAATCCCAGCGCGAGCGAGCGAGGCTGCCGAGGCCCGAGCAACTCCCTCTTTCAGATCCACACTGACGTCTGGTTTGTTCCCTCACCGATCCCTCGGATCTTCTCAGCACAAGACAGAAAGGAATAATAAGCTAATTGTATGCCTCTTCACTAATACACATGCCAAACGTTCACTCAGCAGCTAATTGAAAATGCAGTGCTAGCCCTGAAGGACGCACTGCCCTGGGATTTGAAAGAAAAGGCTCCATCCACTGCACATTACTGACCGGCTGCTCCAAAGTGCAACGTAAGCTCCCTCTGAGTATTGCAGGGACGGGCCATCCATTATTGATGAATATAAAGCAGGAAGTTTTTTTGGAGTTGGGGGCAGGGTTTGAGTATGGAGTCATTTCATTTCTCTGGCAGCCACTTATAATGCAGACACCCTTGCTTATAATGCAGCCACCAAATGGATGATGAATGGCCACAGAGGGTGAGCCACAACCAACAACACCTTCTACATCTGGTTGGGCGAGATTAATCATGGCAGGCAGAGCAGCTGTGGTGGAGTGAGGGCAGCACTGCCACCCGCCGAGCAGATCTTGGTTCAAGTTCCATGGCTTCCATTAACCAGCTCTGTAGCCTGAAGCAAATCACAGGCTATGTCTAGGGCCCCCATACTCTCATCAGAAAAATGGGGGGGGGGGAGGAGGGTTGGACTCAATGACCTTTAAGGTCCTTCCTGTTTCAACATTCTGTCATTGTAGTTCACAGTTTTCGAATTTGAGTGGAAATTTGTGGACCGCTAAACTTAGCAAACAGCTTGGCCACTGCTGCTGCAATGACCTGTTTCATTTTTCTGGTGGAGCTGGTTGCAGCCTCCGATTTGGAAGAATCCAGAAATGATTGGAAAACATTCGTGGAAGCATAATGGTATCTAACATTGTGTTTTGTTGTCAATAGTGGGGATGTGTGCAAAGATAAGGAAAGAACTCTGCGTGGGGCAGGGGGTGTCATAAAAGGTATAATCTCCAGAATGATAGACGATGGTGATCCTATTATTGGCTGGTGGTCAAGGTAGAGAAATACTGCCTGCTCTCCACCTCTGTGAATGCTAAAGGGGAGGCAGTAAGTAGTCAGACAGCCTTCACCCATTCTACTCCTTTCATGAAGGAATCCTGAAAATGAAGCAGCTTGCATGGAAGGAAGAACTTGGTTTTCTACTTCTTTATTTGAAGCATATTGTTGCCCAGCTAATGTTGATGAGTGGTTGAGTGTTGTTCTAGGAATCAAGAGGCCCTGGTTTGATTCCCAGTCAGGACACATGCCCAGATCTCAGGCTAGGTCTTTAGTAGGGAGAGTGCAGGAGGCAGATGATGTTTCTATCTCTCTATTCCTCCCCTTTCCTCTTTAAATAATCAATAAAAACATATTTTAAAAATAAATATATTGTTTCATGAACATTAGATTTCTTATATGTTTTTGGATTTATATAATACATTTAGACATTGACTATGATTCCAGGTACTAACAAGTGAAGTTTTCTTCCTTTTCTAAAAAAATTCTGAGCCCATACCAGGAATCCATCTTAATGATTTAAGCATGAAACATTCTGTTGAAAGAATATGGAAAGTAATATGCATTATTCAAGCAGATTTCTTATACCCACTGGGGAAAAAGCAAAAGCAGATGTGGATGTGAAAGCACTTTCAGTTGGAGAACAGTGCTGATCAGCAAGAATTTTTGTGATGGGTGCATCCTTGTAGTGTCGAAGGAAAACTTACAAATAACATTATGTGTAATAGATTAGAAAGGCTAGAAAAAAAATATGAATTAATATCATTAATGAACTTATTTCTCTGGATATTTTTTAAAATTATATAAAAGGGAAACAAGAAAGTATTTCTAGTGAGAAATGAATTAAAAACTTTATTTAGAGTAATGATTAAGAGCATGACTTGGTGGCCTTGAGTTCAAACCTTGGCTCTGATACTTAGTGAGTTTATCCACATGGGCAGTAAATAGAACTTTCTACTTCTGAGGTTTAGATGAATTAACTTTTTTAAAGAGCTCATTACATGTCCAGCACAGGATACCACTCAGTAAAAGATAGTTACTACTTTTCCTTCATTAGATAGCAGACTAATAGGTGAAAAAGTGAAATTTTATGTATGCATCATATAAACATTAACTAAATGATTCTCATTAACTAACTGCTCTATTTTTGAGTAGTTTGACCAGAGATAATATATTATAAAGGGATTATCTAGCCCCTTTCTTCCCCAGGCCAGCTCCTGCAGGACTCAGCTGAGGTATATCATCTCTAAGAAGCTTTTATAGGTTTATTGGAGGCCCAATGCATGAAGATTCATACAAAAATGGGCCTTCCTTCCCCTGGCTGCTGGCACCATCTTTGCTCTGGCCAGAGCCTCCTTTCTGCCTTCCCACACTGCCCAGAGAGGCTGGGGCAGTGCAGAATGCCTGCATCGTTGCCATGGCAACAACGCAAGCATCCTATCCTGCCCCCCGCCGATAGGCACCTGTATATGCAAATTAGACATACATATTTGTTGGGTTAATTTGCATACTCACTCCTGATTGGTTTGTGAGCATCGTGAAGGTATGGTCAATTTGCATCTTATTCTTATATTAGTGCAGATTTCTACCGACACTGGTCTTAGACCCACCTCTTCTGTATTTCCAAAACACCCAAATACCTCTTCTTAGTACAATAACTACATGACTATCTTTTTACTGGTTAGCATTTTGAATTGCCATCCATTCACCTAGCAAGTATTTGTTTAGTGTACTCTGTGCCAGGCCTTTTGCTATGGCATTAGAGGATAAACTGTGGTCATAGGTGAGTGAAGTCATTTTAAAGCTAAATTATTTTTCTAAGAATCAGGTAAAATGCTACTTAAATTTGAAATAATCCAAAACTTTTAATGTGTTTATGTGGAGAGTATAATTATACTAGATATTAGGTATACATTTTTCTCCTATTAGAGATAATAGTAATAGCTAACCCTTATATGGTATTTACTGTATACCAAGCACTATTATAAATGCTTTACCTGAATTGATTTATTTTAAACTCATAACAATCCTTTGAGATAAAAGTTAGTGCCATCCTGGTCCCTAATTTAAAATGAGGAAACTGAGAATCTGAGAGTTTAGTAAATTTGCTCAAGGTCATCCAGGTAATACATGGCAGGGCCAACATTCAAAGCAGGCCTAGAATTTGGGATTTTAATCATGATGGTTACTATATTATTTATAAGAGCTGAAAAGAAATCAGTGGAAGGTACCAGAACCTCTCTCACATTGATGTTACTCTCTCACATTGATGTTTCTCTCTCTCTCCCCTCCTTCTTTCTAAAATCAATTTTTAAAAAAATCACATGTCCTCAGGTGAGGATTTAAAACAACAACAACAAACAGAATATCTTCTAAGTTCACCTATGCCATTTTAAATCTTATATTTTTTCACATTCTACACTTATAAGAAGATTCCTCAGGCAAAGCTCACTAAATAACCTTTAATAAACTCTAACCCCTCCACAGCACTTAAGTATAAAAGTGTACTTGTAGTCATCCTCATGCTTAAAAGCTGACATCATTGATTCATTTATTTATGTAGTTCCTAACATATCCTTTTAAATTGTGTCTTAATTTTTCATGATTGCATATTTTTGTCTTCCCTAACTCAAACAATGTTGATTTACTCTAGGATCTTTATATCAGTGAGTGCTGTGTTTATAATATGTGTTGAATTGAAGAATTACTACTGAGTTATATAAATACTCGGGATTTCTTTTTCTCCTAACTATGGGCATTGTGTTTTGTTTAATGTATAATATATTTCTGGATCATCACTTAACAATTTTTATCTTTGTTTCTTGTGGATGTGGGCTCACTAAAGAAGCCAGAAATTTGAGGAAGGTTTTCAGCAAGTTCATATCAGCCATGTGGCTAGAGCAGTAAGTTCCCATCAGAGAGAGGAAGTCTGCTTTGAAGGATCTTTGGACGGGTGGGACTTTGTTGATGTCACCATTGGGGAAGCAGTTCATTGGGCAGTCTGAGCAGGAGAGAGTCACACAGACACAGAATCTATCACAGCTTAGTATGGACCAGGCACCTTTGAAATTTTGACCACGTGGACTGTTACAAAGATTTTTAGCTCAGGTCCAGCCAAAGGAGTCATAGAAAGAAGATATAAGATTTATTCTTTGCCCATCCCTCTTTTCATTTGTTTTCTTATCTTTCAGTTTTATTCCTGGTCATCACTTAATTTTAGCCTTTCCCTGCCTTTTATTTGGAGGTGATGATTGTTGCATGAAATACAAAATTGTAATTAATGTGTTTACCTAAAGTATACTAGTTTACAAAATGCTTTCATAAATATTATTCATTCATCCAACAAATATTTATTGAACATCTTATTCTATGCCAAACACTGGGATATAGACAAAATAAAGCCCCAACTTTCAAAGAACTTGCCATGAAGAGAAGGCAGAATCCTAATAAGCATCACAGAACTAGAAATGCTCTAGTAGCAAGTGGTGATAGGAAACAGAGAGGGACTTGGGTAGGAGGGTGATGGCTGTCCCTGAGGGTGAAGGCATTTTTTATTTGCCTTCACAGTGTTTTTAAAAATTGAGATGACATTTTAAAACTCATGAAAACAAAGACACCCCGTTTCTCTTAATAAAGTGGAAGGCCTGAAAAATCTGGGTCCTCATATCCACAAGGTGGCCATCAGCTCCAGCAACAGAGGGCTACTTTCTGTAAACAGAGCAACAGCTTCCATCAGGGCTCATACAGGGTGGGCATGGTATCCATACTAGCTAGTTCCAGTTGATCCCTGAACTAGAGGAAGAGGCATAACAACATTAATACCATGCAGAGAATTGCAAGGCGTACTGTGAAGGCAATAGGTAGAACTAGAAAATTTTAAGTAAGTGAGTATCATAACCAGATTTGGGTCCTAGAAAGGTCACCGTTGTACTTGTGTGGAGCATAGATTTGAAGGAGTCAAAAACCAGAGGCCAGAGCCTCTGAGGACATTATAATAATCTACTCAAAAGATGACAAAAGCCTTAACTAAAGTAGCAGAAGTGAAGGTGGAGAAAGATAGCTGGACAGAATATAGTTATTTAATGGAATTGGATAGTGATAAAGAGAGAGGTGAAAGAATGATGGTCCAAGATATCTTATTCTTCAGCTTAGCATGTGGAGATATCATTCACAGAGAGAGAATGTGAGGATGATAAGATATAATATAATATAATCAATTATATTTTATTTAGATTTGGGTTGGCTCTGTGAGTCACAATGCTCCTTTTACATCTTATCATAATTAAAATTAGTGAAAATCAAATTTTAAAATAAAGATGAAAATTATAACCATTTCTTAGGGTAGATATTAGCAGTTAGAGTCATAATCTTCAAAAAAGTGCTTACCACATTGCCTGATTGGATGGTATTTTGCAAAAATGGCCACACTACCTCCTATTCCACTTATTCTTCTGCAATGTGCTCTTACTGCTCACTCACAATTAGAATGGAGTCTAATTCCTCTACCCTTTGTGACTGATCTGTAACCAATAGAATACCAAGGAAGCGATGCCACATGACTGCCAAAGCAGTCATAAAAGGACATACTAGTTTTACTTAGTTCTCTAACTTCAATTTACTCTGTAGGCCCTCCATCTGGGACTGCTCCCTCTTAGAAACCAGCTATCACCCTAAAGAAGTCAAAGCCACTTGGAAGATACATGCAAGCACCCTGGTCTACTGCCTCAACTGCACCAGGGAGTCATGCTTACCAAGATGCCAGATATATAAGTTAAGAAGCCCCAGAACATTCTAGTCCTCAATGGTCAAGTCATCCCAGTTGATTGAGTTTTTGGAGCTTCTGACATAAAGATGCAAAAAAAAAAGCATTCCTGCTCTACTTTGTCTGCCTACATTCCAGGTGCTTGGTCTTGGGACGCTTTCAGAACCCATGTGCAGTGAGAAGGCCGAGTGACAAGAAGAGGTCATATGTTGACTCCAGACAACAACCCCAGTGAAGGCGAGCCTTTGAGTCATCACAGCCATCCCATGAGACACGAGTGAAGAAGCCTCCAGATGATTTCAGCCCCAGCCATATGAGTCACCTCAAGCTGTTTGTGTATTCCATCTGAGGCCCCAGACAGCATGGAGCTAGCCTCACTTTGCCCTGTCTGAATCCTTGACCTACAGAATTCGGCAACATGTAAATTGATTGTTGTTTATACCACTAAGTTTGGAACAGACTCACTCACAATTAGAATGGAGACTAATTCCTCTCCCCTTCGTGACATATATAGACAAAACTCAGTAATTGTTGGCTACTTCTAAAATTAGAATTATTTTTGTAACAGCTGGCCATTACATATAAGTGTGTGTGTGTGTGTGTGTGTGTGTGTGTGTGTGTAACTCAGAAGAGAAGTGTACTTTAAAGATATGTGCATAAAAATATGAGTTTAAAAGACATGGGGGTAGGTGAATTAATCCAAGCAGTATGTGGGATGCAAAGAGAATGAAGTATATAATTTTGAGGAACCCAAAGATTAAGGAAGGAAAGAGGAGGCAACAGGAAAACAAACAAAAATTAGTCAGAGTAGACAGACAAAGAAAGAATCATAACATGGAAGTCAAGGTTCAAGAAGATTTCTTTAGGAACTTATAATCAGTACAAAAACAAACAAATAACAACAACAAACCTGCAGAAAACATAATTATAATCACTAAAATATATATGTTAAATTTTAGTAGATAGAATGACCAAAAGGATTGGGAGATGGGTAAGTGGGGAAAAAATCTTGGCAATTAAAAGAAAGTCTGCTTCATACATAGGACTTTACTGTGGGTGGTGGGATTACAGATTTTATCTTTGCTCTTTATGCTTTTCTATTTTATAAATAGAATAACAAAGGTATGTTTTTAAATATTTTTTTTTTTGCTAATCCTCACATGAGGTTATTTTTTCATTGACTTTTACAGAAAGTGAATGGGAGAGGGAGAGACAGAGAGAAACATCAATGTGAGAGAGACACATCAATTGATTGCCTCCTGCATGTACCCTGACCAGAACTGGGAATCTGCAACCAAGGTACGTGCCTTTGACCAGAATTAGACCTGGGACCCTTCAGTCCATGGGCTAACTCTCTATCCACTGAGCCAAACCAGCTAGGGCAGTGGTTGGTAAATCGCGGCTCTTGAGCCACATTGGCTCTTTGACTCCTTGAGTTTTTAGCAAAGGCCAGCTTAGGAGTACCCTAATTAAGTTAATAATAATGTACCTACCTATATAGTTTAAGTTTAAAAAATTTGGCTCTCAAAAGAAATTTCAACCATTGTACTGTTGATATGTGGCTCTGTTGACTAATGAGTTTGCCGACTACTGAGCTAGGGCTTAAATAATTCTTTCTTTTAAAAAAAAAGGCTTAATTTTCATTCACTAAAATATCATTTTTATACTTTCGCTTAAATAAAAAAATGAATATAGAGTCACTTTTCAAAAAACATGTTTATTTGTTTGTTTATTTGTTTTTAAATTAAGGACAACCTATGTTGGATGAGAGCATTATTTCCATAAGCCATTGAATTTACCTTACCTATTAAATACAGAAGAACACTGTTCTTAACACTCTTGTATTTATCTCTAAGAGCAATATAACAGGATAGAGTGCAGGAACGCAGAGGGCCTTTCAATATACTTGCTAAAGCACGTAATATAATGCATAGGAACTACCATAATTGGAATTTCTTGTTTTCTTATAGTTTCCTTGAAAGCAGCTATTATTTTCTTAGGTTGTTGATTCTTTCTCTAAGCTATGAATAGCAAAACATAGTCTTCTACTGGCACATAATTAAAGCAGAATGAATGAGAAAGGGAGAAAGAGAGAGAGAGAGAGAGAGAGAGAGAGAGAGAGAGAGAGAGAGAGAGAGAGAGAAAGAGAGAGAAGAAATAATTAACAGGGCAGAAGACGAAACTCTTTAAACTTTAAGAAACTCCAAGCCTTCTACTCAGAAAAAAATGTTCAAATTGTAAATGGCATTATGTAATACAAAAATGTGATCAGGCAACGTATGAAATATATTCTGGTATTACTCTTTAGTCAGAGGACACTTGAAGGAACAAATTCTCTCCCGGTCCTGCCCAGGTTTTATCTTTTAGATGTCTTGCAAAAGAGAAACTTAAATATACAAAACATTCTGAAGAAAACAAATAACTCCCCAGCTAATATAATAAATCTAGTTTTCTTCTTCAAAACGTCATCGAATGCCAGATACAGAGCATTCATCCTGTAACCATGCAGAAACCATTTTTCTCTAATCTGGCCTTTATTTCCATTTATTTCCTTTGACTCAAACTGGCCTCACCCAGCGCCTTGACTCACCCTCTCCCCCTCCCTTGCTTAATCATTAAGCTCTCAGGACAGTGAGATCCTGGTCAGCATCCAGTAGTTACAGAAAAAGGGTCCTGAGTCTATTGACTATTAGATAGTTTTTAATCAAACTAAACATAATATCTTGGCCTCAGTTGCATTTTAGCTCTGGACTCCCCACAAAAAGCAGAATGGTTGCACAGAACAAATCTTTGCAAAATGGGACTGCTCTATGGCTGACATCAGGACCAAATGCAATGATCTATTACCCCTACCCTAGCGCCAGCCAATCACGTAGAGATCTATTAGCCACCATGATCAATGAAATTTTCCCTATATAATCCATCTCCTAAAAGTCATTGGGGAGTCAAGTCTTACTTTCTTGGTTACAAACTTCAGTTCCTATCATTAGGCTTTGATGCGCACAGACAAATGAACCCCTTCAATCTGGTAACAGCTTCAATTACCTCCAAAATTTTAAATTTATAATTTTTCAAGGCAGGATTTTGTGAGTCACCTAAGATCTGTGCCTTGTAACTTTATATGATTGTATAGTAATAAAAATGTTGGTACATTCTTAAACCCCTTAATTCATTTTACATGTACGAGGAAAAGCATTTTGTGTACTATTTCTATCTGCAGACTGTTTTAAGTGATTGAAGAAGGCAGGCAAAGGCTGCAATCTTGATATGGTGAAGTAATTTGCTTTAAGATGCAAGGGACACTTTAGAGCAGGGATGGGCAAACTTTTTGACTCGAGGGCCAAAATGGGTTCTTAAACTGGACCGGAGGGCCTGGACAAAAGCATGGATGGAGTGTTTGTGTGAACTAATATAAATTCAAAGTAAACATCATTACATAAAAGGGTATGGTCTTCTTCTTTTTTTTTTTTTCCAATAGTTTACAACAGCGATCCGGCCCACAGGCCGTAGTTTGCCCACACCTGTTTTAGAGGGCACTCAGGTGTAACTAGTTGGGAGAGCAGGTAAATAAATCCCATCCACTGGCTGCTGCCAGGCTAATTCTGACCTCTAGGGACCAGGGAAAATTCTGACTTGCAGTTCTCAGATTAGGAGCGTCTTTCAAACTCAAACTGACCTTTTGCTAGTGCTTTGGTGAATCTCCCCCTTCACCCTTTCATGCTTTGACAGTGTCAAACAGTTTCTTCCAAGCTTGGAGCAAACTAGGAAATTTGAGTTCCCCAGAAGAAGGGCCCATCCTGTTTGTGAGCTTATGATTAAGATGCTTCAGGTTTATCTTAATTCTGTAGGAATCCCTTATCAGAGTAGATGACAAATCTTCACGCAAGGGGTATGACCACAGTCTTTTCCAATTACAATTTGTAATAAGAATAGAATCTAAATTCTGTGAGGAGATTTAAAAAAAAAGTAGTAAGAAATATTCTCAGAGTATAATCTTCTGTGTGGATAGAACACTAATACTAAGCTGGTGCCGGCAGATGGGGAAAGGAAGGCCTACTCTTGCGTGAATTTCATGCACCAGATCTCTAATAGTATTATATGAATTTGTACTATATTCAGATTGAGTATGTTTTTTCAAGAAATACATTTGACTACAACAGCTCTGCAGAAAACACCAATTGTCTTTGTATTCTTCATGTCAGAAAGATCTGCTTGGCCAAAAATTTCTTTTCTTCTGACTTATACCTCAAGAAATTATTAACTTAAATTGATACTTTAATTGATGATACTCATCATTTTGCTATTATTATTATTATTATACTAGAGGCCTGGTGCACAAAGCTCATGCATGGGTAGAGTTCCTAGGCCTGCTAGCATTCAGGGCCAATCGGGGCCTTCCAGCTACCAGCCAAGGCCTTCCTTCGTTCTGTGCCATACCCTGGTGGTCAGCGCACATTATAGCAAGGGATCAAACTCCCAGTCTCCCATTCAAACTCCCAAGGGGACACTTTGTATATTAGCCTTTTATATAGAGAGAGACTAGAGGCCCGGTACCTGAAATTCATGCACGACGGGGAGGGAGTGGTGGTGTCCCTCAGGCCAGCCTGGATCTTCTCCAATCTGGGATCCCTCTAACAATCTAGGACTGCTGGCTCCCAACTGCTTGCCTGCCCGCATTCCTGATTGTCCCTAACCTCTTCTGCCTGCCAACCTGATCACCCCCTAACCACTCCCATGCCAGCCTGATTGATGTCTAACTGCCAGCCTGTTTGGCCCCTCCTCTGCCAGCCTGGTTACCCCTAACTGCCCTCCCCTACAGGGTTGATCACCTCCAACTGCCCTCCTTTGCAGGCCATCTTATGGAAGCCATCTGTGTCCACATGGGGGCAGGATCTTTGACCACATGGGGGCACCCATCTTGTGTGTTGGAGTGATGGTCAATCTGCATATTATTCTTTTATTAGATAGGATAGAGGTTTAGTGCATGGGTGGGGGCCAGATGGTTTGCCCTGAAGGGTGTCCCAGATCAGGGTGAGGGTTCTCTTGAGGCATGGGGAGACCTGGGCAAGGGGTCTGTGGAAGTTTGCAGGCTGGCCACGCCCCCTGGCAACTCAAGCAGAGGCCCTAGTATCTGGAATTTATTTACATTCTATAATTGAAACTTTGTAGCCTGGAGTGGAGCCAATCCTTCTGCTTGCTCAGTGGCTGCCACCATTTCTGTTTGGATTTGTTTACCTTCTATAATTGAAACTTTGTAGCCCTGAGTGGAGGCTTAGGCCAGCAAGGGCAGGCAGAAAGCTTGGCTTCTTTCATTGCCAGAGAAATCTAAGCCTCCCTCCTGCTCTCTGTGGCCACAGCCATCTTGGTTGGGGTTAATTTGCATACTCACCCTGATTGGCTGATTGGCATGGCTGGTGGGTGTAGCAGAGGTATGGTCAATTTGCATATTACTCTTTTATTAGGTAAGATTATTATAAAACTTGATAAATTATCTCTGTCTTATCCTTTCTGCTCACCTGTATTCCAACTATGTGAATAATATTTATACACTTGGTACTTTGTGTATATTCCCTTTCTTCTGATTTCTATTTAAAAAATAAATTATTTATAAGATCATTGAAACTTTTGTCTTCATGTTGTTGCAATTTAGCAATCTTTTAGTTCTGAGTGGACTCTGAAAGGAATATGATAGCTATTCTCCATTGTTTGTCTATGTTGCCATGCAAAACATAGCATAGTCTTAGGTAATGGAACGTTATATAATAGAATATTGGACTGATTAGGTTGAGTCACTTCCTGTAAAAGCAAAACTCTTAGTAAGAACATGAAACCTGTATTGAATGTCCAAGGGTGTTCACTATTGTTTCTTCCTCCTGTTGGTCTCTAAGACAGAGTTGCTTATTGATGACATTTAGTTTACGGTGACCTGTGATGGGTTTTATTAATGCTATTCCATAGTCTGTTTCTTGAAAGTTTGAAATATTATAAATCTTTTTTTATGATCCCGTAACCACCTAGTTTTAAAGGTATAATTAACATATGACTCATTACACTGCTTGTATAATATATGCATAATAATTTTGAAAGCAAAGAAATTAGTCTTAATTCAGAAAGAACATACAATTTCTAGCAGGTTATAATGTGTTGGGCCTTATTTTCCAATGCAAATAATGAGTCATCGATGATAGAAGTAGATAATTAAGAAAGCATGGTAAAGAAGTCTATTAGATCATCACCTGGTCCTTCAGAGAAGAAAGAAATTTTAAAACCTTATTTTCTAAACACATCAACCCCTGCACCCAGCAGCCACCATCTTCTTATTCCATCATGAATAACCCAAAGCCTTGCACAATGCTGACACATGCAGACATTTTGCTCAGAGCATCTCTCTAACCACCTTTGGTACTTGACAAACACCTCTTCCTTTAGAACTGAGTTCAAATGCCCCCTTTTCAGACATGTCTTCCCTGAATCCTATCGATATCACAGCACTTTGTTTATCCATTGTTACCTGCTCAATTAAAATTAATTATACTAATAATAAATGCAATAGATGAATGGCATTCATTGTCTACATCTGGCTCCAAGCTTAGCATATCCCCTTGCCCAGTCTTTATTTACCTGACAGGGTGAAATGATCTTTTAATTTTAGGTTTTCTGAAATTTTAGGCATTCTGAAATTAGACTAGGATGTGTCTAAATGTCTAAATGTGGGTAGTAGTAGTAGTAGTTGTTGTTGTTGTTATTGTTGTGTGTGTGTGTTTTGTCATGCTACTTAGAAACTTTTAGGATTCTTTCAATATCTTGAATAATTCACTTTCATGGTTAAGTTTCTTCAATTAATTTGTAGCTTCAGGTTGCCATTTATATTTGTGGTTGGGCATCTATCACACAGGCTTATTGAAATGTATTTCAACAGATCAAATGAAAACTTTTTTTACTGTAAGTGACTTTATTGTCTGGATAAAGAAGACCGCCTTGGATGCTTGGGAGGAGGATCAGGCTGGGAAAAGTTGCAAAGTGTACAAATAGCTTTTATTTAATGTCTGAGGTCTCCTCAGATGTATAAAGAGGACAGGGGACTTTGGGGACACCTTTGAAAATACAATTGAAAGGGGAATTGTAGACTGAAACGCATGGTGTGCCCCTGGGCAGGATGGCTTTCTCAGGCTTTGTCCATCAGAGTTGAAGAATGAAACTAGGGATGGAAGATGGTGTAGCACAGGTGGAAATGTATTGAAGAGCAAGTACAGATTCCCACGTGGGGAGGGAGAAAGAGTCCCTCTGAGTCCCTCATCCCTATGGTTTATAAAGGCTGCAGATCTTTGTGCCTAGATATCCCCTCTGATTGGTCATTATCCTCTTCTGATTTGGTCACTATGGCAACTCAGTAGCTCACATGTGGAACCTCACATAGGATGTCTGAAGCTCTCTTCTCCTCTTTCTTTATTGTTCTCCTAGTCCCCCTGGGCTTTCTTCCTCCTTCCCTTTGTTCTGTAAATGTGTACCTTTTGCTGCTTCCAGCTCCTTTGTCTTTGGAAATGTACCCTTTTGCAACTCTGTAGCCCTGTGTTTTTTTTCATGGACCCCTTAATTTTTAAAATTTCTTAAACTCACCTATTTCACCCCCCAAAATTCCTATTTTCTCCAAAATTCCTATTTTATCCAATCTGAGCATAATGTTTACTCCTTTCACAATGTGGAGTCACTGTCAGACATGACAGTTCTTATCAAGTGCTCTGTGAAGACCGAAGTAAGAGGTATAACAAAAAACCTTTAGGAGGGGCCCAGAAGGCCCCAAACCACAGGACTGGACACCTGGATAAGGACTCCATCTGGACACTGTTATACCTCCACCCCTTGTGGGATATTAGAACTCAAAGCTCTCACCACTCAACACTGGAGCTTGGCTGTACCAGGGTCCCTGCCAGACTTCCACTCCACCAGGTGTATGCCATCACTACAGCCTCATGGCTTAAGACCAACGCCTGCCTCCCCACCTGCAGACACTGCCTGGGACTTCATGCTGGGTGCTCACTCACTCACTCCTATCACATAAGCTCCCTCTCTGTGTGTGCAACCTGCACGTAACCAATGCACGTAACATTGGTTTATTGGGAAGGTCTCCCCTAATAAACCTGGCATAGTGGAAAACCGCAAATGTATGTGAGTGACTCCTTTCCAGGATGCTCCCTTACTCACGACACCAATCCCCCTGGTTGTTGTACCTTACCTGGTACACTGCCCACTCTGGAAGTATCCTGTGTCAGAACTCTTAATTTCAGGGAATCCCATTCCCAAATGTATCTCGTGCCTATATTTGCTCTCTTTGCTTTGGATTTGAAAGTTCCAAGTTAGCTTGGGTTCTGCTTCCCTCCTTCTCCAACCCCAACTTTGAGAAGAGTGACTCTCCTGGGGAGAGGTAACTCATTTGTATATGAAACACTCCAGGTTTTAACCCAAGGTCAACACTGCTGCTATGATCGTGTTTGCATTGAGGGTGGAGGGTGGGGGATGAGGAGCAGGCCTGTTGGTCTTCTATTCAAATGATGTCTTTAATCAATTGCCTTGATTGTCTGTCCCCAAGGGCTCCCTGATCTCTTTGATTTGTTCAATCTGAGCATAATGTTTCTCCTAGTTTCTTTAGGAAAGGCTAAGACAAGGTAGAGCCTTCTCCAGGAATAGCCTTGATATTGTGGTGCTCTCTTCTGATTTCTCTAGCAAAATGATCCCACCTGCTTTTACCATCAAAGAATTCCACAGAACTTCTCATCTTACAAGTCCATCTTTTTTACGTAGGGTGTATTGTGCATGTATTACCTATTAAAGTCTTTTCTATAATTCCAACAGAATTTCTGCAATCCCAAAAGGCACAGAAGGGGAGCATGTGTCTTGATTCATAATTTTATGAATATATTACATTGTTTATTAAAGTAATTATGCTCTGTTTACCTGTCTTCCTGCTAAAAAAAATGGACTTTCAGATGGCAGCAGCAATGTCTTGGTAATCTCCATGGCCTAGCCCAGCCATCTATAAGTGAAGAAAGTGAAGAAGCTCCCGACTTTTCCATCCCCTTTGCTTTTATTTACTAGAATACACACATGCCCTTTAGGGAAGCAAGCACACATCAATGGTCAGGTTTGGTAAACAATAAAGGATTACCAGGTCAGGGGAATTACCTCCAGCTGTTCAGCCAGCAGCAGGTGATAATATTGCAGATTTTCAGCCCTGCTGAAGATCAAAGTCCGTCCGCCTTCAGACGGACTTCTCGCATTTATTATGCTACTGTTGGTCTTTGCCTCCAGCAGTATTACATGACTGATTACATTAGAGTGAATGGTATTCAAAATTATCCAAATAAACTATGGCACATAATGGGATTATAAAATTAAAAATGTATATAACAGAAAGATGTATATAAATGAAAGGCTGGACTGAAGCACACCAACATTTTGATAATGTTTATCTCTGTGTGTTAGGATTGAGGATCATTTTGTTTTCTTTATCAGGAAAAGTGTTGTTTATGGAAAAGATAATGCTAAGATCCTCCCTATAATTCTAATTTCTCTCAAAGGCTTAGTGGGTGGATGTCACCTATGCAGAAGAATATTATGAAAGTACGTTATAAAGGCTTGCGTGAATTAAGTAGAGATTTACTTTGATCTCTCTGAAATACTGTGTATGTACTGCCTAGAGAACATCCTATATATATATATCCCTGTCGTGTTCGGTTGTTTTGTCACTTAGGCATATATATCAACCAAACAACCGAACAACAGGAATATATATATATATATTAGGGGTGTGGCTGGCCAGCCAACCTCCTGCAGCCCCTCCCCCTGGATGGCCACGCCCCCAATGGGCCCCCACCACACTGATCTGCCCAAAGCCCCTCCCCAAGCCCGCCCCTCCTCTGATCACCCCCCACCCCAATAGGGGGCAAGGCTGGCCAGCCAACCTCCTGTAGCCCCTGCTCCTGCCCAGCCCCACCCCAGATACACCCCCCTCATCCTGATCAGGGGCAGGGCTGGCAGCCAACCACCCATGGCCCATCCCCTAGGCTGCTAATGGGTACCATCCACCCCACACCCCTCCCCATGGACAACCCCACCCCCAATCAGCCCCTCAACTCCAATCTGGGGCTGGGCCTGTGGCCAATTGCCCTGGGCCCCTTCCTCCCACCAGCCCAGCCCTAATCAGGCTATGGTTGGGGTGGGCTGGCTGGCCCACCTCCTGCCATCTCCTCCTCCTCCGTACAGGCCCAGCCCCTATCTGCCCCGAATGGGCCCAGCCAGCCGGACCACACCTGTGCATGGATTTGTGCATTGGGCCTCTGGTTTTAAAATAAGGGACCAAAACAGAACTGTTTTTGCTGGTACTGTTGAGATTAGACAATGGACTTTTTCCTAACATCTATTTCCTTGATGGATAAATGTTGACAGAGAAGGGATATACACATTTAAATACATACCTGATCTTTCCTTGGTAGAAAAGAAATTATATTTGTGCAAGTGTTCCTCAGGTATGTGCTCAATGACTTAAACCAATCTGAAGGTATGATAAAGGAGAAAGAAAAAGGAAATAAATTTAAGAGGAAAGGCACAGCTGATGAGAACAGGATTCTTACAATGGGTTTTTTCCAAAACTCAGGTTTCCATCGCATAGAAAGGGATTAGCTGTGAATCTGTGGGACAGTTTATCTCACACTTGGAATTTCCTGTGAGTCACACCTTTCACCTGAGCATCTTAGACTATTTTATAAACAAAAAAAAAACCTCAATAACATCTGCCTATTTTCTTTGTTTTATAAATGAACTAATAAGTCATCAAAGAGCTTGTAAAGTTGATGGAGGTCACCTAGGATGAGACTGATTTCATTATCAACACTTCTCATGGCCCTCAATTAAGATTTGGAGAACTCCACAGCTCCCACTCTAGCACTTTCTGTAGCATGAAACCCATATCTTTAACTTTTTAAAAATAAATGTTAAGCTCTGGCTGGTGTGGCTCAGTTGGTTGGGCATCGTACTGTGCACCAGGAGGTTGCTGGTTCAATTCCCAGTCAAGGGCACACGTCCAGGTTGTGTGGGCTTGATCCCCCGCCCCCATGGTGGGTGTGTGGGAGGCAGCCTTTTTATATTTTGCTATCACATCGATGTTTCTCTCCTTCTCTCTCTGAAAAAGCAATAAACTATTCTTTAAAAGCTTTTTAAGATAATTTTTAAGACTTTTCTAGGGAGCTGAAGCTCAGTGGATAGAGTGTCGGCTTGTGGACTCTAGGGTCCCGGGTTTGATTCTGGTCAAGGGCATGTACCTTGGTTGCGGGCACATCCCCAGTGGGAGGTGTGCAAGAGGCAGCTGATCGATGATTCTCTCTCATCGATGTTTCTAACTCTCTATCCCTCTCTCTTCCTGTCTGTAAAAAATCAATAATATATATATATATATATATATATATATATATATATATATATTTAAAAGACTTTTCTAGGGAAAAAAAATCTATATATGCACTTACAGATAAATATCATCTGTCTATAGATGCAGATAGGAGGATATATATATATATACAGAAAGAATTCATAGCCAGTAACGTGGCAGTAAATTGATCCCGGGCCAAGAAGTTGGAGGCTGATTTCTGACCGTGGACATCTGCCTTTGCTTACATAGCTGAGAACAGAGCGGGGATGTCTGCAGGCAATAAATAGAAAGGTGGAATGTTCCCAAATTGGGGGGGGGGGGGGATGGAGATTAACTTATTTGTGAACTGTGATCTTTCTGGCATCTCTTAATACTTGTTCAGAGATCCTTAAACTTTCTCCAGTGACGGCTCCCTGAGGTCTCAGTAAATTTCTCACAGTATTCCCGGGGCCAAAAGAACTACCTAGTAGTTCCATTTATTAAGTTGCTAGGTCCAAACAATTTAATGAACAGTTGGCACGATTTCCAACAGATGGCACTGTGCTTTCTCTGGACAGTGTCAAACACTCCCCGAGCCGCTGCGGGGCCCTGAGAGGGTCGCCGGGGCCCCGGGGCTCCGTTTGGAAACCATGGCGCTGAGTCACCTGTAAACAAGGAGGAGGGAGGGAGCGGCAGACCCAGCCTGGGCAGGTGGGATCTGAAGCCAAGGGAAAGGGGCTCCCCGGAGCTGTCTTCCTCTCACTACAAGAACTCCAGAAAGTGATCCGGTTCTAATAGAAATTCCTAATTACTACCCTGTATGCCTAATTACTATCGTGCCCCAGTACAGAAGGGCAGCAGATGGTCTCTCCCACATGGAACATACAGGAAGCTGAATGCTATGTCAGATTTAGCTTCCTCCTCTCCAGACAAAAAACCTCCGAAATTACAAACCATCGAAGTTCATTCATTCGGTTCAACCGCGAACTTTCTTGTTGTCTATGAATCATTCTCCAGTCCACGTAGCCTCCAAGATAGCTATGCAGATACAAGCAGTCCCTGTCTCCGAATCACACCAAAAGGCAAACCTATTTTTCCCCCCCAAATACTCAAACTTTGTTTGGGACAGCCACGCTTAAAACATAAACATAAATGACTTCTTTCTTTCTTTCTGGGATCCTGAATGGACCCTGCGGGAGCAGGCAGTGCCCTGCCTCTGAGCACAATCTTGGATACCCCTGTGGGCTTGCCAGTGGGTGAGAGGTGCTGGGGGTCTGAGCCGATCCAGACGGCGGTGAGAGGGAAGCTGCAGATGAGAAGTCACAGGAGCAGAATGCTTTAAAGTGCAGGTGTGACCCTCTGTGGAACTGTTTCTCACACAGGCAGCTCCTTGAAACTTGTGTTCAGGAGTAAAGAAGCAGAGATTTATTTATTTTTCCTTTAACCGGTGATTAATGATTCACCTAAACCACAGTTTCTTTCTTTCTTTTTTTTTGTAATATATTTTATTGACTTTTTATTGATTTTTTACAGAGAGGAAGAGAGAGGGATAGAGAGTCAGAAACATTGATGAGAGAGAATCATCGACCAGCTGCCTCTTGCACACCCCCTACTGGGGATGCGCCCGCAACCCAGGTACATGCCCTTGACCGGAATCGAACCCGGGACCTTTCAGTCCGCAGGCTGATGCTCTGTCCACTGAGCCAGACCGGTTTCAGCTAAACCACGGAGTTTCTAATCAGGCTCTGATAAAAAAGAAATAGGCTGTTCTGAGTTAAATATGATTCTTCTTTTTTTCTTCTTCTTCTTTTTTCTTTCTTCTTTTCAAGAACTCTAGAGAGAGTGCCTGTTCCCTGCCAGGCGCTGTCTAGGTTGAGTGGGAGAGCGAGGGCTGCGGTCGGAGGAACAGGGAAAGGAAAGTCCCGCCCGCCCAGAGCGGGACCTGATGGTTAGGAACAAACAACAGGAGGTCCCATTTTACACCGCGGAGGAAACGGAGGAGGTGTTCGGGCAACTCACTTTCCTCTCTGACCTCAGTGTACTCTTGGTCAATGAGGGGTTTGGACGCCGCGATCTCCAGGCCCCAAGGTTCTGATTCTAGCGCCCGGGGAAGTTCACTTCAAAGTCAGCGAGAGAGCTGCAGCCACATAAATAGACCTCTGGGTATAAACACTGTGTTATCCGAAGGGAAAATAAATATGACAGGCTACATGTTTTTAAATAAACTCACTGTGGTTTCTAATTCTCAACTCCAACCTTGAGTTTTATGAGTATTGATTTCCTAAGAAAAGAAAGCCCTTCCTCAAGTACCTTTCTATTCGTCTTAAATGAAGGCCATTAAAAATGGTCAGGCCCAATATTACACAACTTCCAGTTTAATTGCCCTTCTTGCCCTCACCAAAAGGACCTTTCTTGTGTAACTAAAACAAGAAGTTTAATTTTTGGAGACATAGAAAGTTCAAATACTCAGCATTTATAACTTACTATCCTAAAAATATCCTGACGGTGATGTACTTCAAATGTTAACAAGAAGTACTATTGTCAACACAATGGAATGGGTAAATGGAGGGACAAGAAACACCTAAGGTTTACTTACGGTCACAAAGTTATTTTATGTATCTGCCTTATTTTCATCTTATTTTATTTATCAGTAGTCCTGTGAAGCGATTTCCCTGCTCTGCAGACAAGGAAAGTGAGTTTTATGAACAGTACGTTCTTACAATAGTAATGGATTTAAAACTAGGTCTACTTAATTCCCAAAGCTCTTTCAATTTTCCCCTATACGTTGTGGGATCTGGCACATAACCCCTTCTTTCATTCACATAACCCCAAATTGCACATTCTCGCATAGATCAAATAGAAAGGATACCTTTATTTTCCTTTAAAGAATGAAAATGAGGAAGTTGTAGAGGAGGAGAAGGGGTAAAAGTGATATTAAAAAAAAATGGCCACACTGTTACTCTAAAATGTTTCCAGATTTATTTTATCCTAACCCTGCCTGGATCTTATACTCTGCCCAAATTAGACTCAAATTAGACTACCACAGTTCCAGCCTTGGCCTCTTTATTCTTTTCTTCTTAGAACTCCCTTTCTCTTATCTCTGATTACCAAAAACCTATTCCTCCTTTTCAAGTCCATTCCATGAGTCATCCCCTTCCACGAGGCTCTCTGAGCCTCAGTTTCCTTATTAGAGTCAAGAACAATCATATCTCCATTGAACTGTCATTAAAATGATTATATGACCCCCTCAGCCAATAATAAAATGTAAAAACAAAATAAGTATATTATTTATCAGTATTAAAGCTGAAACTTTTATAGGCTGTAGCTTTTACTAGAATGCTTACTCTGAGATAATGTTTTGGCATTTACACGATCCACTCTAGTCTAATAATTGCAAAACTAGAGTCCAGTCCAGTGAAGAAAAAAAATATCTAAACTCTTATCTGATGTAAAGCTTTCCCAATTCTCAGAATGGGGGTCCAGGGCAAGGAGGGGAGAGGGCCATGGTTGGCTCCTTGGGCAGTTTCTTCACTGACTCCTCAACCCTGTGTAAGCCACAGTTCTGGCCTCTGGGAAGGAAGTCAGCCTGGGAAGCTAGGGACTAGAAGAAAGGGAACGGGTCACTTGACTGGTAAAAGGCAATCTGTCCTCAGTGCCCTTGGGACTGAAGCATTGCTGATTCTTCCTCTTTTGGACACTTTTGTTGATACTTTGGAGGTGCTCATTCGGGATCATCGATCAAGTTCCCCTGCCCTTGGCATTGCCCTCCTCTGGGGAGCTCTGTTCTGCGTATCTAGCAACAACTCACCATCTCTTGTGTATCGTAACCCACTGAGGCTGTCCTTTTGGAAGAGATTTCCTTTTGAGATGACCCAGGTCCATTCACCTTTTGGAAGGTGTCTCATTTTGTCCCCATGAGCCAGTTTGAGCGGAAGTGCACACTGCCCTAGTAGAATGTCTTCGCACCGCTTGACTGTAGACCTCTCAGACTTAAGTCAAACACCACTGTCTATCACCCTCCGTCTCCAGGACACCAATATCAAAACCCCTCATAGTTTTCCCTCATTGGCTTGAGGTGAAGGTAAACATCCTTCTATTTCCATGAGGAGGGAGCAGAGAATACCTCATAAAGCTCACCCAAAGAAATCTCTCTACTTTTCCTTTTCCCTCTTCTACCAGTTGGGATATGTGATCAAGCTGGCTGAACGATTCTTTATCCCTTAACAAATCATGCACAGGTGGCCCAGCCTCTGGGGAACTGGGCAGGGAGGGTGGAGGGAATGTTCTCTGGAATCAGTCATATTGTTCTTTGTCTTCGGGTTCCATTTTAACAACCTGTTGTACAGATAATGGGCCTAAGGAGTAGCTTTTCTGTCTTTCCCTCCCTAGGGTCAAACAACTACCTTTATTGCTTCTCTCTGCTCAGAACCTACGTCTTTCTCCTCTTTCCCAAACACTTTCTTTGTTTCTCTAGGCACATACAGCAGTAGCCACTCCACAGCTTCCAGTTTCATATATTTGCTCCCACAGACCACAAGAGACTAACTTGTTTGAATCCCACTATAGCATTCCTGGAGCAGGAGGACCATTGGCCTAATCTGAACCAGGTGTCTAACAAGAGCCATTCCTGAGGGTGAGTAAATTCTCAATGAAAAGAGGCAGATACTCTCTTAATAGTGTCAGAAACACGTATGTGGCTTGGCACAAAGCCTAGTAGTCAATGCACAGTATGTTTTTCTTCACTTCCAAAACATGTATTATCTTCTGAGTAGTTGGATATACTGGACATTGTGGTTAGTCTCTGACATTACTCTCCCTTTCCTTAGTTCTACCCAAATTTTAATTCAAATATCTCCACCTCTCTTGAGCATATCACCCTAGCAGTGGAGCAAGTGGCTGAAGCCCAAACTAATGAACGTAATCTCTCTCCCTGGTCACAGTTATTTGTTCCAGGATGACAGATGTCAGGCTGATGAGATCAGAGGAGTGGTTTCAGGAGAAAAAAATGCCCTCCCTCTTCTGAGAACTCTCTTGGAAATGATCCTTTCTCCCTCCATAGATGTGCATGGACTAGTACATTGCCCTGGGAGTGGACCCAACCATTAAAGTAGACCCCAAGTAGAACCAAGCTTAATAAAAGAGACAGAGCCAAAACTGGTTTGGCTCGGTAGATAGAGAGTCGGCCTGGGGATTGAAAGGTCCCAGGTTCAATTCTGGTCAAGGGCATGTACCTTGGTTGCAGGCACATCCGCAGTGGGAGGTATGCAGAGGCAGCTGATCAATGTTTCTCTCTCATCGATGTTTCTAACTCTCTATCCCTATCCCTCTCCCTTACTCCCTGTAAAAAGTCAATAATATACATATATGAAAGAAAAGAGAGAAGAGAGAAAAGGAAACTGTATCTTTGAAGACGTGATTGAACAGATGACTCAAACCAAACCTGAAAGCCAACTTATATGTCAACTTCTGGTTATATGAGCCAATAAATCCTCTCTGTCATTTTAACTAGCTTAGATTAGATTCCTGAAAGATCTAATTTGTATATTAACCTCCAATTCTAACATATCTTTGCAAAAGATTATGATGTTCCCCGAGGGAAAGTTGTAAATGGACTCTAGGAAAAAAGGGAATTTAAACTCTCCAATAATATTAGGATAAAGGCAACCTTAAAACCTCTCAGGGTATACAGATGTGTTAAAAACTCAGGGACATATGCCCTAACCGGTTTGGCTCAGTGGATAGAGCATTGGCCTGCGGACTGAAGGGTCTCAGGTTCAATTCTAGTTAAGAGCATGCAACTTGGTTGCGGGCACATCCCCAGTAGGGAGTGTGCAGGAGGCAGCTGAATTGATATTTTTCTCTCATTAATATTTCTAACTCTCTATCCCTATTCCTTCCTCTCTGTAAAAAAAAATCAATAAAATATATCTAAAAAAAACCCAGGGAAGTTTATTGGAAGATGTTTGAATTGAATCATAGTAAACTGATTGATTTTGTACTAACAGATGTTATTTCAAGGTGACCCCATCAAGACATTCAAGGTTTTATATAGATTGTCCTTTGACTCTGGTCATGGAGGATATTGAAATCTTTCAAGAAACTGAAGGGAACATTAAGAATTGTATAACACCTGGGGCTACCTGAGAAAATAAGAAAGACTACTTTACATAGAAAGCAAATCCTATATAATAAAAGACTAATATGCAAATTGTCCCCTCAACATAGAAACCAAATCCTATATAATAAAAGGCTAATATGCAAATTGTCCTTTTGACTGGGAGTTCAACCAGGGGGCAGCGCCAGCTGGCCAACTGCTGTGGCCTCTTCCCCCAGCTGGCCTGGCCTGATTGGTTGTGATTGGGATGCCTGGCTGGACCCCGTGCATGAATTTGTGCACCAGGCCTCTAGTAAAATAATATTGGGTGGAGGGAGGCATAGGTTTCTATTACCTTTAATAAGCCCAATATAGAGAAGCCCTTGAATACCAGGGCCCATAACCAAGAGGAGATGGAGAGACCTCAGTAAATGCCAGACTTACATTCTAAGGTAAGACTCGAAGAATGTCAGACAGGCGGCAATCCTGAGACCAGTGTAGGGACCAAGCATGTACTGCTATCAGAACTTCAAACCAGAGACCCTGCCAAGGAAGAGAAGTTTCTCTGAGTTCTAGCAGTACCACAGGATAGAGAGAGGGAAGACAAGAGCTTATAACAAAATGCTATTTAAAAAAATAAACAAACATTATTTGATGTCACCTTGTTACCTAGTCCTTCTCAATTATTTTTTATGCATGGGTAGATGTTCTAGTTTTATACTTGAAATAATATTTTGAAACACATTATTATGCTTTTCTTTTTGGTACTTCCTTATTTTTTGTTTTACCTTACTCCTCTTCAACTAAGAGCTCTTCATTACATCTGGGGTGATTACTATTGTTATAATTAAAAAAGAAAGAATCAGTAATCAGAGTTTGGCTTTGGATCCCAAAATTAGCTTCTTAAGATCAATTTCAGTTAGGACAGACTTGAATTTAGTTTTCAATTTCAAGGGCCAGGTGAGAGATTAAGATAGAGAAGGTTTTTGGTTTTGTGTTTTGTTTTGATTTTCACAATCTATCCTTTAAATGTCAAGAAACAAATTCAGAATAGAATTTTTACCAAAAACTTATAAATATGAAGAATACAGGCAATGACAGGGGGACAGTTTTCAAGCCCCAGAAAGGAAACAAAAAAAATAACAAAATCTTCCTTAGGTGTGACATCTTAGGCTGCTGGGCTGTAATAACAAAAACGGACTGGTGGCTAAACAACAACATCTAATTCTCACAGTTCTCAGGCTGGCAAGTCCGAGATCAAGGTGTCATCCAATTGAGTTCCTGGTGAGGACCTTCCTCCTGGCTTGCAGATGGTTGGCTTCTCCTTGTGTCCTCACATGGCCAAAAGAGAGACAAATTAAATTAAACATCTAGCATTTCATGAGTTTTTTTTTTTGCATAACATTTTTATTCTTCTTACATTTTTATCTATTCATTTATAAGAGTGACAAATAATGTGTTATTTATATTTTTATAAATTCATTTCTTAATTTATGATTAGTAATCTTTTCATAAATTTTATAAAGCTGTTAAGCATTTTATTTCATTGACTATTTTGTTTTGGCTTCCAAGCACACTTTTAAAATTAAAAATACAATAACATCAATACTGGTTTTTAGTTTTACATAAAATAAATACCAAAAGATTTGTGTCGTAATTTCACTCCCTTATGAGAATCCTTTCTCAGGAGGAATTATTCTATATTTTTCATTTTGAACAAAAATATAATTAACTGAATCACAGTAAAAAGAAAAATACCAACTGGGAAAAGACAAAAAATTGATAACTAAAGAAGAATATATAGTTTTGTTTTGGCTTATTTTTCCCATTAATTAGGCTACCTTACAACTGTAAAAATACAAATATTAACTTATAGAAAGCTGATAACAATTCAAATTAATTTTGCCCAATAGCATTGAAAATGAATTTCATTCTGTGGATGGGTAAATGATTTCTGTGTAGTCAAAAAGGTTAAAACACAAGGTTTTAAAATTCAATTTAACAATCTTATTCTGATATTTCTGCCTAACCAGTAGATATTTAAATTAGTATTAGTATTCCTTTGGTTCCCTCATTAATTAACTAAGTCAATCTTTGACTAATTTTTGCTAATTTTATATTTGTAGAAGAATCGTGTTTTTAATTTTTTAAAAAATAAAATTTGATAAGCATTAAATTTGGTGAGCAAGCACAGTTTCAGAGAAATTTAAATCTGCATTTTTACAAAATTAAATCACAATAAATGAATTAAAAACTCACCTCATTTGTTTCACAGGATTAGTCAACCAGCATGGGAGTTTCTACGTTCAAGAGGTCAGTGTCTTTTCTATGCCATCCCTTAGTCTTATCTCCCAAGAATGTCTAAATACTGGACACAATCTCATTAGCTGACCTCCCCCAAGAGATGTAGAAAGATCTTTTACAACCCATGTGTGTCACAGATGTTTATTTTAGAAAAATGGATGGACTTGTAAAAAATGAGAAAATGGCAGGCTTAAGAAATCCCCAAATTATTTCCGTCATCATCGTTTTTTCTAGAGTCCCCAACTTCCTTCTGGCCTAGTGATAGGAAGTCCTGCTGGACTGTTTACTTTTACATGAACTTTGAAATTCATGAACGTTATTCCTACACAAAGGGTGTGTGGTCATCTTTCTACAGGAAGTTCTTCTGTCAAGGCCCATGCTCTATAAAAGTCATCATCATTGAACAGTGAGTGTCTGATCTGAGAATACCCAATCCTGCACTGTAATCACTTCTCCAGGGGCCCTGACATGGAACAGTTACAGGTGGGAGTGGATTTTTCTCCCAACACAGTCAAAAGATGAGAGCCCAAGTGGAGCCCTCTCGAGTTAGAAGTCCAGGAGAGCTGCCTCTCCTTCAGTATCAGAGAATCAGCCTCGCATCACATCCTTGAAGCAAGGAAGTGCATTTTCCTCACTCTTATCAGAGTGAGAAAGACCCTGAGGAAATAGCATAAATTAATATGAAAAAAATTATCCTGCCAAAGCAAAATCAGGAATAAAGATCTGACAGACCTCGACTCTCTTAAATTACACAAATGACGAAGAGCTAAGAAGTGAAATTCAACCATCCCTCAACATTAGGTCTTAAATGAACGATTTGATCAAATTTGGATTTGTTTCTTTGTAAGGAAGTGACTTTGAATCCGGAAAAAGTGACTAGTTGCTCAAACCATAAGAAGCCACTTGTATGGCACTTGCACAGAAATGCTAACTCACCGGGTTGAATTCCATATATGTCTCTACGAAGCCTGGGAAACAAATAAGGGAAGCTCATTCACAGATTTGGGTTTCCATAAACAAGATGACAGAGAAAAGGATGAGCTGCTGATGTTTTTCCATTTCACCCTGTGAACATTTCACTCTGGAAATTATCACCGGGCTAAGGTCTTCGGGCTCGCCATAATTAGATTGTTTCTCAAGGAATGCAGCTTCGCCCGCCGGTGCTTACTTGGTTACTGTTGACACTGCAGATGCAGGCTGCACAGGGAAAACACACTTCCCACAGAGTCTGAGACAATACCAAATATGTACCTGCTGCCATGCCAGCTTCCAGTTCCAAAATGCCAAGTCCAAAGGGAAGTGTTTCAGATACATTACTCTCATTAACCTCCTTAAACTTACCTTAATTAAAGTGAATAAAGGAAACACACGGAATAATCCTCTATAACTATTCAAACAGGGTTCTGTCAATATTTACTGTTTCTGCTGGCCACATTTGATATGATATTTGCTTCCTACTTTATTTCCCATGATCCATGAACCCTCTCTAGTAGGGCAGTTAACACTGTAATTTCCTTGTTCTGGGATGTATGGCTAAAGCTATTTATATAAATTTTTCAATTACACCAAATTTAGAGGGTCAATTAGCATCTCCATGGTCATCCAGAAGAGTATTGTGTGTTTTCAATGCAATAGTGAGAGTAGAACACCCTTAAGAATCTTTGGAGCCCTGTTCTTTAACTGAAATGAGGTGGTCAAGTAGACATTAAGACTTTTAAAGAATCTTTCCTCTGTTTGAAATGTTTTATGAGCAGCCATCTTAAATCCTTTTAAGGTATTAACAAAGAGTGTAGCCATTCACCCTGGATTTGATCTTTTCCAGAAGCTATTTTCCAATTTTAGTAATTGTTTTTAGAGAAATAATTTTATTTCAAAACCACAAGTCCTGGCTCTTTTATATTAAATGATTTGTTCTTTAGCTCATCTACCCCCCCCCTTTATTTCTCCTCACATTTTATTATAGACAATGGCATACAAAAAGATGGCATTTGGTGGCACTTGGAATATCCTGCCTGGAAATCCCTTAGCTAGATGGTTGAGTTTATCAAGTACATTTCCTCTTTACCACATGACCACAGAGAGTTTGTCAAAACATCACCAGAATTTGGGCAAACTCTCTGCCTTCACCTAACTAGGGTCCCCTTTCCTTCATTTTCAATAATATTTTCCTTTAAGGTTTGCTGCCAGCCTCCTCAGGCTGTTTCAGGCCTCCACTGACACTCTACTTGAGACCCTTTGCTTTCAGTCTCCTTCACTCCATTCTGACCTCGTCCCATAGCACTCTGTTCCAAAGCCATTGCCACAAGTTTAGGCTTTTGTTATGGCAACGTTCCACTCATAGGCACCAAAATTAGTGGCAATTACCTATTCACAGATACATAACCCCAAAATTTAGTGGCTTAAAGCAGTGGCCAGCAAACTGCGGCTCTCTGGTCCCTGGAGTGTGGCTATTCCACAAAACACCATGGCTTGGGCGAGTCTATGTTGAAGAGGTGACATTAGAAGAAGTTTAAGTTTTAAAAATGTGGCTCTCAAAAGAAATTTGAGCCGAAACTGGTTTGGCTCAGTGGCAGAGTGTCGGTCTGAGGGCTAAAAGGCCCCGGGTTCAATTCCGGTCAAGGGCATGTACATTGGTTGCAGGCACATCCCCGGTGGAGGGCGTGCAAGAGGCGGCTGGTCAATGATTCTCTCTCATCGACGTTTCTAACTCTCTATCCCTCTTCCTCTCTGTAAAAAATCAATAAAAATATATTTTTTAAAAAAGAGTATGTGGACCTATCTTTGGGAAACAAAATATGTTAAGCTAAGTAAAACAGGATTGCATAAAGAAATTAATATTTAGGGGAGTATTTTTATCACTGATGGAGATGCAAAAAGAGTCTCAAAAACAATGGGGAGTCATTGGAAGTCTGAGCAATAGAGGCAAAGGGGTGATAGAACCATATTTGTCGAAGAAGTTAACTCTAACAGTATGGGGGAATATGAGCTTCAGATGGACTGCTATCGGAGGAAGAACGCACAGGAAAATAGTGCCATAGCTGAGATAAGAAGTAAGAGGGCCTGCACTAAGATATGAGCAGTGAAGATTATTAGATATGAAGGAATTAAACTATCAGGACTTGGTGGAAAGCAGCAAGGTACCTGGCATAAAAAAGACAATAAAGTTTGGTAGGACTCTTACTTAGCTATTTCAACAAGGGGAAAATGTGAAACATAATTTAAATTTGCATATAATATTCCCTTGAAAGGAAAGAAATGACATGGCACAATCTATAAATGTATTTTTATGTACTTAAAATCTATAAGTTATAAAAAAAACCTTAAATATATAAAACTGTTTACACCTTTCTTCTCAAGGAGAAGTTAAGTATATATTTAAAAAACTACCTAATTACCAAACCAGGGGCTTGTTATGAATACTATGAAGTTTTTAAATAGTTTCTCTCATAGATCACCAACATAATTAATTGGAAGTCTTTTAATTTTTTACAGAAATAACTATGAAGTTTTGTACCAATAACTAAAAAAAATAAAATAAAAATAAAAAGGTAGGCTGAAAAGAAGTACCTTCAGTATATGGGATGTTTTTCTAGCCCTGTACCAGAATATGTTGGAGATGTCTAAACGTTCCTTGTTTAAAGAAGAAACCAGGAAGTTGGCAGTGCCCATCACCTCTCGCCTGTAATGAGATATCAAGGTCATGAAATACTGATATCCACACTTCCTGATCATCAGTCTCTAAGATATACAAGTCGTGGTAAAGTGCTATTTCCTTAGCAACCCTCATGACCCAGAGCTGTAAATTCTTCCCACTAGAGAGAAGATGCTGACCGTCTCACTGTAGTGCCTTAAAATATTATTGTACAGATTATTTGCAGTCTTTACCAATTGAGAATTTATTTAACTTTCGATTGTTTTTCAGAATTATATTAACTTAAAAACCATCTGGCTGATGCGTATCCATTAGATCTCTAATATTCTGCATGGAAGAACCCCTCAGAAGTGAATAATTATAATGTACGCTGTATAGAGTACATTTTATTTGTAATACTTCAGTGTTGATAATAAATTGACTTAATTTGTTAGCCAGTTTTCCTCAACTTCCGTTAACCCATATCCCTCCAGTTCATGTGATTTAAAAAGGCTGTGCTTTCTGTGGTTTGTATTTCAAAGAAATATTTCTCCAATTGTAAAATTATGAAACTGAATAAAAACAACACACCCATTCATTCTAGGTTTTGAAGAAATAGAGATAAGAAAAAAAAAAAGCAGAAAGGAAATGCTGGAATTGAGAACACGCTATAAAAGAAATCCGTATTAGTCTACAAGTACCTGTGGTTGGGATTTTTCCATTATAGAAATATTTTCTCACCAGAAGATTTCTATTCAGGCTATTACTGATTCCCTCACTGTCCTCTCCTCTTTTCCCTTTCTTTTTGTTATTAATTGGAAAGTGCTAAGTACTTTAAAGAAAGTTGCTTTGCTGCCAGCTTTGCTATAATTCAGATGATCCATAAACCAAGACACGTTGTAAATGGATGGTTATCAGTTTCTCTGATGTCCCACTTATTGTTTTTATAAAGCCAAACACTTGGATTTCGAGGAGGGGGGGGGGGATGAGAGAGAGGAATTTACCAATGAGTAGACACAAATCCAAAATCTTTGGGAATTAAGCCTATTTTAGAAAAATTGATACTTCAATTGTGGTTTATAACCCACACAATTTTTTGACCATGGATGATGTTTTCTTCACAGCTGTTGTGCTTCTTTACAAATAATTTCTATCAAAATGTGTATTTAAATTTTAAGGAATTAAAACATCTCACAAGATATGGGCTATTCCATTCATTTCCTTTCCCACTGTGGGCATTACAGGCAGAATGAGCCAAGCTACGGTTCTTCTAGGAAATTAATATCCATTCAAAAAAATGGTTTAGGATTACACCTGACACAACTGTGATATTATTTGTGTTCGTTCTGCTTTTGGCTTCCTATAGAGCAACTGAAAGATAACAAAAACAACAACAATAATGAATTACACCAAGATAAAAACTCTCCTGAATTGTAAAAAAACTTTACTCAAATGTTGGTAGAATGAACAAATAGTTAAATAAGGTCATAAAAATATTAACTTTGTCATTAGTGCTTTGTACTCCACAGTTGTTCATTAAATATATGTTGAATGAATATAATTGTAAAGAGAAAATCACTTGGAATCAATAGTTAAGAACAGCTGTGAAAATATATTTAAAAAAAAAAACTCTTGGGGATCCCCTTCAATATAAATGTATGAGATTTGGGAAAGAATATGCCTCAGCTGGTGATGGGAAAATATTTTCAAATGCCTATCATCACTAACGCAACCTCATATCTCCTCAAAGGCTGATGAGACCTGGATAAACATTCCACTTGTATTCAAAGGCTTATATGAGTGAGCTTATTTTACCTATCTCAGTAGGTTAATAGTGGTGTAAGTACTTTTCAAGAAACACAAAAACATTCACAACTGAGATTTACCTGATGGTCCCTTGTGAGTAATTCAGCAATCTCTGCTGAGGCACAAGATTGTGATACGTGTTTGTGAATTGACTCATCAGATAGCATCTGCTTTGCAATGCCTCAAGGGAATTTTTTTTTACCTTGGGATTGGAGAAATAATAAAAAGAATTGTATGTGATGTACTGAAACAAAACATGAATTGTCTATGGATGGATTTACTAAACAATTAACTCAAGAACATGAGTAACATATTACAGTGTGTTCAACACAGGTACAACTCTTTTTAATCACTAATCCCTTCCCCAAAGGGATGGCAAGCAACTCCAAATACCAACGACGGAAACCAATTCCACTTCTTACCGCTGACTTCCTTCTACAGCGTCTCCAAAGCAAGTTCTCTCCTTAATGGTCTCATTCTCATTCTTGACTGGTTGACTCTAGAGGCACTCAGACTATCTTAACTCTTCTCAATGTCCAGTCAACACAGTCAAGAAAATACTTATTGCCTGCTACGATGAACAGCAAGATAGCTCTTTGCTCATGCTCTTATTGCTGCCACAGCCTCTCTTGACCACTGTTGTCATGAGGACTTAGGAAACTGTGGCTGCCTTCCTATGTGCTATGCTTACTTTTGTTTGTTTTCTACTTTGAATTATGGGCTATAATGAAACATTTCCTGTAAGATATCTCCTTAGTGATAAAATGTTCTTTTCTGCTTAACAAATTTCTCCCTTCGAAGCATCAGATAGTAAGACCTGCTATTCTAAATCCTTGCTACCAGAAGGAGACAATCTAATTCCTAAGTGTATCGATTCTTTCAGAGTTCTAAACAGTGTACTTCATTTCATTTTCTGAAAACATGCTGCTATTCATTCTTTCTATTCATATATCCATCTTCCTAAGGGTGGGTATCCAGTAAAATTTAATAAGTGAGTGAATGGAGTGAGCAAGTAGGCTAATCATTGTTCACAAAAGATTAATCTCCATTGGAGCATCCAAATAGACACTCATGAGGAAATGGACCCTGATATTTGGTTAATAGGCTTATCTTTGAGTAGTCAAGAGCATTAGTAAACATCATCCAGAATAAACTCAGTTTGAGTTGCGATATGTATCATGAAAAGAATGATTTTAGAACCTAAGTTGTCTACAGTTTGCACATCCTACCTAATAAAAGAGTAATATGCGAATTGACCATCACTCCAACACACAAGATGGCTGCCCCCATGTGGACACAAGATGACTGCCACAAGATGGCTAGCAGGGAAGGGCAGTTATGGGCGATCAAACCAGCAGGGGAGGGCAGTTGGGAGGGACCAGGCCTGCAAGGGAAGGCAGTTGGGGACGATCAGGCATGCAGGGAGGGCCAGTTAGGAGTGACAAGGCCTGCATTGGAGGAAAGTTGGGGAGGACCCAGGCCTGCAGGGGAGGGCAATTGGGGGAGATCAGGCCTGAAAGGGAGGGCAGTTGAGGGTGACCAGGCCAGAAGGGGAGGGAAGTTAGGGGCAATTGGGCCATTAGCAGAGCAGTTAGGCATCAATCAGACTGTCAGGGGAGTGGTTAGGAGGTGATCAGGTTGGCAGGCAGAAGTGGTTAGGGGCAATCAGGCAGGCAGGCAAGCGAGTGGGTGGGAACCAGCAGTCCTGGATTGTGAGAGGGATGTCTGACTGCCCATTTAGTGGATTGGGCCTAAACGGGCAGTCGGACATCCCTCAAGGGGTCCCAGATTGGAGAGAGTGCAGGCTGGGCTCCCCTTTTCCCCCACCTCCCATGCACGAATTTTGTGCACCGGGCCTCTAGTATTGTGCTAAGAGCCTGAATGAAGAAGGCATAGAAGAAAAAGGACCTTTTGACGGTGATTTGGAAATTGGAGGTTGCTGTGAATGATGAGATATACCATTGTCAATAATGGCAACTTCTCAGACTTGAAGTACATATTGTTTCTCTAAGAATATTCTGTTGAATTTCAGTAACATTTAAATGATGCATTATGTCAGTTAATATTTATTCATCTGGCCATCTTCAACTTTTTTTTAAGACTATATTTTTAGAACAGTGCTAGGTTTATGACACCAGTTTTTTAAAAGGAAAATAATAATGCATGTAAAATAACGGAAAGTATGTTTGGGGGATTCTTGAAGATAAATGTTGCTCAGGCCCCTCTCCTGTCCAAATGGAAGTGGTGCTAGTAGAATAATAGCCCAAACTGAAGAAGCATAGGTATTTTTTTGTTTTGTTTTGTTCTTTTTCTATTTTTCTTCCTGGAAAGGAAGAATTTATAGCAGCTTTAGGAAGTGGGAAGAGTAAACATTGTACCTTATAATTAAACTTAAGGATCTAAATTTTGTAGTGATATATATATATATATATATATATATATATATATATATATATATATATAAAACTGTTGGAATCAGGTATGAATATTGAAAGCATTTCATTAGCACATATTTTGGCTGCACTCTAAATATATAAAATTGTCATACCTAATTAATAGCTCCTCTCACACAGTTTTTAAGTTTATATTTGTTACTATTAAGGCAGGCCCTTTGCCTTGCTTTCTTTGTTCTCATTACCACAGCTGATGCGTTGGTACTGGAATAAGAGCTTGCATACGAAGCTTCAAGGTGCTCAGCAGGGAATCAGAAACGCAACTCCTTGAACCCCATCATTTCCACTTCCCGTTCTTTAAGACTTGACTCAACCCACATCTCCTTGGTAAAGCCTTCTCTGACCATCCAAGGAGTCCTTCCAGTTCTTTTTCTTCTTCTTCTGCAGACTTTTTACTGGGTGCTTCCAAACTTACCCATAAAAACAAACCTGCCTTGTTCTTCCACTTAGTTTGTAGACCCTCTTATTCACTCCCCCACCCCCAGGGGAGAGTGTGTACTCGGTCCCCCGTAACACAAATTATGCAGTCGAGTACCCCCACATACGGGGACATCACAGGGGTCGGCACATCCCAAGGGCAAGGGATAAGCCTCCACCTGGGAAAACCACCTTCCTGACCACCGCATCTCCCCTGCAAAGTAAGCATGGCTCTCTCCCTCAGTTACACATAGCAGCTGGCAGGCGGCTTGAGTATAGTAGCTTTCAGTGGTTCAAGTCCACGAAGGTTTAAAATGGGGAGAGGAAAGATGAAACTAGTAGTGCTTAGTTTCATTTTATTTGTAAACGATTAGTAAGTGTTCTGCCCACTAGCTCAGCCTATTATTGTAACTGTTACATCTCTAATTTTGATCAGCACATTCTGGGTATTCTGTATTATCAGAAATGAACTAAATATGGCCACTAAGCTGAGTAGTAAAAATCACTGATATGTATATTGCTATTAATATGGGGTATCTGGCTTTTACTTATCATTATTTAAATCAACTAAACTGCTAGGCAATTTTACCACAGAATAAGGGGACGCTTTAATGTGTGTTTTTTTTTTTTTTGTATAGTGTAACAGTGTGTTTTACAGAAACTTTTTATGTTGCCTCAGATGGCAATCATTAGGATCACAGAATTAGATGAGACCAAGAAGCCTCAGGATGTATCTTTCTCCAGGGTGGTCTCGTCTAAATTGTATTTCAGCTTCTTCAGGAAAAGAGAGTATTAGCCTATTGGGTTACATGTTGCAATTCTTTTGGACTTCATTCATTACTCATCAAATCTAACCCAATATCTTCGTGCTGTAGTTCCAGAAAAGAAACCACTTAAAAACATGTTAGGCAAAATAAATACTTTATTGTTTTAAAAATTTTTTCTTTTTCTTTTTAGAAATCAGCCTTTGTGTGATAATTCAAACATTGATAAACCTTTTAGATAGTTCTTCAAAGAATATTGTTAACATCTCAACCACTTTTGATTAAAATTCCACACAAAGAAATAGACTAGGAACTGAAATTTATAAATGCCAAGGGAATAATTCTAGTTAACATTTGGTTGTTACCTTTCATATTTATTTAACACATACATGACCACAAAGGAAACCATCTTCCTCTCCCCACCCCCCACAAAAACAAACCGTTTTCAATGGTTAAACTGAACTAAAACCATCTACTGTAAGGAGAACAAATCTAAATTACTTCCACTTTGAAAAACAAAAAAACAAACAGCTTATTTATTTCTACCCATTCAAGTCATAGGCCCCGTTATTTTTGGAAATTCTCTATTTAGTCTAAAAGACAGAAGAATAAACATCTCCTGACAATAAAGAAGTCTGGACAATGCAGAAGTATATAGTGTTTAATTAACATAAGACACATCTCTGAAAGAAAAATACTACACAAGCTATAATAAAATTACATTTGTCTCGGGGAAAGTAACAATGCGTACAGTGTAAGAACATTAAGTAGTTGCAGGAAACCTCCTATGAGAATTCTATCTTACTGCTATTAGTAACTTCCTCAAGAAACTAAGAGCAAACTTTCACAACAGAACAAATTTTCTTCTTGGAAGAGATACTAATGAACAGCAGTAGAGGGGAAATCATTGGTTGTTTCAAGCTCTCAAAAAAAACAAATCAGTTATTGCACAGTAAATACCTCATAGAGGTCAGTGTTTAAGGAAGCTAGTCTACAGAAATATGTTATTTATATGTTGGTTAAATCTGGAAGTTTTCAAGTTTTAAAATTAATTCTACCTAGGGAATCCACTGGAAAATATTGACATACAAATAAATATTAGGCTTTTTGAATAGCTAGTTTAGGAGAGAAATAAAGTCAGCAAAGTGCCTAAGTTTCTAGGTATGTTTTTTTTTTTTAAAAGAAACGCATAGAAGAAATAAACATTGTACACTGTATACAGCAGCCCAGCTCAGCAGCAGGTATCTTCTGAAGCACAAATAACACCTCCACCAGTGTATACCATAACTCCAACATTACTCAGCTAATATGATCCATGCCAACCCTGGAAAAGAAAAAGAGAACATCAAAATCTTTCAAGTATTATTACTAAGAGGTGATTTAAAAGTGAAATGAGAATGTGTGGTCTCTATACATCTTCCTGAGAGCTAATTCTTTTTTCCCTGGCTTTGAAAAAGACCCTGTAACTTATTTTATGAAATAGTTTATAGAACTATTTTTCCTATTTTCTACAGCTGAAAGTTATTTTTATATTATATACTTACATTTTATATTATAAATGTTTACATATTTTTATATTTTTTTCAAGTTATATATTTGTTTCTCACATTCTACTGAGTGAATATTTTTAGTTCTGGCATTATTATACTGAATTGTATTACTGACTTTGGCATTCGAGTATTACTATTAATATATATTTTATAAAATGTAAACAGAGTTAAGAGACAAAGTTAAAGTTCTTCCTTTTAATACTTAAAACATATGAAACAATGCTATATATTAAGACATGACTAGTTATGGAACTGTGGGAAACACTTCTCTAAAAGGCAAAAAATTGAGAAAGATACTAAGAATTTGTGATTAATTCTTTTTGAAAAATATATTTTATTGATTTTTTACAGAGAGGAAGGGAGAGGGATAGAGTCAGAATCATCAATGGAAGAAAAATATCGATCAGCTGCCTCCTGCAAACCCCCTACAGGGGCTGTGCCCGCAACCAAGGTACATGCCCTTGACCGGAATCGAACCTGGGACCCTTCAGTCCGCAGGCCGACACTATCCACTGAGCAAACCAGTTAAGGCTTGTGATTAATTCTTAAAATTGTGGTCCATAAATTGTACATCTGAAAAACCATTAGAACCAATGCAGTTAAAGTAAGACTCAGGTTTGAAGGTCCTGATGTCCCCAATTCCAGAATTTGTTTACTATAATGAATTTTCAGTAAAATGACATAATACAGGAAGGGGCGAAAGTAGGTTTACAGTTGTGAGTATGGTAAACACAGAGGTAAATCTTGTATTATTTTCCATAGGAACAATTGTAAAGTTACTTCTGTCCCACTCTGTGTAACAATCCCTTGGAGGTTAGTATTATAAGATTTTGACTACATTCCAAAAGGGGCTGTCTGTGGTTTTCACACTGTAGGATAATATAGTACATACATTCTAAAAATTAAAATTTCTTAGAGAAGCAGACCTATATATTAATAAAACAAAGCATTAAAAACTACTTTACATTTACCTAATCAAAGAACATCAGTAAATTTACCTATTAATTCCATTTAATGACTATCTTGCTTAGAATTTGATGCTTTACTTGAAGACACTGCTGCCAGAAGTCCACTCACAATTTCCCGTCTGATTTCCCCAACAATAGAGTCTTTAATCTAGAATAGAAACAGAGGAAAATAAGAATTTAGCAATGTAACTGTCACCCATTTCTTGTTTTCAAAAAAATGTACATAGCATGTCATTTCTGTAATCGCCTAAACCATAAAGAAAGTGGCAACATTCATGTGAAACTTGATGCATTATGGAGGGAGAAGAGGGCAATCACATTCATCTCCCCTCTGACTCAGACCTGACTTCTAGGTCTGGCCCACCAAAATTCAGACAATTACATTACAAAATATCACATTTCTTAAGCTGAGAACATTAAAAACTGTTATGGTATAGATTAAAAAATGTCGTTTAAATAATTTGCTTCAGGACACAAGCTAACCTGAAAGAAGTGATTAAATGTTAGATTCACTTTTGTGTTTCTGATTAATGTCCACCTTTGTGTTGTAGTCAGCAGGATGCTCAAGTGTTCTCATTGCTACGGAAGTCCATTAAAGGCAAAACAATAGACAAGTATATGGTCTGAAAGTGGAGTAGCTAAAGAAGTGATATATTGTTCTAAATGTAACACGCACATTTTAAGTGGAAAGAAATGATCATTTAGCACAGATTACTTTAAAACATGAAAACAAATGACCATAAACTAAAAAATAATTTTTCTTTAGTTGTACGGTATGTTTGTCACCTGTCTAAAACTTTAGCTTCAAAAAAAGATATACATCTCCTCTTTTATTAGTGGAAAGGGCAAATAAAACTATGACAATGACAATTTCATCAAGATTTTCTTCTCCAGATGCCTAAACACTGCACATGCCTATCCGTGCCTTTTTCTCTCTTATGATATAGCATCTCCTCCACACAGCCCTCTGTAAAGACTCTGAATGTGCATTTCCTGAAATAAACTGATAATGCCTTCCTAAATTAGCACTGGAGACACTCTCACCCAGCTTTTAAAAATTCTACATTTCCACAGTTTCCTGTCAGGCTGATCTATTTCCTAAAATGTTTCTAAGTACATCCTGAACTCATTCCAATTGAAGTCTTTCCAAAAATAGCTCTGAATTAATCTGTCATGCAAAACTGGTACAGCCCGGCCAGGGTGGCTCATGAGTGGTTGGTGGATAGGGGCAAATGCCTGGATTGTGGGCTCAGTAGGGGGTGTGCAGGAGGCAGCCAAGCAATGATTCTCCTTCATTGATGGTTCTAGCTCTGTCCCTCTCCCTTTCTCTCTGAAGTCAATTACACACACACACACACACACACACACACACACACACACACACATATATATATATATATATATATATATATATATATATATATATAAAACCTGGTACATGCACAATACATAGATTTATACACAAGTATACATAGGAACAAATGCTCCATAGCTACCAACCATCTTCACAAGAATATTTGCAAATAAATATGAGCTTCTCATTCTATTTTCTACCAATATTCTAAACTTTAAACATCACCAAGAGTTTTGAAGTTCGTAGCATTTCAGATTCATTTTTTAAACTAATACACGTAAGACACAAACGTTATGAAAACCAGAATCTCTTAGCCACGGCATGCAAGCACAAACACAATGTGTGCTGAACCACAGCCACTGCACACCTGCGTTTACAGGAGACAACGGGCAGCAGAGTCTTCCCGGTTCCCTTGTCTAATGCCACAATGCCATTTTATTAAATCTTGTCCTCCTTCAGCATTCAAAAGACAAACTTGTCAAAGAGTATCATTTACAAACCAAAAATGTGTGCCAGCGTATCTGGGGAGTATAGGCATTACTGGAGAAAAGCATAAAAGTCTTCATCATCAAGGATGTCATTATCCAGATGGGCACAAAATCAATGATGTTTCCTAAAATACTACAAGGGAAAGTCACTTGTTCATTCAGTAATGACATACGAACAGAACACATTTTGAAAAGTGAGAGACCACTTCGGGCTAGAAGAAAATAAAAATAAGACATATCAGAGAATGGTGGACTTTAATGTAGCAGATCATGAAGAAGGAAAGGTGACTTCAGAAGACAGAACAGAAAACTGTAGCAAGAGCACCCTGGATGAGAGGGTGCGAGCCAAAAGGAGCCTGGCTGACACGCTAGCTCCTGCGAGGGAGTGGGAATTAGGAAATTAAAACAGAAAGGGTGAGGTCAAATGGAGCTACGTCAGGGGCAGGGTTGGGCCTCATTTATCACTGTATCCTGGCATAAAATAAGTGCTCAATAAATGTTTGAATGAATCAATGACAGAGCGAGAGAGACAGGGAAAGAGCAGAGTGAGAGACCATATATCACACACAAAAGGAAGCAGGAAGTAGGGGAAAAAAGGACTACAGACTAGCACTGAAAAGAATCAAATGCCTTTAACAATTTACTGAATGAATTAATGTACAGATAAGTAAGTTCTTTCTAAAATCCTCCGTGCTGCAGAGAGGTTGGAAGGGGTAGGAGTGAGGAAACGCTGGGGTGAGTGGTCAAGTTGACTTTATGAGCACAATTTCCAAAAAGTGGGACAGGCTGAGGACAGGCTACCGGGGATTAAGAAAGGCAAGCTCCCCAGCTCATAAACAGACTGACAGCCGGTCTGAAGTGCGGGGCAGCGCATCCACTTAACCTGCGTCTACTGCGTGCCAGCTTCATGGCAGACGCTATGTCCAGAGATCACTGACACACGTAGTAATAAGAACACAGTCAAGTCGGGGATGTACCAAAATACATGTTCAAAGCACGTCAGGTGAACTGCGGTGAAGATCGTCAAAGGCCTGAACCAAGCCTAGGAACTTGACTAAACCAAGAACAACTCTCTAAAAACACAAAGCAACCTTTGTTTACTCTTTTGGCATTTAATTAATTCTGTTGCGTTTGCTACTGTGGGGGCACATGCTCACTCATTCTATTCGGTCATCTTTTTTATTTACTTACTTAAAAGAAAAGCAAATGAACAGTTTCAGGCTCCTGACTACATCCATCATGGACCACCAGGGAGAATGCCGGGGGAGGGTACGTTCCCCCACTCCCACACACACAACCTGCACAGATAAGGGGGCATCTTCAATCTGACACAAGTCTTCGTTACTGAATGAGCATAGGAGACAGGTGTTTGAAAGGACTTCCTATACCGTCCTTCAAAAGGAGAATTCCACCGCACTAACACACTGTAAGTTAATGAAAGCACTCAGAGACGGCGAGGCGATGGAAAGGAAGGCTGACAGACACCATTGTTCTCAGGCCCCCGGCAGTGCAGTAAGAAAACTTCCCTGAGCGCGGCTGCCAAACATGCTTAATCCTCATCGGCAAAACGGTTCAGCACCAGCTCCGAGCTTGTTTCCTGAATAGTGGCTTTGTTAGTGGGTTAGGGGCCCAGAATTTACTGGAAGACGGAATCTAATTCAACTTTCTTGGTACCTAAAACAATAAGCTTTAAAAAAAAAAAATTGGGATTCAGTGCCAAGTGTATTTAGGTGAAAAGTGTATGGATTCGAAATTCAAGTGCTTCAAAAATAGTTCTTCTTTTTAAGGTAGTTTATGGATATTTAGAGAGCCGGGGAAGGAGAAAAAAGAAACACCGGTGTGTGAGTGTAACATGGGCTGGGAATGGTGCCTCCTGCGCACCCCCCACCGGGCCGCAAGCCCCAAACCTGGGCACCTGCCCTGACCGAGCGTTCAACCAGCAGCCTCCGGGGCTGGGATGACGCCCAACTAGCTAATGGAGCCACTCGGGCCAGGGCAGTTTGTTTTCTTAAATACACCAGTACTCCTCTTTCACGCTGTTTGATCTATACATCTTGCTTAGTAAGTCGCTTTTTTTTTTTTTTTTTTGTAGACAGTAAAGGATAAACGTTAAGCTCAACTTCCTCCAAACATGCCAAATTCTGACCTAAGGAGTGTCTACGTAACAGTTTTAATAAGACATTCTGAATAAAAGTTTTGAAGTACTTGCCTTGCATGTTAGTTTAAATATCTTCAAATTATAAAACCTTCTACGTTCCATGGGAGGTTCTTACAGATGTTTAAGTAATTCTTTAGAAGCAAGAGAACAACACCAACTTCCTACATGCTACGCTCTGAGTCAAAGACCAACGCTCTCGCCGAGGAATCACTTACCCCTCAGGAATCACACAGCCCACGTCAGGCCGCCCGTTACTGACTTTTAGAATGAGGGCCCGATGTGCAGTAAGGGAGTGTTTGTAATATAACTAGTAATGCAAAGGAAAACTTTTCAAACCAAAGCAAGCTAAAGGGAGCAAAAATATCACATTTCTAAGGTGGAAAAAAAAGTGCCTTGAAACTTAATTCCTTAGTTAACCAATACTAGTGTGAAGAAAAATAATTACTTAATTTCACTCAAAAATTGATCTTTGACATGAAACATACAAATAAACATACCTGAGGAAGTTGCACATACAGAGCTTGATAAATGCTACCAATCAACTTATAAAAATAACTACATCTGTAAGACAAATAATTATATACATCCAGTCTCTCCTGTTTGTTCTGAAACTGTGTGTATGTCTCAAACATGACTGAATTAGGAAACAAGTTGATCTCCCTTTTTTTGTTTGATGTTGTTTTTTATTTTTATTTTTTATTTATTTATTTTAAAATATATTTTATTGATTTTTTACACAGAGGAAGGGAGAGGGATAGAGAGTGAGAAACATCGATGAGAGAAACATGGATCAGCTGCCTCCTGCACACCCCGCACTGGGGATGTGCCCGCAACCAAGGTACATGCCCTTGACGGGAATCGAACCTGGGACCCTTCAGTCTGCAGGCCAACGCTCTATCCACTGAGCCAAACTGGTTTTGGCTGATGTTGTTTTTTAAATACATTTTTATTGATTTCAGAGAGGAAGGGAGAGGAAGAGAGAGAGAAACACAGTGATGAGAGAGAATTATTGAACGGCTGCCTCCTGCACGCCCCCTACTGGGGACTGAGCCCACAACCTAGGCATGTGCCCTTGACTGGAACCAAACCCGGGACCCTTTAATCTGCATGCCGATGCTCTAACCACTAATCAAAACTAGCTAGGGCTCCCTTTTAAATATATATATACAATTCTTTCTTACTACCTGATTCTAGTGCCAAAAACAGGTATTCTGTTAATTTTCCAAATTAACATTTGACCTCTGACTACTCACCTTCCTATTTTTTTGTGGTGCTTTTGGTTACTAGAACCATGGTTAAATGCTTCAGGTTTGACCACTGTCATACTTCCGGATAAACCTTCTCATTCTGTATTTTTAATCTTTGAGCAACTCATATAATTTCCATATTTCTCCACCCACTAAACCAAACAGACCAAATCATTTATACTTGTTAAAGTCACAACACTACCTTCCCATGCAAACTGACATTATAAAAATGACATAATACCCTGGAAGAGACCTAAATTGTAAACAAATGCAAAAACAGATCTAAAGAGCATGTCACTTATTTATCTATTTCAAACTCTAAATGCACCTTCTTTGTGAATAATACAGAATTGCAATTATTCCACACTGTAGTATGAGATTTATAGAAATGCCACTATAAATATTACAAAAATATTTTAATTGATATAAGATGGACCAAAGGGAAGGTTAATTTAAAAGCTCTATGAAAATTACTGAATGCAATGAATCAAAAGAATGTTAGAATTACCGTATTTGCCGGCGTATAAGACGACTTTTTGGCCCTGAAAAATACCGTATTTGCCAGCGTATAAGAGACTGGGCGTATAAGACGACCCCCTAACATTTCCACTCAAAATACAGAGTTTGTTATATGCTCGCCGTATAAGACTACCCCCCACTTGCAGGCATATTTTTCAGGGCCAAAAAATCGTCTTATACGCCGGCAAATATGGTAATGTTTAAATAAAACCTCTTCCAACATATGTCACCAAATAAATTAAGCGTGGGTTTTACTCACCTCCCGTATGACTTGCTGCAATTCATCTTGCTCTACATTTTTATGCATTTCCTCAGCAGCTGGCGCCAATGGGATTCTTCCATACCCTTCTTCCGCTTCGGATTTAGGTCCTACAGCCTCTAAGGGTTCTTCAGCTGCGCCAACTTCCTCAGAACTTTCCACTTCTGGAGGCGAATGCACAGAGCCTGTTCTAGAGGGAGCAGTTGGCGTTAGGGCCACTGACGCTCGGAATACTTTCTTGCTTGGTGCCCGATGATGGGTCTTGGGTTTGCGCGCTGAGTCACCAGAAGGTGCTCCAGTTCTTCTGTGAGGATGAAAGGGACTAGAACACGCAGAAGAGGACTCTGATGTTGCTTGGGAGAAAACAGATTCCGAGCTTTCTCCAGGAGGAATGTCAAATCTCATTTCTCCAAGTCCCAGGCCCAATTCAGACTTTAGGTATGACTGTTCCCGCATCAGTTCAGTGACCTGGAGATCAGAAAAATTATAATTATTCTCTCTTGAAATTAAGATCACTGGTTAAAAAAAAAACTAAGGTCCTAGCTATATTGCCCAAAGTCACTTAACTTGTAAGGCATGATTCTAACGCATTCATTTAGTAACTACTTAATTTCATTTGCAACAATAGCAAAGAAAATTTAAAGTCTTAGTGAGATCTAGCCATAAAATGTGTAACTAGACTAATTAGTGGGATGAAATTTTACTTGTCACCATATGGTTGTCCAAATGGGTGACAAGGAAGAGTAACTATTGAAAAGCAAAATTGCTCATTTGTTTAATGTATGCTAAAAATCAGACATTTGCTCAAAAAGTAGTCTCTTTAGAGATCCCATTACCTAAAGGACACGGAATCAGACTGTAAAAGAACAATTACCCTGGAGTATAAATTAAATATTTTTATAATGCATTTTATAATGCCTGTGGGCCACAAAGATAAATCCGTTATGCAATTAACTGGCTTCCTAGTGGCCTTCGGTAGCAAGGGACTTCCAGAAGTCCCAAACCCCCTTCCAGTCATTTTAAATAACTCATCAGATTCTGTGTTTAGAAAGTATTTCACCTACACTAGGAAAGTGGTGTGCTTTTGAAATGTTCTATCATCCCCTCCCCCGTGATTTAAAAGGAGAGAAGCTTACTGGTTCCATTACATTCAATGGAGAAGGGCAAGACAAGTTATCAGCGCTTCTACTGCCACACATCCCCTGAAAAAGAATATACATGTTTACATGTTTTTTTCCAAACTGCAACTGTTTTATAATAAAATAAATTAGCCAATTATTACTCTAATGCATTCCTTTATGTCACCCTCAACTGTCATGGGAACCTATAAAACGTGCTACTGTGATTGAAGGTGCATACACCACACTGTGGTCACCAACACACATTTCTCAGAATAAATTAAAACCTTTTATAGAAAAAGATAGTCATCATCGATATAGAATATTCTTATTCTATGCTACTCATTCATATGTGTACATACACATTCATATTCTATTGATTTTACTATATGTGCACATAATGCGTGTGTGCACGTGTGTGTGTGTGTTGGGGGTAATCATCCACTTATTTATAGCAAATCAAATATATTGTTCCAGTTATAGAGATAAGTTCACTATTTCAGCATTTCAAAGCAATATATATTCTACAACTGCAAAGGCATCAGCAAAAATAAGACTACAACTTTTGAAGTTCAAATTTGATAAAAAGGAACATGAGAAGTATAAAAAGTGATACTTAAATATAAAGTGTTTCTTTTAATTCTCTTTGTTGTATGTATTTTTTTGCCTTTACAAAGACCTCATGTGATTCCTTTAAACACACACACACACACACACACACACACACACACACACACACAAATCTAATTTGGGGAAGATTCCTTAAACATACTCCATGCTTTTAATGCCATTAAAATAAGTGTTTTTAAATTAAGGCATTTATCTGAAACCACAGGGAACGCTATAAGCAAATCCTTCCTAGAGCTACTGGCCGTGCCCGGTGCCTACCATCAGCTCTGAGGAGCGGAAGGGCGAAGGAATGTGCCTGGCCCTCAGCTGCTCCTCCAGGACCAGCAGGCGCTCCTCCAGCTGCAGTTCCAGGTCTTCAAGTTCCATCCGGACTGAGTTCCGCAAACTCTGGAGCTGGTCCACTTCATACCTAACGGCAGGGGGACAGGCACGTGTGAGTAGAGCAGCCTGGGGAGGCAGTCACCATTCTCTCACCAGCTGTCGGAAGGCAGTGAAACTCCAGGTTCTAGAAACTGGAGCAGCAGCAAATGCCAGCAGGTGTGACCACCAGGACAACTGTTCTTTCTTTCTCTTTCTCTCTCTCTCTCTCTCTCTCTCTAGCCTTCCTCACAAATATCCCAAACACTGAAAGCAGATGACAGCCACCACCTTCCTTAGCGCACTGAAAGCAGGGAAGTGTACTTGGGAACTTTAGTTGCACTGGTTCACCAAACAGGTAAAGAGTACACAGCAGTGGAACTAAAACCTGGCTTTAAGGAGAAAAGTCGGCAATGCTTTTTGGGACAGAAAAGGTTTTGAGTCACATTAGGACACAGTGAACTTGTACCTTTCCTCCTCGGTCATATGGTGGTAAACCATGGTTTGCTGGCGCAGCATCGCCAATTCTAGGTCCATCATTTGCGTTCTAAACAAATTCAGGCTCCGCCTCATTACTTGGAGCTCCTGAAAAGTGTTCTGAAATACAACGTAACAAAATTACACTTCCAAATCACGGAGGTTATTTTGCACACAGTGGTTTCAGTAAGGACTTACTTCGTAAAGAGGTAGAACAGATGATTTCTGAGGACTGTATGGAGCAGCAGCAAGGTCAGGTCCTCTCATCATAGGGTGCTTCAAAAAAAGTGAAAGGATGGTCACAAACCAATGCCAGAGTGACTATTCCCAATTTATTTGAAGTATTACAACTCTGAATTTGAGGCCTTCATGTCTTTCTCTTTGAGGCAAAAATAATAAAAACAAAACTGCATGTTGTGAGCAAGAAGCCAGACCCATCAGTCCCTCCTTCTACCTACCACTCCCCTCTGTTCCAGGGATAACTCGGTCTATTTGGAATGAGGCTGACGCAAAGGAACACAGATAGTTCATACATGTCTTTCAGGATTTCCCTCCTGCCTTGGGAAAGTAGAGAAACAAAACCCACAGGAGAAATAACAAGTGTCATTCTGAAATGACAGGACCACTGATCTGAATGGAGAGAGTAGCAACCCAGCATCACTCCTTCCCAGACGCCTGGGCATCTGCTGCGCATCACTACTACAGGCAGAGAAGAAAAAAGAGAAAAGGCACTTCCAGCCTTTTAGTGTTCTCATAATGTAAGAAAGAGAGAAAAGAGAACTTAAAAAATTACACTTCTGGGGTGGAGGGGAGTGTTATGATAGAAACATACAAAAATCAAGATTAGGGGCGTACACAGCCTCAGCGGTGCTGACACCTGACACAACTATCGAGGGGCGTCATGTAGTCCAGTAACATCTGGAGCTCATATGTAAGGAGTACGTCTGGAGACACAGGCAGAGTCCAGGTCAGGAGGAGCACCTGCCTACTGAGGTGGGAGTGGACATTAATTAACTGAGCTACGGAAGGGACGTCTGAGAGAAGGCCACACCTAGGGTAGAACACGCTGGCCTAGGAAGGAAGTCACAGGGAGGCAGGGCCCTGGGAATCCCCCGTTTCAGGCAATTACAGTTGAAAGGTTAGCTGTCTCACTCACAGACAGAACTACATTTGTACACAGGAAGACAAACACCCACCTTCTGGCTAGGCTGAAAATCATTTGGAGAAGGTACGTTACTACCTAACTTGAAAAGTCACAACTTGAGTTTTTACTTTCAAACTGGCTCCCTGTCCACAGTCACCATGGCGAGAGACCTACTATGCACCTCCTTCTGACGCCTTGCTGAACACTCTGATCCTTGCACTCCAGTCACTTTCTTCATTTCCTTCACTGTCTGAATGCAAGTAGTTCCGAAAGAGATACAGAAAGGAGATGTGAACTGCGAAAGGCAAACCTGAGGACAATTTGCTTATTTTCACAGTTTTTTAGGGGGGAATTATTTCCAGGCCCACTAAGAGTTCTTTAAGTGACAAAACACACAATAAGACTATTTTCATTCAAACTCACAGTTTACCTGGGGTAGTGTCGGTCTTTGAACCCAGTGGAAGCAGACCAGCCTCAGGAGTCAGTGGGTGAAGGGGAAAGCTTAGTCAGAGAGCCAAGAGCAGAGCCAGAGCACATGGCGACACGCAGGCCAAGGGCACGCACACTTAGAAAGAAGAGGTGGTGAGCACTGGCAGAGAGAAGGAGAGAAAGTACTTGAGAGGGAAGATTTTTTTTTTAAATAACTGGGACAACCTAAGACAAAAACAGTGGAGCAGAGGCACAAGGAAGGACATTAATGGACAAAACTCTCTTTTTCAGAAGGGACATTAGGAGCAGAGAAATGAAACCAACCAGTGTTAGTGAGAGCCATTTTCTCTAAGGGAGGAGGGCGTACAGGAGAGCAGGCACAGATAAGTGTGGACACGGAAGACAAGGAAGACGAGGAGGTTCACGCCTAACGCGTCTCAGCCTCTCCGTGAACTGAGAGGTGCTCAGGTCGATAAAACAGATGAAAAGTTAAGACGCACGTTTCTTCTCGTACCTGTGAGAGGTTCTGCAGCGAGCTTCTAATGTCATGCAATACTCTTCGCAACTGCATCTCGATGGCAGAGGGGGGGTTCACCGGGCCCGGGCGGTGCGGGTAGGCAGCGTGTCTGTGCGAGTAGGAGCACCCGAGAGGGGGCGAGAAGGCGCTGCAGGCGGCGCCGGAGATGTTGGGCACGCTGCGGGTGCTCAGGGTCCGCAGGTGCTCACAGAGGGGCCGCTCCTGCCACTCGGAGTGCAGGGAGTGGAGCGAGCAGGTGGACTGAGAAATGGGCGCTGGGGCGTAGAGGGAGCAGGCGGGCGGCCTCCTCTGGTGGGGGCACTCCTCCGCCTGGCTCGCCTCCCTCGGGGAGGGGGAGGCGTCCGAGTCTTTCCTCCCCGAGGACGGAGAGATGAAAATGGTGGATTTGACCACAGGCTGGCCGTCGTGCTCCACCGCCTCGCTTTCCGCTCGCGGCTCCTCTTCCGGGGTGTACTTGTAGGTGAAGGAGGGCGGGCTGCATCTGGTCTCCTTCCCGGGGGACAGCCGCACGTTGACGGAGGACACGACCCTGACGGGGCTCAGCAAGGTGGTGGGCAGAGACTGAGACCTCCGCAGGGGGAAGCCGGCTTTGGCGAGCAAGTACCTCTGTTTTAACAGGTCTTTGGACTTGATCAGGCTCCGGCCCGCCCTCTGACTGGACAGGCCGCAGATCTTCATCTGGGCCCTCTGCAAGGCTGTGTTCACTCTGTCCACGGAAGAGGGGGGCCCGGCTTTCGCTTCAGGGCCCTTCGCACCGCCTTGGGCTTCGAGAGAAGCCAGTGATTTCAGGATGTGGTGGGTGGTGTACTGCGGGAATTCACATTCGACGCTCTTATCGGCGTCGCTGTCGGCACTCTCTCCCCTGGGCAGCCCCTCGGGCTGGGCGGGCTGGGCCGGAGGGGAATCCCCTTCCACGGCAGGAACTTCGGGCACGTGGTCCCCCGCACTGCGGGTGGGCTCCTCCTTGCCTGTCCCCTCCATCCTCTCGCACTGGGCGAAGTCCTGGCTCTCGGACCTTCCCTCCTCGTCAGCAGCTGCCGCTGCAGCCGCCGCCGCCTTCCCGCTTCCCTGGGGAACAGGCGTGACAGCCCCCTCCGCAGAGTCATTAAAAGGCGGCGGGTCAGGCGCTGTCGGCGTGGCCAGGTTTTCACCCAACGAGGTGACTGTTGTCTCGCTGTCACAACTATCGGCACTGCTCCCCATGTGAACCTGTGGGAGGAAAAACGGGTGGAAGGAAGAAAAATTCAAATAAGTCATCATAAATGAAACGCCGGAGATACGATGCACCTGTATGTTGGGGTCTCCCACCTCGGCTGTGACACGGGCGCTGTTCAGAACCACTTCTGCCGCCCCAGTCAGCAATCCCTCCAATTCCTCACCAAGATCAGTCCGAACCTTCACACCCTTAAATTCCTTTTTCAACTCCCTTCTCATTTTCCTGCAACACCTGACACTGACTCAGAGAAGATGGACAAAAACTGCTTAGCTTTCTTCCCCAACGCCTACAAACTTCCCCATCCCCCCTCCCATCATCCCCTCCGCTCCGTTTTGAAAGGAAACTGTTGCCTCTTTTTTTCAAAACTAAACCCTCCAACCTGTCCTTCTGATCACATCCTCCCCAGGACGAGGGCACTTTCCCACAGTTTCTTCCCATATTTTTCTGCATCCAACTCTCTTCTCACAGGGCCCTTCCTTAAAAACTTCCCTAAGCCACTGCCATATGAAAACGACAAAAAAAAAAAATCACCCTTAAGCTATCATCATAATTTGAAAGAATAGCTAACATTCCCATCTTCTCTTCCTTATCATCGATTTACTCTCCAATCACACCTTGCCTCATTTACTGTATCAGAATTGCTCACTCACCTACTCAATTTCCAAACAACCAAATTCTCATCTTTGCCCTCTGATGGCCATAGTTTTCCTTTGAAAAGTTTCTCCCCCATTTCCCATTTTTTTCTGCCCACTGAATTACTCTTTCAGAGTTACCATAGGCACTCCTCTTATATTTCTACCCCAATGCTGTTTCTAACGGCTCTTTTGGGAGTTCTCTTTTACTATTAATATAACTTTATTTAAAATTTGTGTATAGGTGTTTTAGACATTTTTCACATAAATTCTGTGTACTGAACACATACACTGTATGTTCCTTGAGAGTAAAGATGTGTTTAACTCTTGGGTTATCTAACCTACTCTCACATAAAAGTCATATAATGATCAGCAAGCTATAGATCCACACTTAATGTTGGTTATTAAATAAATGCTTATTGGAAAATACTAAAACACAATGATGGTAAAAAAATAAGAAAAATAGCAGACAAGCTAGGATAATGATTAAAATAACCCATTTACTGGTGGTCCAAAAAGAAAGAAGTTTTTTTTTGTTTTTTTGCTGTTGTTAGATATTTGTCAGAGATGAAGAATTAGTGAAACCTAAAATCTCTAGTCAAACTCTTAAATTACATCTGCATCCCTGAAAATGTTTTATTCTTATTGTTATTTGAAAAATAAAGATATCACAGATTGAATCTTGAAATATACAGATATTTTTAAAAATCACGTAAATGTGAAGTTAATCATAGTGCTTACTACATAGAAAATTTTACCTGAAGTTGATTAATGAAGACACAGTCTGTTGAATCTTCAGCAAAACCACTGCTATCAGAATGCTGACTGGCAGTACGTAACAGGTGATCTACCAAAAGAAGTGTAGTTATACAAAACTGCCAAATATGCCTTCAATGAGAACAATGTTATAACACATATGTGAAATCCTAACAGATGTAGGATATGCAAACAATGATTCTGTCTTAGAAAAATATGCATCACTTATTAAAAATTGTGACTTCAAAGCACAGGAGTTAAGTCAAATTCAAACAAAAACTGAATCAGATCACAAATTCTCAATGTTCAGCGGTTAATTAAACTCTATTTATAATGTACTTTGGTAAGTCCAATTCATGTCTTACCCTCGGAGGACAACTGCTTGAATTAAAATATGGGCTCTAGTAAAAATAAAAGTCCCCAAACAAACCATTCCTATTCTGTAAAAATACAAAGGTTAAATAGGTAGTAGGTAAAATCAGAAGTTTAAATGTAGGGTAAAAAGTGTCTATTACCTTCCTAATAAGAAAATAAAAAATACAAATTAAGGTCAATTAAGTTAAATAACTTGTTTGCAGGTATCTAAACGTCTCTGGTGTCTTCAATGATGCAAACGTTTGTAAGTTATGAAACAAGCTTTCTCATAACAACTGCATAAACTCAAACAGGTTCAGCTAGGACATAATATTGTTCATCTTATAAAAAACCCTATTTAGTTTTTGGTCCCAAACCTCTAATTCCCAGTTAATATAACCTAAAACAACAACAACAACAACACCCACATTAAGTATGTAAAAGGGCCAACAAAGGACAACAAACAGAGTCACATGCCCGTCCAGCCCACAAATGCCGCAGTGGGAGAGACTCTATCGCTGCTGCGTTTACTGAGGGAGGCGCTTCAGGAGATTAGCCAATTCTGCAGAACTGCAAAAGCAGCAGGCTACGTGTGCTTGCCAAATCCACATTCATTTCGTATTTGAATGCTAGAAATAAAAAAAAACTCTACAGGATGTCTGAATCAAATCCAAAACCAATTAAAGTTTGCCTGACTTTGAAAAATGTCCCAGTACACGTAGCCTCAGTTTCACCTAGAGTATCATGGAATGGAGTAATTTCTTTCTCATTAATAATTTAGAATAATTCTGCAATATCATTTGGAAGTTAATGATACTGCATAATGCAATAAAAGAAACTAATATCCTTTGGAGAGTCTAGGTAAACTGAAATAATTGTGCAACTGAACTGGAATAAGCTGTTAATTACCAAAGGTGCTCATTATGCATCACATTAACTCAGAAGACAATTAACATCTGATGTTTACAGCAGTTATCACCTAAATTATGTGTCTGTATGTCCTTTTTTTTTTTTTTAAAGGCTCCTGAAGGCAGGAACCTTATTTATTCTTCTTTGTATCCCAGTATCAAGCAGAAGCTAACAATTAAAAAAAAAAAAAAATGTTTGCTGAATGAATGAATGAGAACTATCTTCTTAAAGCCACGGAATTAAGCAATCACCTCAAGGATTTAGAAGTGAAACTGCCTATCTGGTTGGGATGTGAGATTAAGATCACTGTAACGCCAAGAGCTGCCAGATTTCGATAAAGTAAAAAGGCGGCCAGGGAGGCTGGGAGGCCGAGGGCCCAGCCACGCCAGGGCCTCTCTGCTGAGATCCGTTTTATCTGCAGCGGAGCAGCCCGTGCGGAGCTGACCTCTCCGTGGTTAGCCTGCGCGAGTCCACACAGGCGAGGTCAGAGTGCAGCCTGCTCAGCCTTCAGAGGGAAGAGCAAAGAGGCCTGGGTTCGAGCTCCGGCTTATTTCTGAAAGCAGTGACGTCTCTCCTCTGCAAGACAGAATAACAATCCTACCTATCGTCCAGGCCGGCCCACTTTAGGAACTAAGCGCAATGCAAGGGAAATCTATTCTGTAACCTAAAAATCACAATCTGGGTTCTTAAGTCAGACATTTCTGTTTCAGAAAATGCACTGAACCAAAACCGGTTTGGCTCAGTGGTAGAGCGTTGGTCTGCGGACTGAAAGGTCCCCGGTTCGATTCCGGTCAAGGGCATGTACATTAGTTGCGGGCACATCCCCTTTAGGGGGTGTGCAGGAGGCAGCTGGTCGATGTTTCTCTCTCATCGACGTTTCTAGCTCTTTATCTCTCTCCCTTCCTCTCTGTAAAAAAAAAAAAAAAAAAAAATCAGTAAAATATATTAAAAAAGAAAAGAAAAGAAAATGCACTGATCTCCAAAGACAAAAGTTGGAGCTAAAGAGAAAGAGACCTCTGTCCCAACTGAAGACATAAAGTTTTTCTAATTTAAAAACTGGGAAGTTAGAGCAAACTAAAGTGAGAACAAAACATCTGGACATTGTATTTGACTAGCATCATAAAGAAACAAAACAGAACACCTGTCTACTCTGCCAGACTTAAGGAAATATTGTTTCTCCTCTGTACTAAGGAAAGTTTTGCACAGCTCTCAGAATAATTATGGAATGTTGTTAGCTTGGGACATGAGTTGAGTCACTAAGCCTCTCTGGCTTCAGTATGTAAATCTCAAGGCCGGATTCGAGTTTAAGATCATTGTAATCTCCAACGTCCTATTAGCAAAAGTGTGGAATATTTTTATTCAGACATGACATACATTTTTACTGAAGTTGCAAAATAAACACATTACCAGTGATTCTAATTCTGCAATTATGATTAATCTAAGATACTCACATGTCTGCGTTATCAAAATTTGATAGGCTACCTTCAAAAATGATTAAAACACTATATCGTCCCCTCTCCCTCTCATGCACACACAAAACCATTTTACTATTAATTTATAAAAACGTGACTCATAGAAACATTCTTACGTATGCCCACAGAAATAAGACAGCACAAGTCAGTAAGAGGAAGAAGCCCGGATGTGAATACAAACCACATTCCATCTTTCCTACCACAGGAAGCTTACTCTTGGAAGATCTTAAAGTAATTATACTGTTTTTATTTAAATGTATAAAATTTGCCCACATCCTAGTACTGTGGGCAAACCAGCCAAGCATGAGGGATTTCAATCTTGAACAAATCAGAGAACAAAACATACTGCATGTTTTAGGTAGAATCCTCCAAGTTTTGAGCTATGAAGCCATTCAAGAATAAGAAATACTTCATAGGCATGAGAGTGGGATGACCAATATGAAAAAAAAAAAGCTCAAAAGTCAAAGATACTGTGTCACCCCTTTTGACACAATGTACCCCTTGTCTGCCTGCCTAAAACATAGATTCCTATGAACTCTTCCTTACAGCTCAGGAGTACATACATTATGGATTTACATGGGGAAGAAAATGAAATAGTAAAATTTGTTCTGTGTCTAACGGGGAACTATAGTAACCTAGTAAGGGGAGCCTTTGTTTCTTAGTACCATATTGCAATAAAAGAAAAATTCTATGCAAATCATCTCTTACAAAGTCATTTCAGAGATCAGAAAACAAACATGTAATTTCCTATTCTAGGAACATACATATGAATCTTTGCTTAAAAAAAGCAGGGTGGTTCGGCATGGGTAAAGTTTTAAAAATAAACAGTCCTACCTTCAGTGGTCATTTTAACTTCTTGACTTCCTCTCTCTTTTTCTCTAAATCTCAAAAGCTTTGCGACTTTAAAGAAGATCAGACACGCTTTTCGTGTTGTAAATGAAAAGTGAAAGAAATGGACTCAAAGGGCCTTTGGTCAATAATTAATAATTCCAGAGAAGAAGGACATCCACAGCCACTCACCTTTGATCCATAGTTTGAATTTAATTTAACTAGCTTTAACTATTGCTGAGACATTGGTGGGTTTTTATTTGCCAGAGGCATATTCATGTTTCAGACGTAGGAGCCATATTTAAATAATGAAAACCCAGAGGGGGAATACAGGTGCTTATGTCAGTCATAATCACATAAAAACGTAGGCTTGAATCACCTGCTCTATCACTTCCCACCAATTCTATGCAGAACTGGAAAAATATTTATAATGAGGACTTTGCAGGATAAGCCAACTAAAATTATTTTGTAAGAGCAAAAGTCTTCGAGAATATAAAAAAATTCTATAACCAAACCATAAATGAAGCACGCATCCTTGTGTTCTTAATTATTGTTTTACACTATTATCTTCTACAAATACTGGTAGACAAAACCCCTTTTCCAAACCAAAAGACTACTCTTCGGTCATGTGCTTGGGGTCCAGTGGACATTGGCCTACTTACCTCTTTTCGACTTACTAAGGCGTAACTGGTAAGCGGCTGGAACATGAGGTGCTTCTTCCTCCGCACTCTGAACCTAAGAAAGAGTTTTAAGTAATTAAAACTTGAAAGAAATCTACGGCAAAGAATACCTCCTAACAATCATTCACTCAACAGATCAACCTAACTAAAAGGGTGCCAAAGCTCCACATATTTAAAAATTGCACGATATCTTATCTCAAAATTACTTTCAAGTTAATAACAGGGGTGCAAGTTTTTAATTAGCAAAGACTACATGTATAAACCACCTCATTTTAAAAAGCTGCTATCATATGAAAAACAGATCCATAACAAAAAGTTCTCTCAAACTGCCCAGCGCCAGGAGAAATGCTAGCTAGCGAGTCCCTGCAGCAGACCATGGCGTGGCTGACACCACCGAGGCAGCCCCAGATCCTGCATCTTTGAAAAATGGTCCATTATGCGCCCATTGCAAAATTACATTAAAATCCCACAAATTTCAGGCGTCAGATCTGCCGGTTGTAAGACTTCTTTGTCCAGACATAAAGTGATCTTTTAAGACATAACTTGGGAGTTGTTAGGTGGAGAAGCAGGTTTCATTACAGGACACTTAACCATAAATCTTCCCTGAAAAAACTCTGTCCAAAGAAGGTATCAAAGCCACAAAGGTTGTCTCTTACACTGTCTCCTCCCCCCCACCACCACTACCACCTGCACAACTACAGACTGTAGGAATTTTCAGATTCCTTACTCGCCATATTCTATTCTAACATAATGAACTCTATGCTAAGATGGAACACAGGGCCCACTGGTGGGGGAGATACCAATTCCCAACACTTTAACCCCTGTAATGATTAGTGTTTAAAACAACAAATGGCATCCTAGTAATGTGGGCGAACTAGCCAAACACATGGGGATTTCAATACTGAAAAAAATTCAGAGAGCAAATAGCAAACAGGTTTTAGGTAAGAACACGGGTAGTTTCAAGCTATGAATCCATTCAAGAAAAAGAAATAACCCATTTGAATCAGAGTGGAATGATCAACATGAAAAAAAAAAAAAAAAAGGCCAGAGGTTAAAGATGCTATTACTAATTTAAAAATGGGTGTGATTTGTTTTATCTTTGTTCTAAACAGTTCCATGAACCCGTCTACGCCGCTTCTGAAAACTGAAAGCACGCTCTGGCCATTTAAAACCATCACCTGTAAATCACATATAAAACAGCTTCTACTATTTCTTCGTTATTGAAACATTATAAAATATTCTTCAAAGCAGCAGACATAAGTTCAACAGGAAAACCATTGTTTTGTGTGCAAGGAAACAAAATGCATTTTCCTTTTATAATCAACAAAGGGTCTATTATTAGTCTCTATTTGGGCCTACCCTACTTCAAAGAGTTTTATATCAAATAGACCAGAAATTATAAAAGAAATGCAAATGTCTCTTTAATGATATTCTAGAAACCTCAATTCACACACACTAAAGTGATAAATTATAAACTCTTAAAAATTATAAGCTCATTTTTATGTCCCTTAGATTTACATAATTAGTCACAAAACAATATGACTTTAATAAATATGTATCCTCAGCATATTGTCCTTCAAGAAGCTTCTCCTGGCAAAAACTGGTCAATATCAATCAATCATCTAACCCCCTCTCTCCTGTCACCACAAACCCCATAAACGGACTGAAAGAAAAAGGCCCTTTCAGAAAAGGGTCTGACGGTCGTATTTTACTAATGAAACTATTAAAGTCAGGATCCTTTTGCCAACTTACTCAGCAAAATCATCAATCTCTTTGTTGAAGGCAGAAACTGACACACTCATGATAATGGCTGAATTTCACAGCTTATTACGTTTTATTACTACTCATCGGTACGCAGAGGAAAGCAGTCCTATTCCAGATGGTGTGCACCACAGAGAACTCTGACACACACACAGAATTTAGATTTATGTGGCATGATTTTCCTATTCAATGGTTTCAATCCCAGGTAGAATTCTGGTCATTTGCTACAGGTTGCCTTTCGTTGAATTAACTACATACAGCTCAATAACGATAACTGAGTGACGACGGATAGTGGGTGTTCGTGACACTATTTTCTCTAATCTTTAGGTAAGCTTGAAACTTTTCATAATAACAAAAAAACAAAACAAAACACCCAAGGTCCCCACTAAACCTAACAAAAGTTATGTTCCCTCATCAAAGTTGTAAGAAAATGACAAAATAACTTGGTCTCGGTTATTATAAAACAGCTTTAAAAGTAACCCATACATAAAATGAAGTAACTCATTAGTTCGTTTTAAAAACATTTAATAATTCTTAACTGAAGCATAAACACTGAAACTCCTACCTCACCGGTCCTTAGGATGATCAAATGTGATTATTAGTATTTTGAAACAGTGGAGTGGTAAAGATTTAGAACAGATCTCTCTCCTCCACCCTCCAGGATCTCCCCATACTGACACGCCCCGGCCCCTCCCTTCAGGGAGGTGCTGACATCAATCAAAGGGGACACACCTAACTACCCTCAGAGAGATGAGGGAGAGCCACTGCTATCAATTAATACCAAATGTTAGGGAGGGGAAACCCCTTCCTCACCTGTAAAGGGAGAAAACTGGAAAATGAATTCAAAGAACTCATTCTCTACTAATCTACGGTTCTGTAATTCGCTGCAAATTTTTACCTTAAAAAAAAAACTTCCATGTTTTAAAAACACACATACATATATTTGGTTTACGTTTACTGTTAGGTGAATACTTTAAAAAAAAAAAGTTAACTTGCTCCTTTAGATAAACCACATAACAAAACAGTGATTAACTGGGCTATGAGGTAACAGACACTGGTTCGTTAGGTCATGTACCAGAGCTCATATCCTACTGCAGACACAATACTTGCCTTCAAAACATACAGCTCAATCTGAAAGGTCAAAGGGACAACTTCAGTGTGTACCTGCCTGATTTGGGATTAACTCAGGCCAATAAACATAATAAAAGGCTAGAATCATTTAACATCGTGGATAGGTTTTGCTACTTCAAGCGAAACAGCATCTGACAAAACCCAATGTACCACAGGCTAGGTGATAGAAACAAAAGTTAGGTTCCCTCATCAATGTTGTAACAAAACAATGTTAAATAAAACTCTATTAATCCAGGAAGACCCAGTGAAATGAGGTACATTAGTTAAATCACCAATCAGTGTAAAGACAGGATTAGAAACACTTAGTAAAACTCTGGTAGCTTAAAAGTTATGTATATATACTTCCACTAATACCTGTATTTGAATGTATATTCATGTATAGAGAAGACACTGAACAATACTTTTACAGAAATATACAGATAAGTATGTAAGTATGACAACGTTTTACTATTAAAGTCAGGATCCCTTTGCCAGCTTACTCAGCAAAATTCTTACACCTACAAGAACAACAATTGCTTATGGGTAAATCATTTTGGTATTACTGTGAATGATTGATACTACCAACCTATGGTTGTATGAGTTACCGTGATGTATTTATTCAAAATAAACCATTTCAAAACCACACAATTATCCAGACAAGTTATTAAGAATTACAAAACTCAAGAGCAGATTTCACAACTTTTAAACACACTGAAACTTTAAATAGACGACATTTTTTTTTGTAAGGTAAGCTGACTTTTAATTAAAAATAGTCTGTGGCTTTTTTTTTTCTTCCTTTTTTAACGTAAAAAACAGTCACTTTCGTTCTCCAAGGCTGGTGTTATTCTCGTCATCTACTTAATTGCTGACAATAAAATATTCCCTCCCTTTGCTCCTGGTGACTGGGAGATCTTACCTTCTGCCTCAAAGGGATCAGGCAGCGTCACGCACAGAGCCTCGGCTGCAGCATTTTCTCCTACCTAGCTCCGAAGCAGCTGGCAGTCAGTGACTCTGATTGCAAACTGGCTTACTGAGGAAGAGAGAGTGCGTGCTCGGACTTATATTTATTCCCTGTTTTTACAGGAAGAAATTTCCCAATAGAAATCAAACCTCAAGGGAAAGGAATCCAAAGGAAAAATAGCAACACTTTGAATGGGATCTAAAAGTTTGCTTCAATAAGACTGTTCTCTACTTGTCAGTATGATTCAAATCATGCTTGGGAGGGGAGGAAATTAAAGAAACACATTATTTCCCTTCTTTATCCATTGTTCTACGAGCTCTCTTTAAAGTTCCCAAAAAGATTAAGACATTTCTAGGAGCTTGTTATCCACATTTCATATATATCTGAAGAAGGATTCCTCGTTCTTTTAAATTCCCAATATTTAAAATGTAGTAGCTATGGTTAACCATATATTCTTTCTTTTTTTAAAAAAAATACTCCACTACTCTTTAACCACTAATGCCTATAAACATGTACTTCAAAAAAAGGTTCAATGTCACATTACTTTCTTGTCACTAAGTGTTTTTTGCCAGCAGAGGGAGCAAAAAAAGCCCAGTCTATCCATTAAATGTTAACTTGCGGCCAAAGCACATCTAGCTAGCACTTTATAAACATTTTAAAGATCTTTTATGTGTACGGTATCAATAATTTTTTTAAAAAAACTACAGCTTAGAATTCAGGAATACTAGAATTTTTTTTAAAAAAGTGTCGTCACATCTGAGTCACTGATAAGAGATTTTCAAGAATCTAACATGATCTGTTTAAATTTTTATACTCTGCTATTGTATTAAAACAAGAAACCTATCGTAGCTGATTGTCACAGAGAGTGCCCTACTCAAAGGCAAGAAGTTACACTTTAATTGTGAGTGCCTGGACAAGTTTTGAGCACAAAGAAGTAAAAAATGAAACTGAAGAATAAAATGATATAAAAAGGAGTTTCAATTAAAGCAGTCATTTTCCAAATTCATTATAGTAAGAAATATACTAAGGTGTAAAGTGTATAAATATGAAAATATATGAAAGATGAAAAGCTTACCAAAAAAACACAAAATATTTCAAAGGGCTGCTCCTGTTCTTTTTATTTCACTTCTTAGTTAAAATTAAAGTATTCAAAGATATATCCAAAGACCACAAAGAGGTAAATAACCATATCAACAATTCAAATTTTGCGACAAGTGATGAAAAACCTTTGCAACTGAGAGATACACACTCACGCAGCAGGGCATTTATGGGCAAAATCAATTATCCCATTTTCCAATTCCCTAATAACCTGGCATGAACTACTGTGACTTATAACTAAAGCTCTTCTGTAGTAAATTTTAAAAAGAGAAGTTGCACATAATTTATAGCCACAACGTTTTAGCAGTACACATGTGCCCCCCCCCCGTTAAGATGAGACCACCACCGCCTGCCTCCCAGACGGAGAGAGAAAAGCACTTCAGGGGCCCAGTACCGTGCCCGACACAAGGTAGGGTAGGTGCCTGATGAAGGAGTTTCCCGCCACAAGCTACCGTGCTTCCCCAAAAATAAGACATCCTCCAAAAATAAGACCTACTTCATGGAAACAATACATCATCCCCTGAAAATAAGACCTAGCGCATCTTTGGGAGCAAAAATTAATACATAATTTTTATATAATTATAATTAATATATAATTATTTTCGGGGAAACAGGGTATATAGCTCCCACTCATAAAAGTGTCAGCTCCCATTATTCAAAAGCAGTGTTATATGAACCTCACCAAAATTATTTTTACCTGGTCCAATTAAAAATTCACTAGGTAAAAGAAAAAAAGTAATCAAACACTGCTCTTCTGGGCTTGCAGAAGTCCTCTTCAGTGGCCTTCCAAACCTTCCTGAGGTCCCCTATCCCCTCCTTCAGGTACCTACCTACCTTTCGGTTCTTCCCAGGCCCACATCAAACCTCTCCTCGGCCTTCTTCACACTCGACTTTTCCACTGAGATACTCTAAAAGCTTGCCCAAAAGCACACAGCAGTTGGGTGGCAGAGACAGAATTCAAACCTGTTTGATTTCATAGCCCGAGTTTTTAACTATGATGCAACATTAACTTGAATATGAATATTCTCTCAGGACTTTCTCAGGGCATCAAAATCCCAACCTGAGAGAAAGTGGGTTCAAGTTTAAGCACTGTATCAGCAGTGGACCACAGAGGATCGAGAGAAGCTGACACACGGCGCCATGACCTTGACTTCACATGCTCCTGTGATTCCCCACCCTTCCTCTCTGAAACAGGACTTAGGCATGTTTCACCCACCTCTTCCATTTCGAAGGAGTCCTTCTGCTGTACCATTATGTTTCTGATGAATGGGATCGGCAGCAGGGCACATGGCTCCTTTTCCGCTGTGGACACATGCACGGTTTTCAGCTCACTGCCACCTTCCAGCTCACCGTGGCAGGCCATGTTGGAATCATTCCCTAAATCGGACCCTGTAACACCGGATTCCTCACCCAGTTTACCATGACTTTGGGTTTCTTTACTTTGTTCACTTTCACTTTCTTGGTTAAAATTAGTGTTTGCTTCATCAGAAAGTCTATCATCCATGTCAGCATTCTCCACAATAGTTGATGTGCTAACTGATACTTCTTCTTTGACTGTAGCCAACGTGTAAGATGAGTCTTTCTTCTTTACAATTTTTTGAGACTTGGGATCATTTTTACTGCCACTGTCTTCACTTGCAGAAACATTCAGAATCTTCCCTTTTTCAGTTGCTGGGGAAGGAGTACTACCTTCTCCTTTCTCTGTTTTATCAACACATAAATTCAGTTTTGATAGTGTTTTCATTAAGCGATTTGCAGTGTTACTTCGGGTTAGCGGTGGAGGAGAGTCTGTCTCCTTGTTAGAGGTTACTGAGGCCGTACTGCCGATTCTCTGCAGAGGAGTCCCAGAGACTTGGGAATACAAAGAAGAGAACGCGTTGGCCACAGTAGTAAGCACTTCAATTTGACGAAAACGACCTACAGAAAAGAAAAAAAGTGTTAATTATATATATGTCTTTCATATCTACGTCTATCTATTAAACCATTACTATTGTTCAGAATTCCAGTAACTGGAATCAGGAAAGATTAGATCAGAAAGATCATGAAATCAGATTTTTTTCCTCTTGCTGAACACTTAAAACTTCTCAACATCTACTGCGGAGATTTTTCACTCTAAGCACTAGAATTTGGTTCTGAAAATCAGAAGCACAAAGGATACCACCACATAAAACAGAAAGGACTAGCTTTTGCTCTAAAGTTGTGATTCTGTTTTCAAATTTTGGATTCCACTAAGACTCTTCAGTATGTTCTCCTTAGAAAGTGTACATAATTGGGGAGGGGGGTGGATTTATAGATCTCTTAAAGCTAATCCAAGGACTAGCTAGAGATCCTCTTTTGGAACTTTTGGCCAACAGAGAAAAGTAAACAAAGGTATAATATGAATAAAAATTACTAAATTTGCTACTTTAGATTTACAGAAAACCACCTGAAATTGACTTCATTTCATAGTAACAAGGACCCTCCCCTCCTTCTTTCCTTCCTGAACAAAGCCTTCTGGAGATCGCTGTAAGTCTAAGATTCTGCTCCACAAGGTAGCATGTGTCACTCTGCAAGATAACACTTAAAGTCAAAAATTTGGGGGGGAGCGGGGGAAGACTAAGTAAATTAACTTCTATAAATAGAATAATACAATTTCCAGATAAGTTAAAATAGCTATTGTGTTAACCTCAATAATTAAGTCTCCATTGCTATTCCTAGAAATCAGTTAGGTTTTGAAAATAAGACCATCTTGCTTTGGTTGCTCTACTTTTGAAAATAATATGCCAATATTTAAAAACCTTACTTGTTAAAGCATAATTTGGGTTTTCTACTTCCATCCGTTGCATTTGAGCACTCAAAAATACTTTAATATCTATTCCTCTGGCAAATGATGAGGAACTGAAAAATCTGGGAGGAATTTTAGAAGCAATATCCGGTTCATCTCGTCCAAATCCAAGATTATAAAGAATTTCTTCAGGATCTTCCTCATAAAGTTCCAACAATTCTGAAACACTACAAAACAGGAGGGGAAAAAAAAAATACGAAGACGTAAAATAAGTTTATAGTCCACATTACATTATAAATAAATTCACATTCCTGCTTTCCTATGATAAAAAAAAAAACCTTTTTCTACAGCTTTAAACCGTTATTTATTCCAGTATCTTTCTACACCATGTCTCAAATGTGATAAACCTTAGAAAATGCCCACTCTCTCAAGCTGTCAGCACTGGGGAAAGAGCGAACCCCTAAGGACATACTCAGTCAGATTCTCTACGTGATTCCTCACCTTATTTTTTGGGTCATTTTAAGAGATTCCCAGTAAAGCAGCTAAAACAAAACAATGAAGAGGAAAGATGGGAGAGAACAAGGAATAAAAAGATTAAAAGAATAAATGAAAAGGGGAAAACACACTAGGAAGTTGGCTACCAAGTGACATTCGGTAGAACCTGAGCTTCTTCTGCTGTCCTTGGCTCCTCTAAGAGGCAGCACAGGTAACAACCTGAGCTCAGGGAAGAGAGGGAGGAGCTGACTTTCAACTTTTCCCGACCACTTCCACTCAGGAAGTAGGAGGAGTAAGGTGAGTAAGGTGGGTTAACCAAAGGTAACTTCTTAACTGGGAACTGAACATTCATTATCCCATCTCTCTCCTCCTGATAATCCAAGCTGAGATTCACTGAGAAAAATAGGACTGTTAGAGAATTTGAACAGAAAAAAAAAATTTCTATTTGTTTCCAAAAAAAGTGCTCAGGTTCCAATAAAATAGTTTAGATAACTGGTTCAAGAGGCACATGTATTTGCACGTGTACGTATACATATACATACTCATAAACATACACATATTATAAAGATCTTTAATAGGAAGAAAAACCTATGCTTAAATATCAAGCTTTAAATTAGAAAGGTTTGTTCTGATTTCTATGTCAGAGTTAACTCTAGACCCTAACAGAGGAAGAATTTTGGAAGCAGAAGTTACTACTCCACTATGGAGTTCCTCTTTCAAGTTGTTGCTAGGGTTCAAAATACTTATTAATGAATTCCAACAGCACTATAAGCGTATTTGTTGCTCTTTATTTATTCTTAATTTAAATTAAAAAAAAGACAGCAACTGCTCCTGTGAGTCATGCTGAACCATGAAACACTTTGGATTCCTGTCAATTTATACTATTACACCAAGTCTGAAAAGGTGACAGGAGAAGGTCATCTACAGCACAATGCAACTGCAGCATAATTTAATAATACGTTACCTTGAGACGGTGCCACTACTTTTTCCAGATCCAGTGGAATTCATACTTCTCCCTTTCTGATGAAACTGTAGTCTTCTCTCTTTGGCCAAGATATTACTGCTATAAAATAAAAAAATAGATTATATAAAATCTTGTTTTCCTAAATGTCCCTCATTTTCAAAAAGGAAAAAAAAACCCAAACACAGTTAGTTACATACCTGTTTTCAATTTGAGCATCAGTTTCATGGAGTTGGTTGGCTACAGGTAAAAAGAATAAATGTGGAGTGCAACTGTTACTAGGACAGTAACTACTATGATTCAATTGGCAAATTAGCCACAATACTGTTGTTAAATGCCTAATATGCCAACTCTTGTCATGACTCCTTAAATCTGTATCATTAAAAGTAATACACTGATCAGTAAGAACAGAACCAGTAGCTTTTGGAGGTTGTTTTCATTTTTATGAGTTAGCAACTTAAAATTATTTCTACTGAATATTTAAAATAAAAAGCCATATAGATAACCAATTAAATTTATTTAACAATTTAGAAATAAGTGGTGAGAAGATGCACAGCATATGTGGGATATGTGATTCTAATTATTAAATTTAAAAGCTGTTAATGAAGAATGATTCAGCATTATTTAATTGTGGCAACAGTATGCATCAATTTCTACTGTGATTTTGTGAAGGCCGTTACAACCACTTTTTAATGCACATACTTGGAAAACTTCTCTTTTCAATGTAAGTTTTCTTTTTTAAATTGCCTTTCAAGTTTATCCCAGACTTACAAGCCCTAAACAGATAAATGTCTTTAATGTTAAGTAGAGTAAGTTAAATTTACTGCATTTAACTTTTTTAGACAAACATAAAGATTGGAATTAATTTAAAACGTCTATTCCAGCATACCCCATTTATTTTTTCATTTCTGATCTGCAAAGTCACAGAAATTTCTTAGGTTTATTTATACATTAACACATAGCTACTCAATATTTACTGAATGAAAATAAGTTTGAAATAATTTTCAGTAAAACAACATAACTCCACTCTTTCCTTTTTTTCTTTTTTTTAAATCGTCATCTGAGGATATTTTAAAATATATGTTTATTGATTTCAGAGAGGAAGTAAGTGGGAGAGGAAGAAACATCAATGATGAGAATCACTGAATGGTTGTCTCCCGCACACTTCTTACTGGGAATCAAGGCGAAACCCAGGCATGTGCCCTGACCAGGAATTGAACTGTGACCTCCTGGTTCATAGGTCAATGCCCAACTACTGAGGCACATCAGCTGGGCTCATCTAAAGATAAATTTTCCCTTGCTTTTCAGAGAGAGTGGAAGGGAAGGAGGAAGGGAAGAGAGAAGAAAGGGAGGAAGGGGAAGAGGGAGGAAGAGGAGAAAAAGAGAGAGATATCAACTGGTTGCCTCCCACATGCACCCACCGGAGGCAGGGAGCGCACCTGACACACAGGTGTATGCCCTGGACTGGGAACTGAACCGGAGACCCTTCAGTGCGAGGGCCGATGCTCCAATCCCTGAGCAGCACCCACCAGGGCATAACTCCACTCTTTCCTGGACACTCTTTTAGATCTGGTTTCCCATGGAATCATTTAATATGGATGAACAGGCAGGGCAATAGGATTTTTAGGGCAGTGAAAATATGCTTTATGATATCACATTGGTGATATGTAATTATACATTTGTCCAAACCCATAGAATGAACAAGACCAAGAGTGAATCCTAAGGCGAACTATGCCCTTTGTGTAATTACGATGCTTCCTCATAGGTTCATCAATTGTAATAAGTGTACCACTGTGATGGAGAGGTTTATAACGGGGGAGGCCACATGTATCAGAAACAGAAATACATGGAAAATCTCTGTATCTTCCCCTCAATGTGAACCTAAAATTGTGAACCTAAAACTGCTCTAAAAACAGTGTCTTAAAAAACAATTCCATATTTTGAAGGAACTAAGACAAATGTCAGCGTTATTTACAGTAATACTGAAAGGCTTTTAAAAATGGGTTGACAACATGTTTAACTACGGTGATTGGAAAGTAGTAAGTTTAAGCTCCTTACAAAGAGTTTATTCCTTAAAAGCATATTAACAGTGATAATTAATTTTTTAGACTTTTCAATATTTACTAGAAGGTTCTATGTCATACAGATTGATTTAAAACAGCAAAAGATCAAGGATATTAAATTCAGTGGAGAAAATTCAATATTAATCAAATTATAATTTTTAAAAATGTAATAAAATTCTTAATTATTTTATTATAAAAAAAGCATGCTGTATTAGTAACCCAACTATACATCTACCAATAATCTTGAAAAATACCAATAAAATAATAAAAAGTTCTTAATTTTACATTATGGAAAGCTTTATCAACCCAAAGGAAAAGATTATATAATCTGTGAAAATGTAAGCATAGCACAATACACTTAAAATGCTAATGCAGTCTGAAATAGACCTCAGCATAATTATTTCTAATAAAATTTTGGTAAAGGATAAAGTTATTTATCCTTTAATCTCCTAAAAATCTGGAAAAAGAGGAGAGAGAAAGACAGGAGACACTTGAATGTAGAGAGAAAGACACTGCAGCTCTAAGTCTGACATAAAGCTACCTCATACTAAACGTAAGCATCAATTTCGTTTTCTCACATATTTAAGTTTCCTTCCTTCTGCAAGACAATTCTTCCCCCCATTATATCACCACTGTTTGCCTCCAAACAGTTCATTTAAGGATTTATAAGTCCAAAGAAGGCACATGGACATTTCACAAAAGGTTTTCAAAGGCATTCTTCTATGTATCGTACATGCTCTGACTAGATTATTAACATATAAAAGGTCCTATAAAATGTGTCTGAGTCATTTTCAAGACCTTTAAGTTTAGCTCTGAGGATTTGAAACCAATCAACTTGCTCTCCTTCGTTATGTAATTTAAAAACTCTGCGAAAATACAAACGTACCTTCAGCTCCCAGTGACAAATCATCTTCAAAACTTCCTCCATTTCTCACCAGCACACCTGAAAGAATCATCAGAAGATTCATCCTACTCTTCTGTTCCTCCCGACCCCCGTGTAAAACCAATGTCTTAGTGAACCAAACTGACCAAGCAAAATATATGACACAGTAAAGTGTTTCAGACCCGAATGCCCTCAAAAATTATTCTGATTATACAATTTCAAGAAGCACAAACTTTAGCATAAAGAAACCAAGATTTGCAGGCAGGTAAAGTTCCTAGAAGCCAACTTACAGGCTATTTTAATACTTAAGCCTTTGTAGATGCTGAAATAGATAATATATCTTATCCCAGGTTTTCGTGGAAAACCAGATCTTGGAGCAGTCATTCTATTCACACCCCTTACACATTAAATCAGGAGCTCAAGCTGGATTTCCCCGATACTGTAAATGCTCCTTATATGCCTTGCCACTACCTGCACATTCTTGTCGTACTTTGAACTTTAGAATTCTGCCTTGCGAAGGTGGTAAAATTCCAGGTGTGGCCATTTCAGTTAATGTAAGCAAAGAAATGCTGCACGAAGGCTGATCTCACACAACATATATTTTCCTTATGTTCACATATCATATTCCTATACTTGATTAGTACACCTTTATCCGGACAATAAAGACATGAGCTTCACGTTATGGAAACGTTTGGTAATGAGTTTCACATTATGGAAACGTTTGGTAAATGTGCTTAAAGCTTGCCACCTTTTAAAAAGTTTATTGACAAGCCATATGCTCACTTAGAGGACAAATGAAGCAGGACCCTCCTCAAGAACCGATTTAGAAAGGCGGCTGTTTCTTACCCTTCAGCGTACCCCCGCTCTGCTCATCCAGTGAGGCTCCCAGCGGGGTCCTGAAAGCACAAAAACACGTGCACCTTAGTCCCGGAAAGCCGTCTGGAGCGCTGTCACTGCGAGCCTCACACTTACAGGGCTGTAGCTGAGCACGCTTCTAATCACAGTGCAACTCTCCTCCCAAACACACAAGGAATGCAAGGGGATTACGTAAGGAATAGGCCACGGCTACGAACTAAGCAAATACCTGTGTCCAGTCAGTTTACCAGGAATGATTTAATCACATGCCTGATCTGCCGGCAATTAAGGGCAAGAATGGCAATTACAAGGGATACGAACTGGCACTTTCTTTACAGAAAGAGAAAGAGAGGATGACAGCAGGAATTGAGAAAATGTCTGCTTCTCTCGGGCTGCTCCCTAGAAACAGGAAACAGAATTAAAGGAAAGCAAGTGGTTATCTGGACAGAACTAAAAGTCAGAGTCTAGTGAGAGAGAAGGCTCAGTAGTTGTCGTGAACCCTATCTGTTAAATCTATCACCAGCATTTGAGAGCACTGGGCACCGCCTTTATCCCAAGACTATCTTTATTGATATAAATGGGGAGGCTGGAGACTTATTTTCTGCTTTTCAACTAAAAAGTACATGTATTCTTCATTGAACTCTGAAAAGAAAATGACTAAAAAGTGGGCTTGAGAATCAACCTTAAGAAAATCCTTTACTAAAATCCTTTCACCTTCTTGTAGGTTGCAGATAACTTAGAAATCTCTTTTTCAATGCAAAAAAAAAGTTTTCACTTCTTCCTCAAAACCACGTTAAAGAACCAGATTGTTTTAGTTTGAGAGTTTTACTTTCATAACAACTTATACCTGTTACAAATTCCCTCAGATGTAGTATCAACATAAAAACATCAGTTTCAAATAAATGTTATTGAAATGCCAATTAAATGTTGATTTTCTGCAAACATATATATAGCAAAGGCAGTTCTTTGGACATTCGTGCTTTTTTAGTAAAATTTGTGCTTCCTGTAATTTTTTTTTTTAGTAAAAGAATCATAAACAATTGTCATAAAGCTATTAACAAAACCTTTGAGCTAAGTGTTTGCATATGTTTTAATAAAACTAATTTATGCCATTCTTCTCAATGGCTCCTTTGTTAGGACAAAACACTATTACTCCTTGTACAGATGTACCCACTGGTCTGTGCACTGACACACAGTGGCAAACAGGCATAATATAACTGGCCTCCTCCTGCAAACACAAGTCTCTCCCTCTCACACTTGCTCTCTTCCAAATTCTATCAAAAACTCTGCCCTGTCTTAGATGGTAATCCAAGCAATAGGTTTCCACTTAGCCAGAAATAAAGTAAAATAAATGGTTATCAAATTAAATATTTACTTTAAGAAAACACAGCGTGGTGTCTTTACTCAGGATATGGGTGGCAATAAGAAAACAGTGACTATTAGAGAACTTAGTGAGAAAAAAATGCGGCCTTCAGATAATTTGCTTACAGTGTACAAAGTAGCTAGAATCTAGCTGCTAGATGCTCAACTCTGGGAAGGATCCTAAATTGTTACAGAAAAAAAAAATACAGTTGCATGTATCCTAGAAGTCAAATCTGTGATAATAAAGCCAACAATGAAAGACCTATTCTACCTCTCCCAGGTACAGGTGAATGCCACTTTAGAACAGAACAGGTGCAACTTGTAGAGAGAGAAAAAGCAGCGAAGGAGTGGCAGACTGTAGGATCTGCCTGCATTCACCGAGACTGGCAATCAATAAAAGTTCTCCAATGTTCAGACACGATGCATCCTGCTGAGCACTAACATTTGCTTATGGCATCGATCTTAAAAGATGCACCTATGTACGATCTGCTTGAAATAATCAAGGCCATCTACCCCATACTTGATATAATCTCTTATACAACCTTAATTCCTTTACATCACAAAGTAAACATAATGTGCTCTTAAACATTTTTTTTGGTGTATCTATAGAGAAAGGGGTCACATATTCTATCCTTTCTCAGAAGGGTCTGTGATACCCTCAATAAAGGTTAAGGATCTTTGTAATAGAGTGTTCAGGAAGGCTCCAGGCATTTCATCAAAGCAGGACATCAATAGGCTAGTGGCCAATAGTTTATCTATCTTTAGAAAAGAGAAATAAATTGACAAACTGACATATAAGAGAATCACTTCGCCCTTCCCCCCCCCCCCAAAAAAAAACGACTTCCCAAACTCTGGTACTTGAACACAAGATTAAGAAAAGCCCCAAATGTCTGGCAAAGGGGAAAAAAGTGCAGAAACAAACATCTTAAAAAGCAACATTCTTCACTGGAGATTTTATAAGCAGCAATAAATTGGGGGCGGGGAGGGGGAAGAGAATTAACAAGCGCATTTCACTGTCACAAGATTTAATTGCAATATGATTCATCTCCTCCATACTTTATCAAACATTTTTGTGCCAGTTGCCAAAACATGTAATTAAACAGATTTATGCAGTCTGAAGGCCTTCAAAGCTCTAGTTCCCTTCCGTGAATTCCAGCGCCATCTGACAAACGCACTTTCAAGAAGTAAATCACAAGAACAAAAAAAGTTAGCTGGTTTTAATAGCTCTCCAAACAGAATTAGGGCACGCACATATATATATACGTGCATATATATATATAAGCCCAGACAGTGTTAAGGGCAGTGAAGTAAATTAAAAACCCATCTCACTTACTAAGACACACTGGGAAAGGGAAACGATTCGAGGCCAGATGTAAAGATGTCAAAACAAAAGCAAAATGAAGTGTCGCGTGACACGTGAGAAATCCTTGTGAACAAAAGCAAGGCGAGCGTAACAACACCAGGGCACAAGGGTCTGTGTGCCTGTGAGGCTGGCGATCCCTGACGCTAAAGGGGCGTCCGCGCCGGGGAGCTGAGTTCGGACACCCGGAGGGCTGGCTAACCGCGGCCACCGGCTCCTCGGCGGCCGCAGGGCTTCCATTTCCAATGGCTTGGAGGGGGAAGCCATCCGCAGGCTCACTTTCCGGCTCACGGTGGACAGGGACCCGGGGAGGGGGGTGGGGGGACCCGCGGGGACGGCGTCCCCTCCGCCTGGACCTCCCTCCGCGGTGCCCGGGGGAGGACTCACCGGCAGTCCTTGAGCCATATCGCGATCTTCTCGTTGGGCACGTTTCCTGCGGGGCAGAGGGAAGGGGCAGCCCGTTAGTCCTCACCGACCCCAGGGGGGCCCCCCCGCGGCAGGAGGATCTCCTGGGGCGCACGCGCGCAGCCTGGGCAGCCGTCGGGGGTCCCTCCGGAGAGGCACGGGCGGCGCCGGGCAGAGACGCCCCGCCGAGCGCGCGCGCGTGGAGCTCGGAGGAGCCTTCTCCCCGCTCGGCCTCCGCAGCCCGGGCGGACCGTCCGTCCGTCCGTCCGTCCGTCCGTCCGCCCGCCCGCCGCTCCGCCGGCGCCGCCCGGGGCGCACGAGACCCGCCCGCGCCGCCTCTGCCGCCGCCGCCGCCTCCAGCCCGCATCCCCCGGGCGCACCGACCTCTCCCCGCGGCCGCCGGCGGCTGGGAGCCCGGGAGGTCCTCCTCGTCGTCCTCGTCCTCGTCCTGCGTCGTGGCTTCCGTGGACAGGTCCTCCGTCCCCGACGCCTGCCAGGACCCGCGGCACTTGGCCCAGGCCTTCCTCCGGCGGCTCGCCACTTGCCACTCCAGTTCCTCCTCCGCCTCCGCCGACGACGCCGTCAGGGGCCGGTCCATGGCCGCGCCGGGCGCGCCGCGGCCCCGGCCGGAGCCTGCGCGGGACACGGCGGCGGCCGAGACCCCCGCCCTGCGGTCAGCGCCCGGCGGGCTGGGGGCCCGCGCCGAGGAGAAGCCGGAGGAGGAGGAGGAGGAGGAGGAGGAGGAGGAGGAGGAGGAGGGGATGGGAGGGAGGGAGGAGAGGAAGGGGAGGGAGGAGGCGGAGGGCCGGCGCTTCACATGAAGTCGGCGGGCGCGGGAGCGCGAGTGGCCCGAACGTGCGCCGCGGGGAGCCGAGCGCCGGCCAGCCGGCCCCGCTCCCCGCCCCCGGGCCCGGCCCCCGCCTCCTGCCCGCCCCCCGCCTCTCACCCCGGCCCCCGCCTCTCACCCCGGCCCCCGCCTCTCACCCCGGCCCCCGCCTCCTCCCCGCCCCCCGCCTCTCACCCCGGCCCCCGCCTCCTCCCCGCCTCTCACCCGGGCCTCCCGCTCCCGCCTCCCGCCGGGGCCGCCGGCGTCAGCGCGCCCTCCCTCGGCGGCGTCCCCGCCCCCTTCCGGCCGGGGGCGCGCGGGGCGGGGCGGCGGGAGCGGGAGCGGGAGGAGCGGGAGGCTGGCCCCGCCGCCCCGCCGGGGAGGGGGCGAGGTTTGTTTGCTAATTTGTTAGTTTGTTCGCTAGTGGTGTTGTCTTCTGCAGCAAGTTCTCTGCTCCAAAGCGGAGCGATGTGGGAGGACCAGGTGCCACCCAAAGGCCTCTTCCCCGCGGCACACGAGTGTCCGCCTGGCTCGCCACCAGCTTCCCAGGGAGACCGGGGAACGGTGCGCGGGCCGCTGCGGGCCGAGGGGAGGGGCGGCGCGGCCTCTGGTCCAGGTCCCTCCGAATGTCAGGACTGGAGGAGACCCCGCTGCCCCGCGCAGGGCTGCGTCCCCGCGGAAGGAAGTGTGGACGGAGGTTGGGTGGATGGGGGTTGGGTGGATGGTATGCAGGTGGGTTGGCAAAGATTCTTGAAGCTGGAGATTCCACCCTGACGTTGATGGACGTGGAGAGGGAAGGAAAAACAGAGCGCACACAGGGGATGGCCGGGAGCACGAGCTTGGATTTTGGTGCAACAAGATGCTACAGGGAACCCATGATGTCAGGGTTCGGAACTGATTTTCAAATCAGTGTGAGCGTACCCTTTTGTTGTTGTTTTTTTAAAAAAAACGACTTGAGGAAGACTATAAAATCGTATTCAAAGCCAGACACGAGCTGCTTTCTAATGGTTTTGCCAGCACAGTCTCTATAAAATCATATCCAAAATCCATACTGACTTTCCAGTACCGTCTTAATATCACCTGGGCCTTATGTATTCCACGAAATATTAAGGGAACTAGGACAGTGGTACTTTTATTTTCTCTTACTCGTTTGAAACTTCACTATTACTCTTTTCTTTGAGTTTTAACGACGTTTCAGCCTTCCAGAGTCCTATGGCAAAAAGAAGCTAACCGTTTAAAGGCCCTCAAAAACAGGCCAGAGTCTAGCTGCCTATAGGAAAGGTAAGGAGAGAGGATGAGGGAGGAGGCACCCATAGGTTCAGGTGAAAAGACCGTAAAGTACACTGTCTTTAGTGTCGTTCACGGCCCTCGTGGACCCCACCTTACTCAACTTCTCCCAGCTTCAGTTCCACCATCTCCACAGACGGTTACTGACTGTATGTCCTCACTTATCAATTTATTCCTGGTCTTTCTGTACAGTACCTTCATGATAAAGATCTGGTGGAGCCAGAACTTCTCCTTCACTGTATCTTTCCACCACTCCTACTCACATCTCTCCCACAGTTCTCTGATAGGCAGCTACATAATGTCTACGTCATTTACGTGGGGACTAAACTGTACAGTAAATAATATGACTGGCCTCTGAGGGTATGTTTGACTTTCCAGCCAAATTGTAAACTGTAAGAGAATGAAGAGCATTTCTCAGTGTTCTTCCTATACCTCTTAGACTTTTAGTACAGTGCCAGTCTCACAAGGAACAATGAGATCTTTTGAAGTAATTTTTTACACTTTATGTCCCTCAGAATGGATAGTGGAATACTTGCTTTATGTTGTTTCTCTAAGACCTATTGTCTTTTACTTAATTTTATTGTTTAAACATACTTTTAGACAAATGAGAATTCTCGAGAAAAGCAATAATGAACCATAATTTACATTTTAAAACGAAACCACCAGAGTTAAAGGAAGAAAAAATTGCAGGCAGTAACAACAGTTGTTGAATTTACAACAGCACAATCCTCTGTTTTCTTCTATATGCTGATTTTTAATGCAAAATGTTAGGCACAGAAATAATAGAGAAGGAAATGCTTGAAATAGCTGGTTATTTTAAAAAGGAGGGAGTTATCATTCTCAACTTTGAGATTTAAAAAAATGCCCAAGGTGTTTATTCTACATAAAGAATAATATCTGAGCTACTGATGCTTATAAGATGGAGAGACACATTTATATTATACTTTAGAGGCTCAGTGCATGAAATTCATGCACTGGTAAGGGTCCCTAGGGGCTGGTGGTGGCCTGCCAGGTACTTCCTTCCCCCCACCACTGGCCCCACCCCCTGGCCGAACTCCAGGAAGAACTCCCTGTAGAAGGGACAATTTGCATACTCTGTTTTTATCATATAGGATGTGGATAATTCCATCCAGCATGATGTAATGGAAACAGTAGGGTCTTTGGTGTCAGACTGAAGTTTGAAATCTTTTTCTGTCTCTCTCTAGTTGTATGATTTAGAGCAAGACAACTAATATCTAGCAATCATGATGACGATCTAAGGTGATGTGAGGATGACATAGAATACGGTAGGTACTCAGTATAGCTATTGGAATTATTATATTGCAGAAGGCAAAAACCAATTTCATATGGGGCAGTTAGTCTTACACTAATAAATGGCATGTATCTTAATACTTATGCAGCTGAATTTTTTAAATGCCAAAAATTCAGGCTATGACAGAAAACATACTCTGGTTAAATAAGGCAGTTATAAATAGAAACGCTAATATCAAAACTGCAACATTATGCTCAGTTCAATTACTTCAGTTAATTTATTATTATTTTTTTTTTTTTTGCTTTCCCAGTTTTAACATATATCTCAAAATTAGAAAACAAGATCTATGATTAGGTAGACAAAAGCATTTTGGTTCTAGTCGCAGTATTGTTCCTTCAATATTTACAAGATCAAAAATATTCTTTTATGCACCTAAATCTTAATAATTCAGAAAGTGATAATGATGCAGTTTACCAAATTTTCAACCCTTATTAAGACAAAGGAAGCTGGGAGGTATAAGGTGAATAGAATGCAAATTAAACAAAGATAGCAGCACATTATATTTCAGCCAGAGGCCCGATGCATGAAATTTGTGCAAGGGGCTCGAACGCCCTCACAGCCGTGGCAGCTTGCCTTGGCCCTCTCGGCCCTGGCTAGGTCCGGAAGGACATCTGGCTGGCTGTTCTAATTAGCATATTATACATCTATTATTATAGATATGATTACCTGGAGAGAAAAATTCTATATGAAATAAGGTTGGGAAACACTGCATGTTATATCCTCATCCACCCTTACCCCAACCCAATCACAATAAGACTTGATAAGTCCTCAAAATCTACTTTAAGGGGGAAAAAAGGCTTACCTTTGTTTAACTCACTATTTCTAAAATGTATTTCAACATAAAATCATTGGGCCTCTCAATATAACTATTAACATTTCCAAGAATAACAGTGGAATCATTTGCCATAGTATAAGAGAGAATGAAAGGAAAATGTTAGTAAATGAATACTTAAAAAATGTTTAAAGATTTATTTACAAATCATATAATTGAACTCAGAGGAAAAGTGGCTTGTCTAACTTAGATTGTTTTTTCTTTGTCATTATTAATCATTAAAGTATTTCTGGTTTTTGTATATATGTATTTGAAAGTAATAAATTGTATATTTAAGGTGTATAATTACACCTATTATTCTTTAAACTTAGAAAAAATCAAAGATTATTAAACTAGTTCATTGCCCTATTAATGTTTCATAAGGGAGCATTAATATAGCATAACAATACAGTATTTTAATTTCCCATAGTTTCCCAAGTACATATTAAAAGGAGAAGCAGGTGTCAATACCACAGGAGCGTTACCTTGAACATTATTTACATAATTTGGAAAAGTTTTATACTTCTGACTTTGTGCATGTTGAAAACTTGTAATTTTATCCCTCATTTCATCATTCCCAGATTACAATTTTTCCGTTTGCCACATAATATGACATTTATACTTTCCGTGGTAAACCTTGTAGAGAGCTTGATTTCTTCTCAGTGGCTCAGTTCTCTGGTGTTTCTGAGCAACAGGTAAGAATGGCTCATCTATTCTTCATCAATAATGGCATGAAGCAAGGTTATATAACAGAATAAGCTTTAGTGGGTCTGTTTCATGAATTTAAACAACTCAAAAGAGGTTTTGATATCCTCATAACTGGACATGGTTTACACATAGGAAAGCCAAAATATTTTTAATTCAGCTTGAAGTCTCAATGCTCAAGATTAAGTCAGTCCTTTATTATTTTTCTTTTTAGTCCTGCCCTGTAATGTTGCTATTAAAGATCTCTGGCATTATGAATCATAAAAGCTTTTAAGGAGGTATATCTATTGCTATCAAGTGTTCAGTCGATGCCACTTGAGAGTTAACATTTTTCTGCAGTACACAACTAAACAGGGGGGGGTGTCAATATTGCATTTCTCAGTTTTAAAGTAATTGTCCTGTCATCAATTACGGATACACATTTGTTTCCTAATGTAAGGTTATTTCTAGTTCTTATGTATGTGATTACTTCCTATGTGCAGCTATAAGAACTATTAAACAATTTTTTTATCATATCACTATGCATATCTTTGGAATTATATATTCACAGGTAAATATCTCCTATATTTTATGAGGATCAGAAAAAAGAAGAAGTCAGTGACTATATGAACCATGTACCTGTCTAATATTAGTGTATCTTTAAGAGCCTTACATGGTGCAGACATTATAACCAGTACTTGAAAACATAGACACAATGTCTTTTTCAAAAATAATTCTGACGTGAGCCTGAGCTACCCGGGCCTCTCCCACCACCTTTCTCTTCTCTAATCTGCCTCCTGCAGCCCCTTCATGCCCATCTCAGAACAAACACAATCTGCATTCAGAACAGGACCCTTTACAAGTTGAATGGAGTTATTTTGGGTGAGTCATTGAAAACAGTACAAACCCTTTCCTCACTCGCCAGAAGTGCATTTTTTAAAGAAAGCCAAAGCGAACAAGGCTTGGCAAGTCTGAAGGTGGACAGAGTGGGGGGAGGGCAGGGCTTCTGCCAGGCTCCGATAGGACTCTGCTAAACCTTTCTGGCTGTTTACGTTCACCTCCACCAATTTCTTTTTTTAAAAAAAATATATTTTATTGATATTTTACAGAGAGGAAGGGAGAGAGATAGAGAGCTAGAAACGTCGATGAGAGAGAAACATCGACCAGCTGCCTCCTGCACACCCCCTACCGGGGATGTTCCCCTAACCAAGGTACATGCCCCTGACCGGAATCGAACCCAGGGACCCTCCAGTCCGCAGGCCGACGCTCTATCCACTGAGCCAAACCGGTTTCGGCTCCACCGATTTCTTTTACCATCACTGAACAAAAAGTGCAAGGCTGAATAGGTAGAAAGCAGGGACACTCCATTCCCACCAGCACTGTGAGGGCGGGCAAAACCAGATCTACTATAGTGTAGCGACAGCTTTGAATCCCCCATTTTTTCCTTCTTTAATTCAGAAGCTATAAAAGGTATCCACTCAATAATCTCGTTTCTTCTGATTAAGTCAATTGTGGCCAATTAATAATGGTTCTAGGCAATTTTTATCTTTTAAAATGTATTTGCATTTATTTCAGAGAGGAAAGGAGGAGGAGAGGGGGAAAGAGACAGAACCATCAATGATGAGAGAGAATCGTGGATCAGCTGCCTCCTGCACACGCCCTACTGGGGATTGAGCCTGCAACCAGGAATGTGTTCTTACTGGGAACTGAACTTAACCATTGAGTGACACCGGCTGGGCTATAGGCATTTAGGAAGTTGTTAAAAATTCAGTGTGCAGTCCTTTAAAATGGCTTTTAAAGTAAGTGACGTTCATGAGCGTTTATCAAACAAAATATTAGAAGAAGTAGACCTCTAGAGACAGAAAATAAGCTACTTCCTAAGAAACTTTAAAAATTGAATTGCTGTAATAAAAGTCTATACAGTATCTTGATAAATTTTGGATATTCAACATGCAGGTATCTATAGAACATATTACTCACCTTTTATCCTGAAGAAAACTTTTTAGCAATAATACAAGTGAACACTCTTAAAAATGTGTTGGGGTTCACATCTATGAATGAGGAGAAACCTGGAATCGAGAAGGAGACATTCTTAAACATATAATGGTAATTCAGATCTATTTTGCTATAAAGTAACTACCCCATCCTGTAGGGGGCCCTTTAGTTATAAGGGTTCCTGTTCACAAAGGGTCTGTCTCCAAGCTGTGGGGGTCACACTTGGCCTTACGAGGTGTAATTATGCAAGTATTCTTGAACTCACATTGAATTATCAGTTTCCACACGGCAGGGTGACAATTGTTGGTTACACAGAATGAAAATGCAGGGTTTGGAAGTTAATTTGGCTATGGAAGCACTAGGGTCATAATAAACAAACACACATTTCCTGCTGTAGTTAAGAGCATAGCAAAGAACTCTGGTTTCCCACATTTGGGGGAATTTTTCTTTTCTGGTCAAGCAATTGTTTTTTAAAATGTAAAATACAGTAGTTACACAGACTTCAAAGCTTATCTCACCCATCTAAGAATGATTTTTTATCACATTTAGTTGTATTTAAATAGAACCTGCATATGATCAGAAGTTTAAAAGATTACATATCTGTTGATGGCAACTCAATGCAAAGAACTTCCCCCCACAACCTTGTTTCAAAACAGGCAGAACAGTGAAGCAAACTTCCATTATAATTGCTTTGGAGAAGGTTTATTATTTCTTTCAGGTAGCGTATTTGGCCTAGATTACATTAGTACAAATCAAAGAGCTTAAAGTCATGTTTATTAATAGGCTGTTATTAAATAAAAGGACTACAGGCTAAAGGTCAGCACACAGGTTATTTTGTTTATTTTTAAAAATCCTCTGAGCCCGTGTCTTTCCAACTTTTTTTCTAAACAAGCCAGCCCAAGTTGGCACCTTCAAACCTGTAAATGCTGTCGTCGTAATAGTGCTGATATTCAAGTCGGAGCAACTATTTCAGTGGACCCAAGGAAATGACAATGTTAAAAATAGATGATTCTGATCGGGTACTTGTCGTGTGCCAGACACTGTATTGACAGCCAGATTCACAGTCTCCTTCAGTACAACAACTCCGTAAGGGCTGGTGTTATTCTCACGTCACACAGAGGGAAACTGAGCTTTACCAAGGTGAACTCTTGCCCCAAGCCACATACTGGGAAGCTGCAGAGTGGAACCAGGGGTATCGCCCTGCCAAGCTCGTGCCCTTACCTAAGATGTGTGACTGCCTTGGGTTACTCCAGGTCCACTGCTGGGCAGAGGGTCCGTGTGACTTCGGACAAGTGGAAGGAGTTCTAGGAAAGTGACGAACTACTACGATGTCCTCATGGTACCAGGGAGGAACACTGAGCTCAAAAACTTTAAGTAGCCTGCGGAAGGTCGGCCATCTAGTTAGTGATGGAGCTCATTAGGAACAAGAACCCACACCTCATGGCAGCCCTACAAATACTAATAAAAGCAAAGATAGAAAAACTGCTTCTAAGTCATCAAACCTGAAAAACTCAAGAGACCGTAAAAAGCAAAGAGTTGAGTAGCCAGGTTTCTTCTGTGTTATATGTCCCTGGGGTCCCCTCTGACACCTGATGACCCTGTGATGGAGTGATGGCCACAGTGTCCTGTCCTCAGCCACCCTGGCCAGGTCCGATAGACGCATGCATGCCTTTAGCTTCTTTTATGGACTTACCCATCTCATATTTGGTTTTTCTCTTTTCCTGCTACTTTCTATTTTCCCCAGCATCATTATCTTTTCCAAAGAACCCTGCCTTCCCATGATGTGCCCAAAGTAGGACACCTTCAGTTTTGTTATTTTTGCCCCAAGTCGTTTCAAGCTTAATGTGCTCTCAGACCTACTGATTCATCTTTCTGTTGGTCCAGGGGAGCCATAGAGCTCTTTTCCAACACCATAATTCAAATGAATCAACTTTTTTCCCCCTATCAGCGTTTTTTGCTGTTCAACTTCTGCATGCATACGCAGTACTTAGGAACACGAATGGTTTTAGCCTTGGTCTCTAATGACACATCTTTGCTCTGGGTCTTTTCTAATTCTCCCGTTGCTGCCCTTTCTAATCTCAGCCTTCTCTTCATTTGTTGGCTGCCGCCTCCATTTGAATGGACTGAACCAAAGTAAGCAAAAAATCTTTTAACAATTTTGATATTTTCATTATCTATTGTAAACGTTGTATATTTCTTCTGTAGTCCTGGCGTTCAAAGGCAGTTCTGCTTGGGCAATTTCTTCTTATGCTTTCATCAGAAGTCGTTTCAGTTTATGGCTGCTTTCTGCAAGTATGACGGTATCATCTGCCTATCTTGTTATTTAGTTTGCCAATTTTCACTCCCCCTGCCTCTGAGCGTAGCCCAGTTTTTAATAGGATTTGTTCTGCATCCAGATTAAACAAATAGAGACATAAAATGCACCCTTTTCTGACACCTTTGCCTGTAGTGAACCATTCTGTTCTTCCATATTCTGTCCTACGGTGACTTCCTGCCCACAATGCAGGTTACATATCAGGATGATCAAGTGCTGTGGTACGCCTGTTTCTTTTAGAGCAACCAGACCTATGGGGAGGCATTCCTGGTCCAGCCACATTCTTGTACTCAGGGTTTTTTTTTTCCCAAAGGGAACAATGTTCATGATCAAAAGGTGAGATTTTTTTTTTTAATTTTCAACCTAAAATCTGATCTTCCAGGCAATCCTCAACTGCTAGATGGGGGCCTGGAGTTTTAAGATTTTACCTAAGAATTATTTGAAACTCAATCTTGAAGAGACACAATACTCAGAAAGTTTTTTCTAAAAGGATAAAAATCCAGCCATTACTGTGACAGATATATATTCTATGGGAGTATTTGAAAATATTAGGATATACCTGTGACTTAAAGCAGACCTCCAAAAAGCTGGGTGCCTTGATAAGGTCGAGTGATTTCCAAAAAGATAGTTTTTACAGAATCACTCTGTGAGTTATGCAATGGCATCCTTCTCTATTGATTTCCAGTATGAGCAATGCCATGAATTGAAATGCACTGTCTCTAATACAGAATCTTCCCGAAGTTAAGCATACTGCCCTGTATTCGCTTTCAGAGGACATCAGTAGAAATAAATATCTTTTTACAATATGTGTTCCAAGAAGAGTCAAAATTCCTGAAACTTAAAAAAAAAATCTCAATAGCATTGGGACTTGGATAAAGGATGAAGTTTCTGTTCTTACATTGGTTACTAGAAAATTGAGAGCCAAATGTGTGGCTCACTCACGGTAGATGAGTAGGCCACCATGGTATGCATCTTAAATCTTATTCATAGCTCTAGTTTGTCCCCACCCTTGTTTTTTTGTCCTTTTAATTTTTCTTTTTCTCAAAATAATATTGTGTAATTTTTTATATTTCTTTTCTGCAACAGGAGGAAGAAAAAAACTAAATAAAATATGTTAGAATATTCAGAATTATGTTTACTATACAAATATGTATATTTATAGCAGAATATTAGAAGGGAAATAAATATGTTTTGTTAGAATGGCAGTGTTATGCCTAATTTTTTTTCTTTGATTTTACAAACTTTTGGAAATTGTATTTATAATTTAAGGAGGAAAAGTGATTTCAACTTTGAAAGCTCTAGTTATTTATTGGCTTAAATATTGTAGGTGTGTGTGCATGTGGGACACTGGGGATCATTAATACCAGAGGTAGAAGAAGAATGGGAAGTATGTGCATGACCCCATGATTATGTCAGGGCAAGTGGGGGACTGTGATAAGGGAGGTCGGAATGGTAGATAAGAACCAAATTGTAAAGGCCAGAATGCGCTGTTCTGAGGATTGTATTATTGCCAGTGGGAAGATGTAAACAGCATTCAGCTTTTAACTAATGTTCTCTATTGGAAATTTTTTCCTTTTTATTGGGGTGACATTGGCTAACAAAATAGACAGGTTTCAGGCGCACAATTCTACAACATATTTGTACACTGTATTGTGTGTACATCACCCCCAAGTCATGTTTCCGTCCATCACCTTTTATCCCACTATGCCTGCTCACTGTCCCTGTTTCACCTCCCTTCACCCCCACCACCACCGTGACAATCCCCACACTATTGTCCATGGCCAAGAGTAAGTTTCTCAATCCATATCTCTCTCTCTCTCTCTCTCTCTCTCTCTCTCTCTCTCTCTCTCTCTCTCTCCCAGCCCCTACTCATCCCCTAACAGCTATCAGGCTGTTCTCTGTCTATAAGTCTGTCACTCTTATGCTTGTTAGTTCATTTTTAAAATTATGAGTGAAATCATATGGTACTTACTTGTCTTTTTCTGACTCGCTTAACTAGTAACAATATAGTTGAAAGAGTGGAAACCGTAAGTCCTGGGGCAAAGGAAGCTTAACAGAATAGAAAAGGAGGTTGATGAAGACTTCAGTGAGTTAGAGCAGTGGAGACGGGGGCTACAATTAGATTTGACAGATTAGAACTGGGCATGGAGGAAGAAACAGAATATGACCAAGATGTTTTCTACTTTAAGCAGTAGGTACTGGGGGTAGGTATTGGTGTTTCAACATGAAAGAGAACGTATGAGAATTGAGCAAAGAGAACACGAGGGAGGAAAGAAAATGAGTTTATTATTGGGCCTATTAGATATGAGGTGTTTATATGACACACTGATGGAAATGTAGCTCCAAGCATTCGGAAGTACAGTGCACTGCTGAACTCTGGATAGAATTTGGCTTAAATATTGTAGGTGTGTGTGCATGTGGGACACTGGGGATCATTAATACCATATATCAGCCCTTTCCCTATTTCCCCCACAAAAAACTATTCTAAACTAAACCTATTGAGGCCGCAGTCATCAATGACCTCTAAGATGCCAAACCCAGTAGAAGTTTTTTCAGCCCTCGTGTTATAGGCATCCTTATAGAGCTTTTGCCAGGATTAACTGTTCTCATTTTTTTTTCTTGATTTTATATTTTTTGGTTCTCCTACATTTCAGTCTCCTTCACTGGGTTTCATTCTTTTACCAGCTTTTCTGTTGTGTTCCTGAGGGTTTTCCTCGCTCATGTTCACACATTCCACACACTCTCCCTGACTGAGAAGGCAAAGGCTTCAGATGGAAGAGTTTTGGGAGGAACAAAAGTTTGTTGAATGTGTGAAGTTTGAAAAGCCTGTTAGACATCCAAGTGGACACGTTGAGTAGGTATTTGGATATATGAATATAGAGTTCAAAGGGGGAAATTTGCACTGGAGTATGTATACATTTAGAAGTCATCAACCCATAGATGGTATCTAAAGATAAAAACAAAACAAACAAAAAACTGTTGTGGTCCCCAGGGGCAAATTGGCAAAGAATGAAAAGACAGCCAAGGGCAGTGTCTTGGGGTACTTCACATATAAATGAGCCAATTAAAAAATGGGAAATGGACCTAAATAGAATCCTCTCAAAAGAAGACAGAAGGAAGGCCAAGAGGCACATGAAAACATGCTGAAAGTCACTAATTATCTGAGAGATGCAAATCAAAACAACAATGCGATACCATCTCACACCTGTCAGAATGGCCAACATCAACAAAACAACAAACAACAAATGTTGGCGAGGTTGCGGAGAAAAAGGAACCCTCGTGCACTGCTGGTGGGATTGCAGGTTGGTGCAACCACTGTGGAGAACAGTATGGAGCTTCCTCAAAAAACTGAAAATGGAACTCCCATTTGACCCAGTAATCCCACTACTAGGAATATACCCCAAGAAACCAGAAACACCAATCAGAAAGGATATATGCACCCCTATGTTCATAGCAGCACAATTTACAATAGCTAGGATTTGGAAACAGCCTAGGTGCCCGTCAGCAGATGAATGGATCAGAAAACTATGGTACATCTACACAATGGAATACTATGCTGCCATAAAAAGGAAGGAATTCTCATCATTTGCAGCAACCTGGATGGAATTGGAGAACATCAAGCTGAGTGAAATAAGCCAGTCAATGAAAGAGAAACACCACATGACCTCACTCATTTATGGATATTAAAGAACATTATAACAGAAAGAACAGAAAGATAGATATAGTGACAGTAAAACAACAAGCAGACTGTCAAATGACAGCGGGGGGGTGGGGGGGACAGGTAGGGAGATCTGGGGGAGATAGATCAACCGAAGGACTGGAATGCATGCATATAAGTACAACCAATGAATACAAAACTCTGTAGAGGAAGGGCATGTGTGTGTGTGTGGGGGGGCAATGGTAAGCTATGTACACATATAATACCTTAATAAAAAAATAAAAAATAGGACATAATGAAAAAAAAATAAAATAAAAACAAAAAACAACAAAAAAATAGAGGGAGATAAATGGGAAGAACAGGCAAAAGAGGCTGAGAAAGATCCACAGCACAGCAAAAAAAAAAAAGGAGTAAGAGAAAATGTGATCAGAGGCAAATGAAGAAAAAGAAAGGTTTCAAAAAAGGAGGAAATAGTCAATTGTGCCAACTTCCTGACTAGTTGATTGAAATGAAGAGTGAGACTTGACCTCTGTATTTGGCAATACAGATGTTACTGCTGACCGTGAATATAATTGCGGGGAGTAGTGAAAAGTGAAGCCTTGATTACAGTAAGAATCTGAGGAACTGATTGCTTTTAGGAGAGTGAAATAGGAAGTAGCGATGGTATTCAAACTAGAACAATCAATTTGTTAAGTTGAACAAAAAAGCAGGAAAACCAAGCCATTCAAAATAATAAATATTGTTGTCTGGATAAGGCTGGGGGGGGGGCGGTTCTAATGCTTTGACCCCTCTGAACTTATTCCCAATTAATTTTAATATTAGACCTTACAGTTACATGCTATCATTTCTCGGTAATGCAGTCATGAGAGAGGTGAAGGTACAAACAGTAAATGTAGACATCTGATGAAGGAAAGGATGAAGACAGGGAAATAGCTGAAAGGAAATGGGAGGTTAAAAACGGACTTGAATTATTTTTGAGGGGAAATGAATGAACATAAAACAAGAACAAGTAGACAGAGAAAGGTTAATTGCATACAAGAAAAGATTAGGTATTTGAAGGGATAAGATCTTGAGAAAAAGAGGAAAATTAATATAATAATATATCTTTGTCTTAGATTGGAAGGAAATACAAATGTGTTTCCACCAATGAAGTTAATTTTTTTTTGGGGGGGGGGGCATGATAATTTAAAGGCGTTCACACCTAATGTCCTATTCGTACTCAGAGAATTAGGCCAGGTCATCTGTTCAAGTGAAGGAACTTAAGCTCTTTGGAGAATTAAAAAGAATTTAGAATAGCTATTATTAAAAATGGAAACAAAACTGCACAGAGGAAGTAGAATATTTGTCTGACAATTATATACTCCTCTAAACATCTTATAAATATTAGCCCATTTATTCATTATAATATACTCATGAGATATGCTTGATTATTATCCCCTTTTTTCAGATGAAGAAAATGAGGCATCAAGTGGTCATGCTATTTTCCTATTGGGCACCCAAGCTAGTAAGGAGAGGAACCTCAGTGGTCTGGCTCCAGAGTCCATTCTCTTAACCACTCCACAATGCTGATGACAATATAGCACTTTATTTCGAAGGCTTGGGCATGCAAGTATTGAACTTCAAAAGACAAAATTTTAGATTCATTCAGGATAGGAGTTCAGAAGTTGGGTATGATGGACGTTAAAAGACTAGTTAATGACTCAAACCATGGAATGCAGACTGGATGGAAAATGTCAGGCAAGAGGGAAGGAAGCAGCTTGTAGAAGGGCTCAGAGATTTGAATGTTTGCTATTTGACTAAGGTTTTAGATCCCTTATGAACTCAGAGTTCGATAGAAGTGAGGAAGAAGGATACTTGAAAGGATCAGGAATTCATATTAAGACAGTACAATTGTAAAGTGTAATTAGGAGAGGTGAGGAGCTGCTGGATGACTGGGTAGCACTGGGGTGTGGCCCTGAAGTCTAAAGGCCTGTGTAGCAGCTGAGATCAAGAAATGATGAGTTTAGGGTGTTGGGTGGGGCATCTCTATAAATACTGAAGTCACATATGAATCACTCAAGATGAGGCAGGAAGAGGGGTGGAGAAAATGGTTCCAGAAACCAGTGGGTTGCAAAGTGAGTAAGATTAAAGGCCAGGAGACAGTGGAGTCATAGGCCAAACTTTCTTGTAACTATCTGTCTCTGAGTGTGTGAGGGAAGCTGAAAGTGCCCATATCACTACAGTGCCTAAACTGGCAGCCTTTCTGAAGAGCTTTTCAATGGGGTTGAATTATTGAAATGGTTAAAGCCTTAAATCACTCAGAGGTCCAACACATTAGCAAAGTAAATGTTAACACACACTACTCTCCCTAGCCCACACAAAACCATTATCATTTAAGTACAAATAGGGCCCTAAGGATATGGATACGTTTTAAAAGGTAGGGGAGTGGAAGGAGGAAGGGAACACAGGAAATGGAGGTTTGATTTGGCCATGAGTAATGTGAACTAACATAGAGGAGGAGAAAGGAACCAGCAGCCTCAAACACAGAGAGCCTCTAACACAGTGTTTCCCAAACTTTTGACATATGTGTACCCCTTCTATAATTTTCGTAACGCTGAGTACCCTTTGTCAAAAAAAAAGGATGTATTTCAATAACAATAAAAATATATATTTTTTCTTTTTTTGGTACATACACAAAATAATAATAAACGAAAAATAAAATTATTAATAAAATATAAATAAAAGTTATAAATAACATTTATTTGGATCAATGAGAAGGATGAAATTGACTTGACTCATGAGAACGTAGAATTAGGCGCAGCTCAGCACGGTGCAGTGTGTATCCCCACCAAACTCCCGTGCAATGAGTACCCCCACTAAACTCTTCCCATACCCCTGGGGGTACGCGTACCACACTTTGGGAAACACTGCTCTAACACATGCCCTAGGAATAATGTGGAAAAGGGGAAATGTGAGGCATCTTCTTCCCTTAGTTCAGAATACTCAATAAAAAATTATTTTATTTCAGATACAGAGATATAGATATTCCCAATTCTAACAAAGACCCTCAAAGACAAAAAAAAAATGTTTTCTTAATGTACCTGTTGAATTTTCCCAGCATCATTTATTAATGAGACTGTCTTTACTCTATTGTATGCTCTTGCCTTCTTTACCAAATATTAAGTGACCATAAAGATGTGTGTTTATTTCTGAGCTCACTGTTCTGTTCAATTGATCCATTTGCCTATTCTTCTATCACTACCAAGCTGTTTTGATTACAGTAACCTTGTAATATAGTTTGATATCAGGTATTTGATACTTCTAATTTTATTTGTTCTCAGGATTGCTGAGGCTGTTAGAGTTTTGTTGTTTTGTTTTGTTGTTTTTTTTTGTTCCATACAAGTTTTTAGAATATTTGTTCTAGATCTGTGAGATACACCATTAGTATTTTAACAAGATTTATGTTGAATCTATGTATTGCTTTGAATAGTAAGGACATTTTAATTATGTTAATTCTTCCTGTCCACGAACACAGTGTGTTCTTCCACTTATTTGTGTCTTCCTCAATTTCTTTCTTCAGTATTTTATAATTTTCCAAGTATATTGGAAAATTGGATGCAATATATCATTTGTAAATAATGACAGTTTTACTTCCTCCTTTCCAATTCAGATGCCCTCTATTTCTTCTTCTTGTCTGATTGCTGTGGCTAGGACTTCCTGTACTATATTGATTCTAGACCACCAACTGACACCATATACAAGAATAAATTCAAAATGGATAAAAGACTTAAAACCATAAAAATCCTCGAAGAAAACATGGGCAATAAAATTTCAGACATCCCTTGTAGCAATATTTTGCTGCTATATCTCCTCAGGCAAAGAAAACAAAGGGAAAAACTAAATAAATGGGACTCCATCAAACTGAAAAGCTCCTGCACAGCAAAAGAAACCATCAACAAAATAAAAAGGGAACCCACTGAATGGGAGCCAATGATACATCTGATAAGGGGTTCATTTTCAAAACATATAAAGAATATACAACTCAAAACCAGGAAGACAAACAACCAATTTAAAAATGGACAAAGGTCTTGAATAGACATTTCTTCAAAGAGGACATACAGATTGCCAATAGACAAATGAAAAAATGCTCAATATCACTAATCATCCGAGAGATGAACATTAAAGCCACAATGAGGTATCACCTCACACATGTCAGAATGGCTATCATCAATAAATCAACAAACAACAAATGCTAGCCAGGATGTGGAGAAAAGTGAACCCTCATACACTGTGGTGGGAATGCTGTGGAAAACAGTAGGGAGTTACCTCAGAAATTAAAAATGGAATTGACTTATGACCCAATGATTTCCTTTCGGGAAATATATATTAAGAAACCCAAAACATGCATTCAAGAGTATATATATATATATATATATATATATATATATATATTCTTTATATTCATTGCAGCATTATTTACAGTAGACAAGATATGGAAATAGCCCAGGAGCCCATCAGTATATGAATGGATAAAGAAACTTTGATATATTTATGCAATGGATGACTACTAGGCCATTAAAAAGGGTGGGGGGGGAGGTGAGTCTTACCATTTTTGACAGCATGGATGGATCTGGAGAGTATTATACTAAGTGAAATAAGCCAGTCACAGAAAAACAAATACCAAATAATCTCACTTATATGTTGACTCTAATAAACAAAATATACTGGTGAACAAAATAGAAACAGATGCATAAATATATGAGACAGAGCTGTTGGGGAGAGGGTTGATGGACTGGTTGAGAAAAGTGAAGGGATTAAACAAAACCATATATATATATATGAGGGGTAGGTGGAGGTGGGCAAGGGGGGTAGAATGAGGAAAATGAATGAAGAAGACTTTGCTTGGAATGATGGGCATAAGATACAGTAATATTTTATTGGGTTGTGCACTTGAAATGTATGGTTTTGCTAACCAATGTCACCCCAATAAATTCAATTAAAAAATAAGAAAGTTTGCTAGGAAAAAAATCTTATTCCCGGATCAGAAGGCAGGATAAATCATACACTATTATAGAACTAACTGGCAAACATTAGAGGAAATTATGTTTTAGTCAACAAAAACTCAGATTTGCCTTGCTGACTTGCATTGTCTGCCAAACCACCACCACTCCACCTTCTTTCTTACCAATAGAATTCCTTTGATACCATTGGCTGCTGGCATCTATATCTAACACTAAGAGACTGGCAGACACCATGTGACCATATGTGGAGCTAGCCTACAAAGAAAAACCTAGATGCTGGTAAGTTTCCTATACTTTGGAAATAGTCATGCAGGAATCCAGTTAAATTTGAAATTTAGGTAGTAAATAATATTGCACAGGACATACAATGTTCAACTAAAATTCAAATGTCGTTGGATGTCCTCTATCAAATCAGACCAGCCTAGATGCCCAGGATGACAAATGTAAAGTTGAATAGATTTTCAGTCATTGGTGAAGTAACTGTACTGCTGAATTAGCCAGCTCTGGGGACTCCTTAACTCAAAACATTTTAATATTGAGTACGTCTACTGCCAGTTTAGGCCCAATCCCAGAAGTTGGGCCTAAACCGGCAGTTGGACATCCCTCTCACAATCCAGGACTGCTAGCTCCTAACTGCTCACCTGCCTGCCGGCCTGACAGCCCCTAACTGCCCCCCCCCTGCTGGCCTGGTCACCCCTTATTGCCCCCCTGCCAGCCTGGTCACCCCAACTGCCCCCCACCAGCCTGGTCATCCCCAATTGCTCCCCCTGATGGTCTGGTTGCCCTGTGTAGCCTGTGTTCAGTTGGTCTGTCCAGTTCTTTTGGTCTTTTATATATTTTATATATTAGGATTTATTTATTCATTTATTTATTGCCAAATCAATAGTAACAGCAGTGTAAAGCGTCTATGTAGGCCTCCTATTACATATGTGATTTTAAATCTATGAAAGCAATCTAGCATATTTTGAAGTATCATCTAAATTTTTCTACCAGTAACTTCATCCAATAAAAAAAGTCTCTTTTATATTCAGAATACACAGCCCGCCAACCAGCCCTAAAGGCCTTTTTTTGTTGGATATCAGAAGCATGCCCTTCTGCATACTTCCAGTTCCACATCTATTGCCTTTAAAAGGCTTCCTCCATGTAACCGCACTTTACCAATTCCAGCTGACACCCCCCCCCCCCAGCACAACACTCCTCTCCCTCTGAGTCTTCTTTCTTTCTGATAAATACACCCTGTTGTTCTCCCCACCAGGAATGCCAGCTCCTTTACCTTCTGTTCTTACTCAAGCACCTCTTTCCCAGAAAGCTCTACGTCTTTTAGCCCGCATGGTGCTCTGACTTTCAGTAAGTCCTTTTAGAATTCCATTGTTCTAATTTCTGTTAGCTAGTTTATCCTCATGCCTCTCAATACGCTCCACCTGTCCCCTGCATTCTGAGACACACTGGAAGTTTCTCTACTAACCTGTGTTTATTCGTCGTTCATTTCCGTACAATTCAAATTTCTACAAACCTAAGTAAACAGCCCAAGTTCAAGAAAAAAAAAAAGTGAACGAGGTTTTAGTTGTATTTTAAAAACAACAACTATATTCAGAATTCCATTTCCATTCTTTAGGCATGCAATCTCTAGGCATTTCCATGATAGCTGCTATCAATGACATTGCTTCAGATTGGAGTCCCCATCATAATATTTTTCCCTCTCTTCTCCCACGTACACAAGGTAATGCGGTGGTTTTCAAAAAAAAAATTTTTTTTTTAGGAAAACAGAATTCATCCCGCCCCCCCAAACTCATTCTTATCCAGAATTTCAAATATGTAAAAAAAAAAAAAAAAAAAAAAAAAAAAAAAAAAAAAAAAGATGCAAATGGAGAAACTCCTGTTACAGAGTGCAGTGTGTGAAGGAAAGGTGAGGGTCCCACCTGCTTGGCCCTTCCACAGCCCAATAGTAGCTCCGGTGGCTCTTTGGAAGAACTCTGAAGGTTCTTTAAAGAAAGAGCAGAAACCCTGGCTGTGGCTCTGCTCTCTTCTCTCTGGTCAAGGGCTCGCACACGCCTTTTTCCACAACCTTAAAAACAATGAACTTGATCTTCTGAGACCATTCATATACACTGCAAAGCCTCGGTGCAAGCAGGACTTAAAACACATGAAGAAAAGATTTATGCCTAAACTACTTTGGTTATCTATTATCTTATTGGGTCAGTATGCTTAGGCACTTTCTTGGAAAAAAATGGTTGTTTGATAAAAAAAAACAAAAAAAAACAAAAAACAGTCTTGAGGGCTGATTAAAGATTTGAACAATCTTTTTTGTTTATTTACATTCTGGTTTTTGAATACCCATTAGTATTAATAAATTTCAGTTTTTTAAAATGCTACTTGGAGGTAGCATTTCAAAAGACAGAAACTCAATTTTGTATTCCACGTTCATAACTTCGACTCTTCTGTATTCTTTCAAGGAAGCAAGCAGTGTAACACTGTGTTCCTACATAGAAACGATCTGGAATAAATATCATCCAGGCATTTGCTTTGGCAGGTGTTCATTTCATAAAATGTGTGAAGAAATACACAAACCCAGTGTCAGACAAATACCGCTGAGGAGTACTATCACTCTAGTTAGTAAATTATATTGGTGCAATTATATTTTTATTATATTTTAAAATCATTTATACGGAGCACGGATTCATTTGTAAATGGGAAAAAAAAAAAGTCAGGCAGAACAACCAAAACAGTAAGTTCCACTTGATTCTGAGCAACCTGTTAAATAAACTGGTGCTGCTTTTAACTGTAGAATACTTGAACATAACTGCCAATGTCTGTCATTTTTTTTTTAGAATTCCTGGTTTTTCCATCAGATAAACTTGACTATTAATATGATTGCCTTAGCTGTCAATATGGCTCGATCAAAAGAACTTTTGATGCTACAGTCTTTTTACCAAAAACTTTTATTTAAAAAAATATTTATAACATGAAAATCTCAATAAAAAACCCCTCAATTTATCGATGTGGATGTATGCATGTGCACATCTATCTGTATACAAGTATACAATTTTAAAATATTTATTACTACAGCTATTTCCAGTGACTAAAACTTTGCAGATACAGTAATACATTTATACAAGTTACTGAAAATTTAATTTTTTCATAGTATCCTTATTACTAAAAAGTTATGTAAGATTTTAAATACACTTCAATTAGGAACCATCCAGTCCATGCACATTTTTATTCAGTCAATAAATAGTTGCATTGTGCTTTTTATACAAGGAGATTAACTTGACCCAGATAGAAATTGAGTACTAAGATTTTGTTTCTGATACCCAGAAACCTGAAAACTAACGAGGACCATACTGAGGAGCTGCATTATAAGGTGATTGTCATTTTAATTACCGGCAAGTGCTTTAAAATATCACTTTTTTAAAATGGTAAAAAAGTGAATGAAATGTATCACAGGAGAACTTTTTTTTTTTTTGCCTGGAAAAGCAGTGAGAGAGTCCTGGTTACACTTTCCCTCCTCCTACAGAACACACACAACCAGCTTTAAAAGCACTGTTATTTAAAAAAAAAAAAAAAAAAAAAAAAAAAAGAAAGAAAGAAAAAAGTCTGGCGTGGGTGAGAAGAGTGATTTTGACTTGGGAAAGCCTGAGGGAGAGAGAATGGGTAAAGAAGTAAGATAAGAAAGAAAGGGAACTAACGTTTATGGAGTGCTTAGCAATTGAGCTTTTATTTCTATTATGAGATTATGTTTCTTCTTAAAGAGAACCAGCTAGAAAGCTATCGAAACCACTGAGGTATAAGTAGGACTAGAAACTGGACAAATAGAATAAAATGTTTTTATCTTGACTCTATTCAACTTTGTTCCAACTGATCAGTCCTTGAAGGAAGAGTATCTAGCACCAAACAATGGAGAATCTTGAATACAATTTTCTTTCAAACTATTCATGCCTTAAATTTAGTAGGTCAACGATTTTACAGGGTTTCATTAAGCTGTAAGTTACAAGGAAAAGTGAGTAAATAAAGATCTAACATATATTTATGGAGTAAGTTTTTTGAATAAATGCCACACACAAGCAGTTAAATATAATTGCTATTGAGATGGCCCACAAGAAGTATAGTACAGCCATGAAAAGACACTTGAAAGTTTATTGCATACTTCTATTTATTTAACCCTCACCTGAGGATATTTTTCATTGATTTTTAGAGAAAGTGGAAGGGAGAGAGAGAAGAGAGAGAGAGAGAGAGAGAAACACTGATATGAGAGAGACACATTGGTTGCCGACCACATGTCCCCAGCCAGGGCTCAGAGCCTGCAACCAAGGTACATGCCCTTGACCAGAATTGAACCCACGACCCTGCAGTCCACAGCCGATACTCTATCCACCTAGCCAAACCAGCTAGGGACATATTTCTTTTTAAAAAGATGTTGAATTTTAGTGTCTTTACGTAAGAGATTTCATTACTTTTCAATAGTGTAAATATATCAAAATAAAAACCAAAGCAAAGCATTCTACAATTAAAATGCTGTGATTGCATTTAAAAAAAATAATCTCTAACTTTAATATACATTTGTGTTTCATTTACCTACATTGTTGTTTTTTTAATTTTAAGCCCCCAATTAAAGTACCCTCACATTTCTAGTAATAATAAAGGGAAGTCTGTTTTTCCAATTTCTCTACAGGAAAACTTCTTCACAGTAGGAAAACCAGGGGCAGACAATAATTTGAAGTTATATATGCCTTCTAGAAAATCCATATTTAGTTTATTTAAATGTTTGGTGAAAATGCATTATCATTGGTATAATTTTATTATATATCATTGGTATAAATTGATTATATAATTTTATTATATAAATTTATTACATTATATAATTTTATTATATATTTTTATTACATAAAAAATCCATATTTAGTTTATTTAAATGTTTGGTGAAAATGCATTATCATTGGTATAATTTTATTATTTTATTATATATCATAGGATTATAGCACATCTTGTCTGAAGGGGATGCTTTTTTTTAAAAAAAAAAAAAGACAGATATTTGTACTCAAGTGTAAAATTCCCTAATAGGAAATGTCTAAAAATAAGATTAAAATAGCCTTAGTGCATATTTTAAAGCTGTAAAAATTACTTGGTAATTATTTCTGTTAAGAGCTAGCTAAGGCAAGCTAAGCTGAAATATTAATAGGAACGGAATTGCATGCCAAACTAAATTAGGACTATATTAGGTTCACATTAAGAGGAGACTTTTTTTTTTTGCACTTCTCTGAGTGCATGCTAGTCACATCAGTAAGTCAAAATTTCCCTAATTATTTTCCTGTCAACATGCACATTTTTATATTCTGCTTCCTATATTATAAAATAAAATATTAACACTAAATGCTATGAAATTCTATATCTCACCTCAGTAGTATGCAGACTTTTCATAAAAAATGTACATATAATATATCACACATTATTAATTTGACACCATTAAGTAAGAAAAAGTTATTTAAATGAGGTTATTTAAATATGGTTCTTAAGGACATAGTAGGACAGAGTCAGGACATTTTTGTTGTTATTTCTATTAAGAGGCCAGTATTTCTAGTAAGAGGTTAGTAAATGTTTTGGGCTTTGTGAGTCCTCTGATCTCTGTCACTACTCAGTTCTGCCATTGCAGCACAAAAGCAGCCATAGGTAATATGTAAATTAACAAGCAGGGCTGTTTTCCAATATAACTTTATTTTAAAAAACAGGTGGTCAAGTCAAATTTGGCCTCTAGGCCATAGTTTGCTGACCACTGTTTTAGAACATACAGATTTTCTACATTTTCTTTGTTTAGCAAAGATGATTGAAGCACACTTCCTAATCTCTATAGTTATTATAGACTAGTGGCCTGGTGCATGAAATTCATGCACATTAAAAGAGAATTAAGTAGAGGAAATATTTTAATATTGTTATCATGTCCTCTGGCCTGGCACTGGGTGGGGAGGCAGCCTCTTGTCCCCAACCAAACACCGGGCTGGGAGGTAGCCTCACATTCTGGGCTGGCACAAGTCCCCGCCCACCGACGCTGCAAATCCCACCCACCCATGCCTGCCTTGCACGCAGCCTTCTGCTGTTCGGTCATTACGGTGTCATGGCATGATGACCATTTGCATATTAGCATTTTATTATTATGATTGCTAGAAGCCTGCTGCCCGAATTTGTGCATGGGTGGGGTTTCTCAGCCTGGCTGGCGTTTTAGAGGCCAATTGGGGCTGGCTGGCTGCAGGGAGGGGTTGTGGGAGGTTGGCTGTGTGAGCACACAGACCACCAAGGGGCAGCTCCTGCATTGAGCATCTGCCTTCTGTTGGTCAGTGCGCATCATAGTGACCGGTCAACTGGTTGTTTGGTTGTAACTGTTGCTTAGGCTTTTATTTATAGATATCTTGTTATATTCTATTATATTAATACTAGAGGCCCAGTGCATGAAAATTCATGTAGTAGAGGGGGGGGTTCCCTCAGCCCAGCCTGCCCCCTCTCACAGTCCAAGAGCCCTCAGGGGTGGGAGGCAACCTGGAAATCAGGGGAAGGCGATGCACCCATCACACCTCTGCTGCTGCCACTGCCAGCAGTACAAGCCTCAGTCAACCCTGGTTACCTGAGCCTCAGGCAGCCCTGGGCAGCTGGGGGGGCTGAGGGGACTGGGGGACTCTGGAGGCAGGTGTACAGAGCAGCGGGACCCACCTGGAGGTGGGGCTGGCTGTGCCACATGCCTACCACCCAGCGGGGCTGACGGGACTGGGCACTGCCACCTTTTGGCTGTGGGTGCTGCCATCTTGGAGAGTGTGGCAATCAATTAGCATATTCCCTCCTTATTGGCTGTGGGTGCCGCCATATTTGTGAGGGCATGATGGTCAATTAGCATATTCTCTCTTATTAGATAGGATAATATAGTATATAACATATTGGTATTTGTGAGGATCAAAATAAATACACATGGGAAATCACTTTAGAAACTAGAAGTAAGCAGAAGTAATGAAATAATAAAGATTAGAGTGGAAATAAATGACATAAAGACTTTTTTAAAAAAGTACAAAAGATTAATGAAACCAAGAGCTGGTTCATTGAAAAGATAAACAAGATTAACAAACATTTAACCAAACTCATCAAGAAAAAAAGAGAAAGTACCCAAATCAATAAAATAAAAAATGAAAGAAGGGAAGTGAAAGGTAATGCGATAATAAATATGAAATATTCACATGTAAAATGATACCTTTTCTAATATTATAATGGATGAAAATTTTTTCATGTTTCTATTAGTTGGGGATATTTGGAAATATCTATTATTTCTATTATATCTATTATGACCCTCTATTCTAGTTATTTCTGTTATAAATAGGAAATTGTATGGTATATTTTTAAATTACATTTTAAATACATGGAACCTCCACTATTTTTTTCTATACTAAAAAAGGAAGTTAATAATCTTTAAAATGAAATATAAAGTACATATCTAATAATCCCATTAATTTACTATAAAATCAGTGTCACTGTGATATGATTATTGGTGATGGGGAAGTTAGGAAAAAAAATATATAAGTTAAAGAAGTGACAGTAACAGCACTGTTGACAATGGAAGCTAATGACACCTTCACAAGGAAAAATAAAAAACACTAAGCCTGAAATTCTCCATGTAAATTGAGAACTATAAGTTCTGACCCAGGGAAGACAAAAGATTCCTTCAAGTCATTTTAATGTAAAGATTTTTCGGTTAAAGGCTGTAATTTATCTATAATAAATTATTCATGATAGATTAAAGAATTCAGATTACAGTGACAAATAGTTCACAGATTCACACGGAAACTTTTCTGCCTCAAAGGCAACAAAAATATTACTTCACAGTTTTAAAGAAATATGTTTTATAGCTTCCAGTCTCATAAATTATGATATCTACATTGTGTTCCTAGGAATACTATCATACTTTAGGTGATAAAATTATTTTATAATATAGTACATAATCTAAGGAAACATTTCTAGTTCAACAGGTGCATATTGCATAATTGGCATTTTTAGAACACGTATAAGAGAGACCAGGGTGTTTTAAAAGATAAGGGGACTAACAATTCAAGTTTAACACTATCACTCATTTGAAGAATGATTAAACACAAGTTCGTGCTAATCAGATATTTTTCTGACCTATATTAAATGATTCAATCTTCCCATATCCAGTTACTAGAGAAAGGGTCACTAAATTACTTGTATTTTTCTCCAGGTTTGCCTGTGTTCTCTCTACTCAAGTGTGATGTAGATTTGACGCATACTTCTATGTTAGTACTTATATTACATCTTGGAGATTTTATTTTAAACCTATAAAATGAGTTACTTAAGGGCAGAACTCTATCTTACTCATAACCCTCTTAGTACTTAACTCACAGTATCCCTGGCACTTAGTCATACTTTATCGGTTAAATAGAATTAAAGATTATACCACCAGGAGTCCGCTGTCATTACAGTGACACTGTTAAGATGGATGGTTTTCCAACATGCTTGCATTATACAAGTAACTTTTCTGCTAAGTATCCAGGGACACATTAGATGGATAAAATTGTCTTATCGAGTAAAGAAGGCACTGTGCTGAAATTTCCTCAGGTGCCTAATTAGCTTATATTTTAATTACTTTTTAATAAATGTTTTTTAATGAAAACTTGCACTGACTATGGGAAGCCCCGTTATTCTGAGATAATCTATTGTCAGGAGTGGAATTTAAAAACACCCTTAAGCCAGCATTTTTCTGTAAGCCCATCTATACCTAGAGCATTAAGTATAACCTGTTCTGTACGTTACTTATTACTGTGAGAATGGCAAGATTAACACTAAAAATATTTCTCACACAGGAGGTCAGCAAGATGCTTTTCCATTAGAAACAGAGGAATTAGAATATGTAAGTCTAATGTAGATAAGTTTCCTTAGGAAAGAATACCTGGAAGGGGGAAGTTTGGGAGATTTCTCTCAATTGTTAATGAAGTAATTTTCCCTAAAAAATATACAGCACCTATAGAGACAGCTGGCCTCCCAGGCCTGGGAAAAGCATTATGTTTAAAAGGATCCTGGCCTCCAAGTAAATGAGCACCAGCCTGTACTTCAGGTACCGAGTGTTTGGGGCCAGTGAATATACATCGTTGTGTACCAGCATGTGTGCTGCCTCTTCTTGGCTTGTATTTTCATGGCTGGCAGAGGAGAACTGCTTCAACTTCTTGCCCTTAAAATCCAGCTTACCCCCGCCTTACCCTCAACTCCACTTTCCAGCTGAGCTGATCCGTTGTAAAGACTGAGTAAGTGTTGTGTGTCCTCTCACTGCCCTGCAGCTTTGCAGGCCGAGAATCCTCTCCACTCCTTTGCCTGCTGTTTCCTCTGCTTCAGACACTCTCCACCCCAGCTAAGCCCATGATCCAATTCCTGTCCACTTCAAGTCCTGGTTTAGCTGTAAACTTCAATGGAAACCAATACCAGGCCTTCCAGCCTGGATGGAGTGTCTTTATACCAGTGCTCCTGGAGTGCCCAGAATTGTCCTCTTACTTGTTGTTTGTCTCCCTTTTTAAAAGTGTTGTTCTTGCAGACAGGGCCAATGTCTTATACATAATCATGAATCCAAGATCAAGGAGGCAGTGCAGAGAAAGAGCAAGGATTTGCAGTTGCTGAGGCTATAGGATTTAGTAGTGGTGTTACTTTAGGCAAGTCCCAATCTCTTTATGTCTTGGTTTTGTCATCTACTGGAGGCCCGGTGCATGAAATTTGTGCTCTTGGTGGGGAGGTGGTGTGTGTGTTCCTCAGCCCGAATTGTGAGAAGGCCTAGGCCAGGCCAAGGGACCCCAGTGGTGTATAATTAGGGCCAGGGAGGGACATAGGAGGTTGGCCAGCTGAGGAGGCACTGTGAAGGGCTCCAGGCCATGTCTGGCCTAGTGAATGGCAAACTCATTAGTCAAAAGAGCCAAATATCAATAGTACAATGACTGAAATTTTTTTTGAGAGCGACATTTTTTAAACTTAAACTTCTTCTTAACACCACTTCTTCAAAATAGACTCACCCAGGCCTTGGTATTTTGTGGAAGAGCCACACACAAGGAGCCAAAGAGCCACATGTGGTTTGAGAGCCGCAGTTTGCTGATCATGGGTCTGGCCCATGTCACTCAGTCCAGATAGGCTAGACCCCAGCGATAAGATAACCTACTGGTTGGAACATCTGTCCTCTGGTAGTCATTTCATCTCATAGCGACTGGTCAGCCAGTTGACTGTCTGCCCCATGATGGTCAGTGCATGTTATAGCAAGTGGTTGAGCAGCCTTGGTATATCTTTAGCATATTACACTTTGATTGGTTGAATGGATGACTGGACGACCAGACACTTAACATGTTAGGCTTTTATTATGTAAGATAAAATAGATATACTACTGTGTACTGTCTAAGCACTTTACATGCATGATCTCATGTATTCCTCAGCATAAACCTATGAGGTTATTACTCATCTATATTAATAAAAGAGTAATATGCAAATTGATCAGGACACCCTCATAGTAATGACCAAACAGCAGGCTGCAGGGGCAACAAGACCAGCAGGGGGGTTAGTGAGGGATGAACAAATGACTGAACAGCAGGCTGCATGGGGCGACTAGGCCAGTGTGTGTGTGTGGAGGTGGTGGTGGGGGCCGGGAGGGACAACCAGGTTGGCAGTGGGGGCAGTGAAGGGTGTCTAGGACAGCAAGGGGGACAATTGGGAGTGACCAGTCTGACAGGGAGCCAGTTCAGAGTGGCAGGGGGAGTAGTTGAGGCCAACCAGGCTGGTAGGAGGACAGTGAGGGGCAACCAGGCTGGCAGAGGGGACAGTTGGGGGCGATCAGGCAGGCAGGGATGTGAGCAGTTAGGAGCTAGTAGTCCTGGTTTGTGAGAGGGATGTTTGACTGTCGGTTTAGGCCCTACCGGCAGTCAGACATTCCCCAAGGGGTCCTGGATTGGAGAGGGTGCAGACTGGGCTGAGGAGACTGCCTTTCCTCATCCTGGTGCACAAATTTTGTGCACTGGACCTGTAGTTTTTTATAGGTAAGGAAACAGAAAGATAAATAGCTTGCCTGCAGATAGCCAGTTAATAAGAACATGACCAGGATTTGAACCTGGGCAGTCTCCATAGCACTTATAAATTCTATACTACATTTCACTTTCTTTCCTAACTTCTAGTGCCTGGATAAAATAGTTGGATTAAGTTGACAGTTCCATTCTGTAGCATAAGAATATTGTATTTGAGGATCTTCATTTTCATGTGTTTTAAGAAAGAATCATGAAGCAGTACTTTTGCTTTTTATTTAGAATAAATTTAAACTAAATTGTATAGATTAAAAAAGGATTGCATTTATCACTGTGAACTTCACTCTTAGAACTGCTTATCCCATAAACTTTGCCTTGTTCCATTTCCCTTTTCATTTGTTTCAAGGTATTTTTTGTTTGTTTATTTCTTTTTTGATTTCTTCTTTGACCTACTGGTTGTTCAGTAGATAATTCCTTCTCAAAATGTGTATTTTATTTCAATTGGAGGAGCAATATCAAATAGAATAATCACAGTTTTCTCACCTTAACCCATGTCTTTCTCTTAGACCTTAATACATAAATATATTAAATTCTTGCTTCACTTCCAATCTGACCTTGATACTAAATGCTCTCATTTAAGATATTACCTCCTTAGGCTCCTAGTGTGTCTAGGAGGCCCCTAAGCTCACTCAGTCAGAAACCCAAACCCCTCTGCTTTCTGCCCTTCTATTCCTTTTGTTACTGTATTTTTTCTAAAATTCTATTTTCAAAGTTGTTGATTCTTATTTCTGTTTGCAGAGAAAGAGTATTTCCCAGCAAACCTGCAGATAGGAGATTAGACAAACTATGCTAAGATCAAAACTCCCCTTCCATTAAAATGATCAGTTCCAAAATAATCCTTTTTCTTTTTTCAAAACATAGAAGTTTAACTTTTCTTGAAGAGAAGCTGGCGCTGAACCTTGAATGTAAAGGGTTTAGACTTCATTCGTAGTCTTTGGAGAGCTGCTGATGCTATAAGTAAGGTGCAAAATGCTTTCCAAAGATTCGGCTGGCAGGTGTCGAGGGATTTGGAAGGGAGTTAGGGAATTGAGACTGAGACTAGTAGACTGTTGCAATATTGTGGATGCAGGTGTGTTCGCTTTGGAAGGGGCAGAGAGAATGCAGAGGGATACTTCTGAAAATAATGTGAAGCAAGAATCCATGCAATGTTTGGCAGAATGTAGGCATCCAAGGGGAGAGAGTAAGGAAAAAGCCATGGGTTTCTCTGTTTTAAGGCTGGGTGACCAAAGAAAGGATGATATAATATAGATTGGGGAGAGCTGATTTTAGCAGCAGGCATAGAAAGTGTTTTAGGGAGCTGGACCAGAGAAAAGGAAGAACAGTAATTTCGCTATAGATACATTTTACATAACGGCAGTTCATCTGCAGCTTACATTTTCCATACAAAGGCAAGATTCTTTGAGTTGAAAATTAATATATTCTACAGACTCAAAAGTCTTATTCCTGAATTCTGTTTCTTCCAAGTAATTTCTAGATTATAAAAAACACGAGTCATTAACTTTTAAAAAATAAGAACCAAGATGGTGGCATAGGTAAACACGTGTGCTTGCTGCCTCTCATAACCGCATCAAAATTACAACTAAAAGACAGAACAACTATTACCTAGAATTGCAGGGAAGCTGGTTACGTGGAAGTACTATAACCAGAGAGGTAAAGAAGAAAGTGCATTGAGACTGGTAGGAGGTGCAGAGGCGCAGAACCAGCTGGCAACTGGGTGCACTGCCTTTTTAATCAGGAGGGAGATACAAGCTCCTGTTTGCTCTGAACTTCAGTTCCGGGCAAGACTCTGGGGGACCCAGATACATAGGGGAGAAGTTGGACTGTGTAGCATCAGGGCAAGAACGTGAGGGCGGCTTTCTTTCAGACAGAGGTGCTTGCAGTGGTCATTGTTCCTGCACTGGGACCTCTCAGGTTCAGGGCTGACTGGAGCCATTGCTGTTTGTTCTGCCCTGGTGATTCCCTGAGAGCCCACCACACCCAATTTACAACCTCATGTGCAGCAGCTTTTGCATATGAATGGCCTGTCCTTTCTCAGCCTAAAACCTGTCAAACAGGTAGCAGCTGGGTCTGGTAGCCCTAAAGCTATCAAAAGAAGACCCATGGCCTGCAGCAGCAGCCTGTTTTGCTTCATAGCTGGGCCTCGCCTGGGTACTTCCAAACATGATACAAAGAGGAAGAATCTGCAGATCTTCTGTATCTCCTGCTGGGTGGCCCCAGACAGTGGCTGACTTTGCACCTCCTTGGAGATCCAGGAGCCAGTGTACCCAGTGGTCAGTGTGAGACCATACCAGATTACAACTCTTCATATCCATAAGTGACACACTCAAGGGGTAGACACAGTGAGCACCAAAGCCCCACTAAAGCAAGTTCTGCCCCATAAGGGTGTCTCTAGCATAGCAGCTCTTTCGTTGTAGACACAGTTGATCCTCGCAGCCAATAGGCCTGGAGGTCAATTCCTCCCAGTGATACCAACAGCAATCAAGGGTTAACTACAACAAGACTGTGTACACTGCCCACAAAAGAGTGCACTAAGAGTGTCCACATCAGGTGATTGGGGAGGCTGAGCCACTGGGCTCTACAGGACACCTATCAAACAAGGTCACTCCATCAACTCAAGGAGACTTAGCAGCTACCCAACACATAGAAACAAATACAGGGAAGCAGCCAAAATGTGGAGACAAACATGTTATAAATGAAAGAAAAGGAAGAAAGCAAAATACTGGATATAGAGTTCAAAACAATAGTTATAAGGTTACTCAAGAATCTTCTAGAAACCTCCGAGGAACTTAGTGAGACCTCCAAAGAAATTAGTGAGAAATTTCTCACTTAAAAAAAAAAAAGCAAAAGGACCAGTCAGAAATTAAACATACACTAACTGAAATAAAGAATAATATACAGAGATCCAACAGTAGACTAGAGGATCCCAAGAGTCAAGTAAAAAATTTGAAATACAAGGAAGCAAAAAACACCCAACCAGAAGAGCAAAAAGAAAAAAAAGATTAAAAAATATGAAGATAGTGTAAGGAGCCTCTGGGACAACTTCAAGAATACCAACATTCAAATTATGGGGGTGCCAGAAGAAGAGAGAGAGAGCAAGATATTAAAAACCTATTTGAAAAAATAATGACAGAAAACTTCCCCTACCTGGTGAAAGAAATAGACTTACAAGTCCAGGAAGCACACAGAACCCCAAACAAGAGGAATCCAAAGAGGACCACACCATGATACATCATAATTAAAATGCCAAGAGCAAAAGTCAAAGAAAGAACCTTAAAGGCAGCAAAAGAAAAACAGTTAGTTACCAACAAGGTAACAAAATATTTCTCAACAGAAACTATGCAGGTCAGAAGGGAGTGGCAAGAAATATTCAAAGTGATGAATAGCAAGAATTTACAACCAAGATTATTCTACTCAAAGAAGAAAAAGGTAAAGATAAAAAAAAATATGAACAACAAAGTGACAACAAATACATATCTATCAACAAGTGAATCTAAAAATCAAATGAATAAAAAATCTGATGAAGAGAATAAACTGGTGAGTATAATAGAATCAGAGGAAATGGAGCGGACTGACTATTCTCAGGGGGAAGGGGGTGGGAGGGGTGCAGGAAAAGACTGGACAAATATCTTATATCTATGGACGAGGACAGTTGGGGGGCGAGGGCCTGGGGTGGGGTGGGAACCAGGTGGAGGGGAGTTATTGGGAGGTAGGGGAGGAACATCTGTAATAATCTGAACAATAAAGATTAAAAAATAGGGCATCTAATTTAGTCCTATGAAAACCTGAGAGTGCCTATTAAATCCAGCAAGTACTGAGATATATCACATAACACTTCTTTATAGAAATGACATAATTTTAAAAAATCCCTCAAATACTCCAGTGGCTCTAAATAGCCCATTCATAGTCAGTGTTCTATCTATTGAATGACTGAATGAATGAGAATATAGCCAGTGGTAATTAGTTAAAAAGTGATATATTAAAAAAAAAGATATTAACTTTGGAGCTGTCCAGATTATTAGTGAGAATTCGTCAAGAAAACCCTAAAGGAATGAGATCCAATACAGAAGAGCAAATGGTCTAGGAATATATCTTGTATTACAACTAAATTTAAAGAATGAAGAGAAGAATGAGATAAATAAGAAATTGCAAAGTATAAAGAGTGGACTATGGTGGTAAATCCAATAAAAGACTTAGGAGGGAGAGAGCTAAAAAAAAATTGATGATTATGTGTGCATTCTAGTGAAAAAGCCAGTAAGTGGGAGAGGGTAGGAATTGTGCTAACATAACAAAACTGGATATATGTGTAAAGAAACTCTTGTACAGTTGGGTTTTTGGATTTGTCCCATACCCAAAATTTACAGCATTGGTTTGGTTCACAAATACAGGTAATTGCAGATCAGCCTTCACCTTTATTTTGCACCCTGACAATATATAAAGTTTGCTTAAATTCTCAGTACAGCTGATCATGCATTATTGTGCCAATCACAATTCAGGAACCTTTCTTTATTTGCCAAGTATTGTTTGAGTGTGAAAAAAATAAAATCAAGTGACGCAAGTAGCTTTTCTGTGGCTGTATTGTTTGCCCAAGCTATGATTGGATAAGTTCCAGTAATACTTTTAGGATAGGCCCAGGCATAAATAAAAAAAGCAATATGTAGCTTGAAAGGAAGCTCCAGAAGTATTACAGGATTTTATAGCTTTAATTGACCTTAGAGATCAGAGCCTTGACCCTCCTCTACATTGAAAAAATTTAAGGCCAAAGTAGGTCAGATGACCCACCCAAGCTCACCAAACTAGTTGTTGGCAGAGCTAGAACCAGGAGTCAAATGTAATTCTTGTTCCTAGGACTCTGTTTATTTTATAAGCCATATGGCCTTCGTGCAAATTCACAGGAACTCTAGGTGCCAAATAGTTTTAGCTCTGGGATATTCTAGAAATTGCAACTAATCAGTTTAGTTGCAATTTGCAAGTCCCTTTCGTGTCTGAGACATTTTGGAATAACTTTTTCTACTGTTCCAAACTTGAGTCATGATAAGCAAAATTTTAATCCAATCTTTCATATCAAATGTTTAAAACAAATTAGTTCAGTTGAACTGCTTCCCAGATCTTATCTGCCTGTTGTTTAGTTTCACAGGTTGGAAACTAGACAACACTTTACCTTTCTCATGAGAACTTTGAAAGGATTTTCATGATTAACACAGTTTACATTTAAAAACGAATACCTTTTAAAATACACTTCATTTTATAGTAAGACACTCTAAGGAACATTAGATCAAGTTCTGTCAGGGAAAGCTAGTTAACATATTTTCTCTCTCTGCCTCTTTGTCTCTGCACATGACAAGTGAAACAATTCCCCCAATACATTAAAACATGTAACAGTTTTTGGTCTCTCTTAACCATGGCATGCATTATGTTTTCCCATGTAAAGAGGCTTATTGCTCATGGAACAATATCTGATGTGGGCTTGTTTGGTTTTTAATCAATATTTACAGTTTAGATTTCATTTTATTTTTTTGCAAGACCTTTTATATCAGTTCAAACTAACATTTAACACCACCTGAGCAAAACAGCCCAACTTGTTACATACACCCTCCCTCAAATACACACAGGCCCCCACATATCACCTACATACCTCCCACTTACCCCCCCACTACCCCCCTCACACACATTCTACAGGCCTTTTACAAATATTAGAAACCGGCAGATAAAACAAAATGGTCCCCTGATACTCATTATATTACTGAGGATTCATCTCTCTGGCCTATCTGAACAGAGAAACCAGCATAGATATTATAATTCAGTGACAGAGAAGGCATTGTAGAATAAGATCTAATTTATTTTCCAATTATTTTTTTAAAACTCTTGAGGCCTTCTGCAGTTTACTGCTTGGATGGTTTTGATGTTAAGCAAGCGAAGAAAACACACGAAGGTGTCTAAATGAGCCAGGTAGGCTCTAAAAGATACCATCCTTGAAGAGCCTCGGGAAGGCCACTGGGGGTAGACACTGGCTGGGAGGGTCAATACGTTGTTATACCTCAGGCTGGCGTCCAGGGAAGTCAGGCAAGGCCAAGCACAGCTGGCAAGAGCCATCGTTCCAGATATCACCAAGGCTCCCAGAGTCCAGGAAGTCAGAGCAAGTTGGAAAGTAAGTATCTGGAGAACAGGTGACACTTTGTTCTTCCTGCTGTGTGCGGCCGTGACTGGTCCCTGACTGCTGACTGCTACCAGAAAGAGGTCAGAAGTCCTCCCGGGAAGTCGGCCTCTGGCTGAGGCAGGGGAACCCGGACCACTTAGTGCGCAGAGCCTTTGCCATGTTAGATCCCAGATTACTGAACCGATCTAGCTACGCTGTTAGCCTTGAAAGGAAGTTACTGACTATATGTAATTTCTTTTTTTAAAATATATTTTATTGATTTTCCACAGAGAGGAAGGGAAAGGGATAGAGAGCTAGAAACGTCGATGAGAGAGAAACATCGACCAGCTGCCTCCTGCACACCCCACCGGGGATGTGCCCGCAACCAGTGTACATGCCCTTGACCAGAATCGAACCTGGGACCTTTCAGTCCTCAGGCCGACGCTCTACCCACTGAGCCAAACCGGTTTCGGCTATATCTACATTTCATACTCTTGATATGTCCATTAAAACTAAGGAAATTTAAATTTCTGATACATAAATATGAGGGAATAGACATAAGAAAACGACAGTAGTTGGTAGGTAAGTCTATCATTTGACAGGCTGTATGTTCTTAGGCAGGTCATATAACCTCATGGATTCTAATGAGATTTCATGCTATACAATATACAAAATACAAATCAAACTAAAACACTAATCCCTGGGCCATAGTCAGTACTTGATATAATTATATTAATTTACGTATTCTTTTGTTAGCCAACAAAAATTACTAATGGCCTCGTACGGGCCATTCCAGATTCTTGGATATGGACACAGGTCAGTGAGCCAGTGAGATGTCCTTGTCCCAGGGAGCCTGCCCTCTTACACACATCCTCTGTTTGTGTATGGATGCCAATTTCCCACTTACTTCTTCACCGAGTAATACAATATTAGAGAACATGGTTAGGAGATAAGGAAACCCACAAATCATTAGAATGATAGTGATCCATGGTGTTGATCACTTAAAATATCTTGCCTCAGTACAAATTATGGCAAATCGGATCACAGTAGATAGATTAAACTCACTACTTCAAGTTATCCAAAACTATGAAATGCAGTATGAAACCTGACTAATTCACATACATTTATCTGTAATATTTGTTCAAACAGCTGATTCATTTTACTTAGAACTGCTTTACTGCATCTTGTAGGACTCACTGGCATCTCCTTTTCTTTACCCTCAAGCCCTTGACTCCTTCACCTCCCAAACACAAACACAAACACAACCTGAAACAGCACCTCTTAAAGAGTTAAAAGCCATATCGACACATAAAATGTAATATTTTTTCTTTATTCACATGCTTCATTTTATTGATTATGACTTTTCAATATCCCCGTACCCCAGAAGTAAATTTAGTTAGGGCTGCAGTAATTTTTGTTTAAAAGACCTAAAGATTGAGCTTCAACTCTCAATTGCCATGAGGTTTTAGGACAGTTTCTTCCAAAGTGCATACAAGAAGAGCAAGGGCACTTATGGGAAGAGCATGTGAAGCCACCGATGAGAAGGGAGGGACTCGGCGGAAGGCGGCCTTTGGCAGCCCGCTGCTAGGTTTTGCTCCGTAGGAGACAGTGCTGCTCATTTTCCCCCCAGCGCAAAGCAGTGCAACCAAGAATGAGATGAAGCTGATCCTTCAGCACACAGATGAAGGAAAGTTGACAGCTTTCCAGGCCTTTCTGAGAAGGGCTTTCATCTCATCATTGCACAACGCATCATCATTTGTTTGAAGTATTCAGATATCCACAGTCAACTAATTATTGTAGTACGTCCAAAGATGAATGTGTAGTATGGCTCATCCTTTTAGACCATCCATAAGGTTATGTATCTCCTTCAGATAATTGATACGTGATTACATGCTTAACGTTTATATCTTTAAAAGATATATAGGCAACAGTGCTTGGCATACACACATATATATGTACACCCACAGAGTATGACTCTTGGACCAGAGCAAGAGGGAGGCTCTGTTAGGGACCTTATGCTGAGAGAATCTCTCTGACCATAAACCGATGCCCAAGATAAAGAATCCAGAAACTGAAGGGCTGTGCCCACCCACAGCCTGAGTCCTGCCCCCCCCCCTTTTTTTTATGCCCCTCTAGTGATCGGGAATCCCTGAATTCCCCATCCAAATGGCCATGAGTCTGTTTTATCTTCTTCCCTAAATCTGTTCCCAGCCATACAAACTAAACAAATAAAACTAAAAAACATATACAACAAAACAGAAACATGGTTAACCCCCATGGGGTCATTCTAATATTAATTTCCTTAGTACTTCCAAGCCACATAATAATACACTAGTAAATATTTATTGAGAATCGTCTATTGCCATAGGTTAAGCTCCTGGGTGTCAGTCAAGGGATGGATATATAATATGTAGGAGACGGTGTGGAAAACAAGACATAAAAAATGTCCGGCAAGTAAAAAAGTAAGGTCAGGGGCAGGAGATTATTTTATTTCAGGCAGTGGGTAGTATGGTCCAAGGGATGCCCAAACCAGCAGGTGTTTGCAAGGGATCTGATGCAGATATGTGAATAGATGTGGCCACAGGCATACTCTTGAGACCTCTTACCTTGTGGGGTGGAGCTGGGGGAAGAGAAAAGGGACTAGGCTGTGGGATTTGGAGCTGGCTCTACTAATACCTTCACTTTTTAAACATGAAGCTCCAAGATATCAAATTACTTTCTATTTGAATTTTGCCTGAAGGTGTACTTTTTAAGGTAGGAGGATGGAGGAGACTTCATTTGAAGATATTTACCATGATTGATAACTTGGTATATTGTATGTGGGCCTTTATTTATACTTTTTCAGGTCCCATAAATGTTAGGAAAAGGACAATATGTGTATAATAAATAGTTTGCCTAGCATTTCTGGTATATGAGTTTCTAAGAGAATAGCGAAAAATCTCAAAATTTTATAAGGTGTGCTTCAGACTGATTTCATACTGAGTCCACATTACTTTGGATTGCTTTTCCTAACATGTCTCAGCAAAACATTAGACAACCTGGTTAAACAAAGCCTCATTCCCACACAGCTCCACCTTCCTTACTTGGCAAAGATTTAACCTGGTAACACCCTTTAAAGACCATTATTCTAGCCACATCTAAAAGAAATAGCCATTACATTTCAAGACAATGTTCTGTTTTGTTTTAAGTTTAATTCTATTTCTGACCACAGGGCAGGTAAAACCAAAGAAAAATATCCCTAGAAGAATAACATACTTTAAACTTTTCTTCCCATTCATCCTCTCCTATTTATTTTTAACCAAAGCCATACAAACTAGACAAATAAAACTAAAAAACACACACACACAACAAAATAGAAACATGGTTAAACCCCATGGAGTTATTCCAATATTAATTTCCCTAGTACTTCCAAGCCATAATAATAATACACTAGTAAATATTTATTGAGAATCCTCTATAGCCATAGGTTATGATCCTGGCTAGTTAAGGGATGTATAGTATGTACAAGATAGTGTGGAAAAAAAGACATAAGAAATGCCAGGCAAGTGAAAAAAGTTTCAATGTAAGGTCAGGGGCAGGGAAGATTATTTTATTTTAAGCAGCGAGTAGGAATTAAATGTATTTGGCAAAAGGCTAGAGGGCATTCCATAATTGCATTTTAATTTAGTTCAGAGCCTTCTGGAATATTTCAAGTTTGAGTACTGAAGGTGTTAAAGCATCTTTCCTTCACATATCCAGGGCACTTAAGATTTGCCAGCTGCCTGAGGTAATGTGACATAAAGATCACAAACATGGGCAGGGAGAAATAGACAAAGGATGGGCATTGATTTTCAGGGCATTATTCTGTAAAGTGATGACTTTTCAAGAAAAGTGATGGCCGTAAAATACATGGAACATTTTATCGTCTAGTAGGGTATTGCTATTCTGTGGAAATCTATAATAATAAAAGGGTAATATGCTAATTAAACCGGATGTCATTCCAGACATCGGTTATGATGAAGCCGGGGCCAGAGGGAAGCCAGCCCAGGTCCCAGGTGCCTGCTGGCAGCTGGAGGAGGGAAGCCTGGGTCCTGGGTGCCGGGGGGAAGCCGGTGCTGGCAGTCGGGGGAAGGAAGGCCTACTCTTGCACTACTTTTCATGCATCGGGCCTCTAGTAGAGAATATAAGAAACATCTGGTTTCCAAACACATTCCACTTCAGGGCATTGTACTTGCTATTCCCACTGCATAGACAGTTCACTGCCACTCCAACTAAATGTTGACTTTGTCAAAAAGATCTCTGACCATTCTATATAAACTGGCAACCCCTTTCTGTATCAGTTTCTATCCTCATAATCTGCTTTAGTTTTCTTCTTAACATGTATCAATACATGTACCCTATGTATCATAGTGTACATTTATTTGTATACTTTTTTTTTTTTGCTTCTTCTCTCTAGAACATGTTCCTTGAGGACACAGTCTATGTTTTCTTTGTTACTGTATTCCCAGCATTACATCTGTAGCATATAATAGGTGCTCAATACATTTTTCTTGAGGAAATAAATGGATGCATTGTTAGGTTTATGTAGGTCAGTGTTAATTACTTATACCAGTTGTCACCATTTTTACCTGAAATATAGTAAATGCTATCTTTGCTTTGGAGAAGAGAAATACAACTGAACATCTGAGATAGTCAACAGAACAAAACCCACAAAATATTCAGAAGCATGAAGAGATGTAGAGTGTACACAAATGTACAGGACCAAATACTGATATCTGAAGACTTTCAGAGGTGAATTTGCTTACTAAGACAGTCAGCGACAGGCAGCTGGCATAGCAGGTTCATAGTGTAGTTGAAGAAATGCATGCAATTTCAACAAATGATGATGGATATCTGGATATCTACATGGAAAAGATTGAAGTCAGACTCTAACTTCATTCCATATACAAAAATTAATCCTAGAACTAAAAATAAAAGCTAAACTTATAAAACTTCTAAAAGAAAACATAAAGTAAACCTTTGTGTCCTTGGGTTAGGCAATGCTTCTTGGATATGACTCTCAAAGAATAATCAACAAATGAAAAAAACAGACAAACTGGACTTTCTCAAATGTAAAATTGTTATTCTTCAAAAGAAACTAACAAAATAGTGAAGCGACAAAGCACAGAATAGAAGAAAATATTTGCAATTTATAAATCTGACAGTTACCACTATCTAATTTTAAGAATATATAAAGAACTCCAACAAAGATTTAACCTGGTAACACCCTTTAAACACCATTGTTCTAGCCATATTTAAAAGAAATAGCCATTACAATGGTCTTGAATTGTAAGTTTAATTCTACTCTGACCACAGGGTTCTTTATATATTCTGAAAATTAGATAGTGGTAACAGAATATATAAAGAACTATATATATAAAATTTATAAGAAACTTCTGATTGTCTAACATTGAAACTCCAGTGAGTCACTGAATTACCACAGCCATATATGGGTAAGTGATGAACTGACCCCATAATCTACACCTGGTGATTCATAGCTGGTGACACTCAAGGTAAGCTATTCATAAACCATCCAGCTTCCTCAACATACAGCATCTTGGAAGTAAGTCAGACCAGTGGAGTTACTTTATATCCAGAATTTATAAAGAACTCTTCCAATCAAGGCCCAACCTTTGTCTATTTCTCCCTGCCCATGTTTGTGATCTTTATGTCACGTTACCTCAGGCAGCTGGCAAATCTTAAGTGTCCTGGATATGTGAAGGAAAGATGCTTTAACGCCTTCAATACTTACACTTGCAATATTCCAGAAGGCTCTGAACTAAATTAAAATGCAATTGTGGAATGCCCAGAATATATAAAGAACTCTTACAACTCAATAATAAAAAGATAACACAATTAAAAGCGGGCAAATGATGTAAATAGATGTTTCTCCATATCTTCTATGGAGAAATAGCCAATAAGAACATGAACAGATAATCGACATTATTAGTCATTAGGAAAAGGAAAATCAAAAGTATAATGAGATACCGCTTCACACCCACTAGGATGGCAATAACAATTGTTGGCAAAGATGTGGAGAAATTGGAAACCTCACACATTATTGGTGGGAGTATGAACTGGTGTAGCCATTTTAGAAACAGTTTGGCCGTTTCTCAATATGTTAAACAGAATTGTCATATGATCCAGCAATTCCACAGAGGTATATGCCCAAGAGAATTTAAAACATATGTTCACACAAAAATGTGTACATTAATGTTCAAAGCAGCTTTATTCATAATAGACAAAAAGTGGAAACAACCCAAATGTCTGTCAACTGATAAATGGATAAAAAAATGATGGTGCATCCATATAATTAAATATCACTTGGAAATAAAAAGGAGTGAAGTATTGCAATACATGCTACAACACAGATGAATCTTGAAAACAGTACGCTAGGTAAAGGAGGCCAGTAGCAAAAGATCACAGATTGTATAACTTCATTTATGTGAAAGGTCCAGAATAGGCAAATCTTAGAGCCAGAAAATAGATGATTTGTTACCTAAAGTTAGGTTGGGGTAGCAGGGTGAGAATGGGGAATGACTACTTATGTGTACAGGATGCTGAGAATATTTGAAAATTAGATGGTGGTGACAGTTGCACAAGTCCGGGTTTTACTAAAAATTACTCTATGGTACACTTTAAATGGGTAAATTTTACGACATGTAAATAATATCTGAATAAAGCAATTTAAAAATAATGCACATATGCCGAAACCGGTTTGTCTTAGTGGATAGAGCCTCAGCCTGCGGACTGAAAGGTCCCAGGTTCGATTCTGGTCAAGGGCATGTACCTTGGTTGCGGGCATATCCCTCGTAGGGGATGTGCAAGAGGCAGCTGATTGATGATTCTCTCTCATCAATGTTTCTAACTCTCTATCCCTCTCTTCCTCTCTGTAAAAGATCAATAAAATATATTTAAAAATAAATAAATAAAAATAATGCACATAAATGATTCAAGTAAGTAACCACAGCTGGACAGGAAATATCAGTGTTGGTACACTAAATTGTGCTACATAACAAGCTATCCAGAATAGCACAAAACCCTTTCCTAAAGGGCTAGGACTGTACAAAGGCAATAGAATTCATCCCTTCAGGGCTAGTTCTATTTCTAGGCCAAGCAAGAGCCTTGGGTTTCAGAGATTTTCAAAAGCCCATTTGCTCAGATTTTCTCAGCTTGTGACCTCGGGGTCTGCAATGACTTTCCTAGGTCATCCTGTGGAATAAGTCGTGAAGAACCAAATTAAAATGGAAACACTGTATGTGGAAATGCATAGTACATTAACTTATTAACACCCATAAGGATAAGCTTATGAACTTACTTAGCCAGGCATTTCAGTAAGGCCCTAAAGGGATGAAATGTTAATTAAAACTAAAGGGAAGAGGGAAAGATTTGGTACCTGGCACAGAGCCCAAAGCACTTATTTTAGTAGAAAAGTCTGAAAAATATAAATAGAAAATGTGAGATGGCCCTAAGCACTAATTTTTTTAAAGGTGATAATTTACCCATCTTGCCTTATCTTTCCTGCCATGTAAATCTCTGTCTATTTAGGCTAGACGAATATGATTTGACTCTTTTGTTCTTTACACTTTAGTAGGCATGTGGTAAATCTGGGATTAAAAATCATAATCCTTGGCAGCACAAAGTCACTGAACTGTTTTTAAGAAATGGAGTCTCATGACCTGGTGTTTTAGAAATATCATTGTGGTTGAGGCCTGGAGAACAGATTGGTGGAACAAAGCTAGATGTAGGGAGATAGTATAAGGACCAACAGCTCACCAAAATGGTATGAAGATTACTCCAAAGTGAAAATATCTGCGGAAGGAGATCTGCTCTGAACTTCCCCTATCTGACTAAAGCAGGACTTTATGAGAGTTAGGGAGGTGACCGGCCTTGGGCACTGGGACATTCCCAAAAACTGTGTCAACAAGCCTCTCCAGAACCTCCCATCCTTTGAGCCCTGACCCCATCCCCTTCATTGAGCTGGTATAGTAACCCTACTCCTCTCTGTTCAGGGAATTACTTCTTATGGGGTGCTCCCACGTGAATGTGAAAATACACTTTTCTCCTGTCAATCTGTTTTCAATTACTTTGAAGGCCCCAGGGCACTCAGACCTACTAGTAAGTCGGTAAAGGCTATATTTTCCTGCCAGCAGTAGGTTAGGAGGCTGTGACACTAACCCTAGTGAAAAGGCAGTGCTGGTTTGGATTAGGGTAGCAGCAGAGAGAAGGAGGATGTATCAAATAAAATCAACAGGACTTGGAATTTGGATATGGTTAGCAGGGATTAAGGAAACATGGGAATGAATCCCAGATCTCTGTCCAGGGCCCTTCAAAACCTAGTACTCTGCTGGCTGAATGGTCTTCAAAATGTAAAATGTGCTACAAAACCTTATGTGTGTGTATGTGTGTATGTGTGTGTACACACACAGGTGGTAGGGTGGGCAGTTAACTCCAAAGCAAGCAACAGAATTTCTCATGGGAAAAAATGCCTTGTTTAGCATTGTGAGCCATCTTTGATTCTGCTTTTGGAACTTGTCTAAAATGAGCTAAAATTGGACAAAAAATATTGCCTGCATAATAAGGTAAGAACAGTGTTTTGCTCCAGCCAGAGATGGATGCTTCAAGTGTTCCAAGACCAGGAAAAACAGAGGGGCCTAACAGGAGTTAGGGAAGTTGGTCCAGCAAAGACATCAGGAGCTCAGTCCTGAGCAAAGCGCGCCTCGTGGCCATGAACAGGATAGCCGATGCTCACTTTCCCGTTATTTGCCCTGCTGTGCTGTAATATAAAGTCCTCATATTCCAAAATATACACCCAAATATTTAACTCAACTGCTTGGTGTGAATGTGTTTGAGGGAAATAAATAAAAACACGTGTTTCCTAGTTGAGTCCATGCAGAATGGATAAAAGAGGGTGGCTGTAAGAGGAAGGGTGTGGGAGAGATAACTCAACAGTAGTGGGAACTGAGAACAAAGAGTCAAGAGGGAGGACCAACCTCCTGACATTCACCACATCTACTGGGAAGTGGGGTGGAAGATGGGAAGTAGCAGCAGGGAAACAAGAAAGTTGTTTTTCATGCTATAGGGGGCTCAGAGTAGGGGCAAAAGCAGGGCATTTCTGGCCAGCTATTGTAGGACAAGGCAGTTCTGAGCAAACTGGATGGGTAGGGCCACCAGGCAGCTGATGCATGAGTAAACACCTCAATGAGAATCTTTTAAGTTATCTTTTCAGAAATCTAACTTCTGAATTTTCCCATTCTTTTCCTTCATTTCTATGCAAAAATGAAAGCACTTCTCTAGGTGGGGATGTAGGTTATCTCAGATGCACACCTCGTATTCAGAGTATTAAAATCACTATTATCTGTCTCGTGTCTGAGATGTTCCAATTAGGTAGAAAAGTGGAGTGTTGGAACACAGGACAATAATACTGCCTGGAATAGAAAATAATACTGTACAATTTTTAATATTATGACTTCTTAATGCTCAGCAAGGTATAGGTTTTTCTTAAGACTCCTGAACTAATGAAAATGTCTAAATTCTAGTATAAAAAATAATTGTACATTCTTACCTGGGATGTCTAATAAGCAGTAAGATATATTGTGAAGAAAAATATACTGGAATGTCTTATTTAATTTTTTAAAGTTTGTGTTCTTATTGTTTGAATTATGCCCCAAAGAGACCTCTTAGAAGCAGAGCAGTTTAAAAGATAAATGTACCTGGAAATGATCTTCATGGGCTAACCTTTTAAAAATGATCTCATTCATTTGTGATTTTCACAAAGACATTATTATATTTGCCATATTATACCAGCAACTCTAATTAAAAATTAGATTGTTTTCTCCTCTTGTTGAGATTAATGTGATCTGGAGTATTCTCTTACATTTCAAATAAGACTTAATAGAATATACCATAAAACAAACAGGAAAATGAGTGGCTTTTTAAAGTGTAAAGTTGCAGATGCTTGGTTTAGATTATCCTCTGAATTTGTATATTCTACCAGTAAAAGGTATAAACCTATCTACATTATGTTGATTTTATACCTTGGATATGATTTTTTTAACTTTGCATAAATCAGGTTTTTATAGATTCTGTGGAAATTTTAAAATTAAATTTACTTTTTCAGTTGTGATAGAAAAATACAAACATGAGCATTGTAATTAGCTACCAGCTCTTCTTGCAGCTCTGATCTGTCCGTGCACAATTATGTGCAAAGGCCCGTGGTGCCAATGAGCTAACCCAAACCCGTCAGCCTGCCCTACTAAGCAGGTGACAACTGAAATGAAATTGAAAGATTTAACTTGTCACCAAGGCTGATTCTAACATCATCTAATAGAAAAGACATGCCCCTCGATCTTTCCCAGGAAACAGTCTACAGTGGCAATTTGGTATAAATTCAGTAGCCTTTCCACCTACAACTTTAAAGTAAAACTCACATCTTTAAGATGTTCATTCGCAGATAATTTTTGCAATAGCTTTACAAAATGGGAACTAGATGAATGTTTCTGTTTTTAGACATAAAAATTCAGGAAATGAAACATAACTAGTCCTTTTATATTAGCTCCTTTTCCCAGTCTGTTGATTTCACTGTCTAACCAAAATTTGATATTTCATTATCAGAGCTCTCCAATGGTTTTCTCATATCAAAGTTCTCTCTAGAATTTAAGGAAATCTCAAGAATAGCAATAAGAGGTTTATCAATAAAATATTCTCCTCCTTTCTCTACCCTCAAAGCCATAGATAAGGAGTTAGACACTAAGAGAAAATATTATTTTTGTTTGTGTATGGAGTAGAATCATTAAAAGTAAATCATTAGCAATATTTTCTCCCTGAGTATTTTGAAATTTGGGGATAGATTTCCATGAAGAATTTTTAGAAAGAAATATTGGGCATTTGCAGGGGGAAGCATGTTTATCACAAAATTTTGGGAGAAAAAAAATGAAAAGTTATATTTTATTAATTAGAAGGAAGACATCAAAACTAATGTTAATTTAAGTTAGCTGTTATTTCCTAAGAAACTAACACATGATATTATTAAGCATTTTATTCTAAAATAAAACAGGTTCCAAGTCTTGAAACTGGTCAAAAATGGAAAAAAAATAAGATTGTAGCTTAGGTTCTCTCTCCCTTTCAAATACATAAGCTTTGTGTGCAACTTTACCCAAATAACTAAAATAGCTAATGAAGTTTTATGTTGCCAATTTCAGTCATTTGTAGCATTTGTGGCTGTGGGAGAATTGAGAAAAAATTCCTAACGTGTTTCCCTCCCACTGTCTTTTCTTCATAATAAAGGTCACAATTTTGCTTTATAATAGATTGGATTATAGACAGTAGGAACTAAAAGTGACTCTTTCAGTCATCTGGACTCAATTTCTTGTTTTATACAAAAGAGGAAATTGAAACCCAGAGAATTTAAATGACTTTTCCAAGTTCACAAAGCTAAGAAAAAAAAAAAATGGGGGGAGGGGAACTGGAGGTGGGGTAGAGAGGAGTTAGAAAATATAGAGCAGGGATGTTTTCTATGCTAATTATTTTTTGGTGACTTTTAGTTTAAATATGTTGGTCCTATAAGAGATGAATTCAGGTAAGCCAACTGAAAGTACTTGTACTTGATGTTTCTCAATATAATAAAGCTAGAAGACAAACTCTAGAGCATAGAAAAAAAAAGAGGAACTGACCCACAGAACAAGTGAGACAACATAACATGCTTTGGTTTTGAAGCCTCTGGGCCCAAATCACACTTATGATCTTGGTAACCAGAAAGAATCTTGTTCCTGGAATACCTGTAGAGACCTGAATTAGTCATAAGCTTCTTAGGAAAGAATTCATCCTTTGTTTGATATTGCAATGATTCTTGATCTGAAAGGCAGGCAAGCCTCTTTTATAGTTATGGGGCTAGTCATACTGCAATTGCCCCTATAACGAATCCCTTTGGGAACCTTTGGCTAAAGAACCATCTATGCTGAATGACTTTAGCATACGTCAGATGACCTCAGAGGTCTCTCCCGGCTCGATCATTCTTTCCCTCTGGGTGCTAACACAACAAATCTCACATGCTTGTTTCAGAGCCTTAGAATGGCCAGCCGTGCTAGAATTTCTAATGGTAGGCTAATTGAACTGAGGAAATAACCATAGAAATTATTCCAAAGTATTGCCAGAATCATTATTCTAAAGAGTTATTCTAAAAGCCAATATCCAGCACAAAACCAGTCCAATGAAGCCATGGCTTTGGACCAAATATTTGGACCATTTGATACCTAAAGTGATAAGCCTGCCTCTGGTTTTCCTCAGTCCTCAACCCTCCTCGTGTCCACACATGTCAGTCTGTTCCTGCCTGTAGCTGGAGGATAAAAATTCCTTTCTAATCTACTTTCACAGGTAGGAGACTGACCTAAAGCTCCATTTGGTTCTTAATTAAAGTTTTTCTTCTAGCTAAAAGATAAGAAAGAAGCACTCTAATGTTTAAGTCTCTAAGGAACAGCTTTAGGTTGATACTATATTAAAATACAACATTCAAAATAATATCTGGCATCTTCTTGACATTCCAGAGGCATACTTGAAATAAGTGATGCCAAAGGCAGCTAAAAATGGTGAAGGAAATTACAGAAGTGTTTGACTACCATCCAAAAGATTCTGACAGGGGAAAATTCCCCTCCTCCCCACAGCCATCTCAGGGCTTGGCACTAAAGAATGCTAAAGATTTTAACTCGCTGGCAAAATACATAGCAGGTGGCAGAATACGTAGCAGGTGGCAAAATATTTTGCACGTGGTAGGTGCACCTTTTCGTTTTATGCATGCCATTTTATAAACAAAAACAGAAATTGAAGAACAAACAAAAAAATCAGGAATGGTTTCTATATAATAAACGTCATTCTGTGTGGGAACAGCAAGGTTCTTGCACCTTTTACAACAAAGAGCGACTCTCCAGCGCTCGACTTTTGACACTCTGGCCTCCCGTTTCTCCCAGCTGCAGAGAAATACTGTGACCCACTGTCACAGTAATTGTTATGAATCAACATGAAATTTGACAACACTTTTCCTTCCTCATTTCAGAGGTGACTCATTAGTGGCTCTTGGCTTAACCCCCCGGAGACCAGAAGCTCTCCTTTAAGGTAAGGAAACAACAGAAAGCACCTTTAATTGAAGCTGCTTTACCCAGAGAACTCTAATAGTTATTATTCACTGACTTCTTAAGTACACATTGTAAAGCTAAGTGCTTGAAGTGTCCTCTCTCCTGCTCTCCCTGGGGAAACCGATGTAGAAAAGCTGGGGAGGTAACCTGACTGATAAATCTTCAACTTGAAGTTTATCAGCAGTGCTATTTAACCACCCATTATCTCCAGGATGCTATTGGGTTTTCGTGTGGGGAGCATCTTATTTCATGTTCAAGATTTTGGATCATCTTCCCTCCAGACCCCTCTGACTTTGCACACAGAAAGTAATAGATCTGAGCTATTTCTTGAAAAGCCTTTTGAATTTAAAAACTTGACCCATTTTCCCTGTGTGATAAACCACTACCCCACCTTCTCCGTCTCTCTCAGAAAGGGCTGTCGGGCTCAATTCACTGCGGAACGCTGAAGTCATCTCGAGAAGCCTGTGGTCTCTCAAACAATATTCAAATTGGAAGGAAACAAAAAGAATGTGACACTCAAAGTAAAGTTCTACTTACCCTAACTTGAAAAGAGGGGGAAAAAAGAAATAAAAAGTTGAGGCCCCTTTATTTTTCTAAATTCTAGAAATAATCTAGTCCTACGAGAAACTGTTTCTTGGTTTAGAAGATGAGGAGAGTTGAAGTTAAACAATGATCCTTTTTCCATTTCTAAAAAAAAAAAGAAAAAAGAAAAAAGGCCAGCAGAAGCGAATGCTCTGTTGGACAAATTGTTTCAGCAGATGTTCATTATCCCAGGGAGAAAACAGCTCCTACTTTGCAGCTTAACACTTGCACATTTAGAAACTTTAATAGTTTTAACTTGAAATGGCCCATGTGGCATGAGTGAGATGTAAATAGTATAATCATTTATATGAACAAATGAGCAAGTGGTTGCATTTTATATTAAGTCCACAGAATGCTGGCACTGTTGTGAGCTTCTTAAAAAAAATTTTTAAATATATTTTATTGATTTCTTACAAAGAGGAAGGAAGAGAGAGATAGAGAGCCAGAAACATTGATGAGAAAGAAACATCAACGAGCTGCCTCCTGCACACCCCCCACTGGGGATGTGCCCGCAACCAATGTACATGCCATTGACTGCAATTGATCCTGGGACCTTTCAGTCCACAGGCCGACGCTCTATCCACTGAGCCAAACCGATTTCAGCTATATATATATTTTTTGCAGAGAGGAAGGGAGAGGGAGAGATAGAAACATCCATGATGAGAGAAAACCATTGATCAGCTACCTCCTGCTTATCCCACACTGGGAACTAGCTTGCAACCCACGCATGTGCCCTGACCTAGAATCTAATAGTGATCTCATGGTTCATAGGTCCATGCTCAACCATTGAGCCCTGCTAAACAAGCTATGAGCTTCGGCAGATTCTTTCTTCAATCATTTACAATGGCACCCTAGAAGAATATTAATAACTAGAGGCCCAGTGCATGAAATTTATGCAGGGGTGTGTGTGTGTGTGTGTGTGTGTGTGTGTCCCTCAGCCCAGCCTGCACCTTCTCCAATCTGAGACCCCTCGAGGGATTTCCAACTGCCTGTTTAGGCCTGATCCCAGTAGGATAGGGCCTAAATGGGCAGTCAGACATCCCTTTCACAATCCAGGACTGCTGGCTCCCAACTGCTAGCCTGCCTGCCTTCCTGATTGCCCCTAACCACTTCTGCCTACCAGTCTTGTCACCCCTAACTTCCGTCCCCTGCAGGCCTGGGTCCCCTCCCAACTGCCTTTCCCTATAGGCCTAGTCCCCAAAACTGCTCTCCCTTGTAGGCCCGGTCACCCCCAACTGTCCTCCTCTGCATGTCCGGACCTGATGTGGTGGCATTTGAATGTAATAGGTTGACTCTAGAACATGGGTGGTCAAATGCAAAGGGGCAAGTAATAAAAATTTTAGGCCATAGAATCTGTGTTACAACTAAACTCTATCTTTGCAGAAGGAAAGCAGCCTAAGACAATATATAAATGAATGAGCTTGGTTCTTAAAAAAAACTTTATTCATGGACACTGAAATCTGATTGTCATATATATATACATATATAATATATTCCATTGATTTTTTTATAGAGAGGAAGGGAGAGGGACAGAAAGCCAGAAACAGATGAGCGAGAAACATCGACCAGCTGCCTTCTGCACAACCCCTACTGGGGATGTGCCCACAACCAATGCACATGCCCTTGACCAGAATCGAACCCGGGAACCCTCAGTCCGCAGGCCGATGCTCTATCTACTGAGCCAAACTGGGTCTTGGCTGTCATATATTTTTAATGTCACAAAGTATTCTTCTTTTATTGTTTTTCAACATTTTAAAAATGTAAAAGCAATTATAACCCTAAGGGTTGTACAAAACCATGTGGTAAGCTGGATTTAGTCTACAGAATAGTTTGTTGACCTCTGCTCAAGGCTCTTAATGACTAAACTATTTTTCTAGTGGTATCTTTTTATAATTCTTTTAAACAGCCAATTGATTTACATTTCAGCATTATGAAGTTATGTCAGACATTTATCATGTAAAATTATGTTTGGGAAAATAAGATTTTTTAAAATAAAAAAATATATATATATTAGGTTGGATAATATGAAATTGGCCAATATTCACCAATTTATTACCTAATAATTGAGAGATCCTATATAATAAAAACCTAGGTGGCATTTCACCACGATGTTATCACAAGATGGCTACCCCACATTGTCACAAGATGGCTACCACAAGATGGCTGGCAGGGGAGAGAAGTTGGGGGCAAACAAGCCAGCAAGGTAGGGCAATTGGGGATGACCAGGCATGCAGGGGTGGGAAGATGGGGGCAACTAGGCCTTCAGGGGAGGGCAGTTGGGGGCCATCAGGCTGGCAGGGGAGGGCAGTTGGGGGCAATTGGGCCAGCAGGGGAGGGCAATTGGGGGTGATCAGGCCAGAAGGGGAGCATTTAGGTGTCAATCAGGCTGACAGGGGAGCAGTTAGGGGGTGATCAGGCAGGCAGACAGGCAGGCGAGCAGTTGGGAGCCAGTAGTCCTGGATTGTGAGAGTCCTGCACTGCTGGCAGTTGGACATCCCCCAAGAGTCTTGGAGAGAGTGCAGGCCAAGCTGAGGGATACCCTCCCCCCACGCACGAATTTCGTGCACCGGGCCTCTAGTAAGTTATAAAATAAGTAAGGAATTTTAAAGAAATCAACAGAGACAGAGATATCCAGCAGAGGAAAATGATTACTCAAAGTTAAACTGGAAATATTGTTTTCTTCTTTTTGTTATTTTTCCTTTTCCCTTTTTCTTTGACTAGCAAATAAAATAGATTTCAGGCACAATTGATCTCTTCTTCTCACAATTTTCCATCTTTACTTTTAAGTCTTTTTCTCCCCACATGCCAGACACTTTTCATACTAACATCATTTTAATTCATCAAATATTCTATTTTCACTCATTCAAAATTTGCCTCAAGTCAGTCTTCTCTAGAATACATACTGAGCAAGTTAAGAATAGAGACATCTACCAAAAAGTGAAGGTTAGAAATAAATGAAGTCCTGGCAAGTTTTACTAAATAGTTAAAGCACCAGTCCATGGACTGGTCACAGGTTCAATACTTGGTCAAGGGCTCATAACATGATTGCAGGTTTGCTTCCCACCCCTAGTGGGGGCACATGCAGGGGCCACCAGTCGATGTGTCTCTCTCAAATCAATGTTTCTCTCTCTCTCTCTCTCTCCCCTCCTCCTGCTTCCCTTTCATTCTGTCTAAAAATCAATGGGAAAAAGATCCTTGGGTATGGATTAAAAAAAAAGAAGTTAATGAAAAGATTTTGAGCATTCCATCAAAAATAGTTTATATGAAAGCAACAATAAGCTTTTGCAACTATTTATAATGCACCAGATTCTGCTGCTTTGTTTTATTTTGAGCATATAGTAGATGAAAAATGGTTGAAGGAAGAGGGTTTTGGATCTTCTACTTTCCACTAGAATGCAATCACTACAAAAATAGGGTTTCTATCTTAGTCACTGCTAAATTCCCAACATAAAACATTTTTTTGGAATATGATGGGCGTTGAATAAATAGCACTAGAATAAATAAATGGCTATTGAAGAGTGAGTTTGGACATGAAAACAGGAGCACAGTAATTAAACATAATAGTATTGTCTTGTCCTAACGAGCCCCTCCTTAGCCACAAGTGAAAGCAATGAAGGAAATATGCCGTGAGTCATTTAGACTAACCTTTACTTAGTAATAAGACGTGAAATGAGCTTAAAGATAATGTGACCATTGTCATTTTGGTACTAACAATCAAGGATGAGAAAACTGGAAAATCCAGTAAGATGATGATTCCTAGACTTTATATAGGCAGATTCCAGAAAGGTCCATTAAAAATTAGGCCAAAATTATAAACAAAAGGACTGAAGGCACATGAGATTTCAGGATGTTCTAAAACAAAGATTCTAACAGGTAATCATGCATTTGGCCATGGTACAGTGTGTGCTGTGTTTCCCAATGGTAAGCTGTGTTTCCCAATCTTGGCATTATTGACATTTGGAATCTGATGCTTCTTTGTTGTGGGGCAGTCCTGTGCACTGTAAGTTGGTTAGCAGCATCCCTGTCCTCTACCTACTGGATGCCTGAAGTACCCAACCCCCTCTGTTGTGGCAACAACAACAACAACAACAACAACAACAAATTTCAGACATTCCAACATTGAGAACAACTGTCCAAAAAGAAGGAACAGGAGAAAGATTACATTTTCAGGTTTTAAAAATACTTATAGGTAAATGAGGGAGAGGGGCATAGTTTACCACCTCAAAATGTGCCTTTGAGGAGATGTTCATTATTTTAAGCTGGTGACTTTTAAGAAAGGAAAGACTCCAGAAGAACCTTTCACCTCCCCACTAACTGCCTAACAGAATGTAGATGGAGGACCTGCTTCAGGAAGGGAGCATTCATCAAAGAGAACTGTAGTTGAGTATGAGCTGAGGGTGATAGACAGGGAGGAACCTCTCTGCGTCCCATGGCTAAAGATGGCCCCGCAAACACGTATTTACCAGACATGTGCTTTTCCATCTCCCTGGTAATTGCCTTCTTCCCCTGTAAAGTCCCAAACCACTAACCCCCACTTTTCTTCTTAGCTCAAGTTGGCAGACAAGCCTCAATTGCCTCATATTTTTATGGAACCCCCATATGTACATACAAAATTAAGTTGGGCTGTTTTCTTCTCTTAATCTGTCTCATCTCATGTTATTATTAGACTAGCTAGCACAAGTAAGAATGAAAAGAGGGAAACATTTTCCCTTCCTTACACAAATGTAGAAAAAGGAATTTATCAGAATAATTTTTAAAAATCATATCATTGCTGTCGAAGAGATAAAAATCCCACATTAACAAAAATTTTAAGGACAAAAGGAAATAATGTCCCTTGTGGCTTACAGAGCAAGATAAAGTTTGATGTTGACTCTGTGTAAATAAACAACAGAATTAAAATTACTAAAAATTTTGCGTCTATCTTGCCCATGTAGACATATGATCTAACATTATAAAGAGTCCATTTTAATTCAGAAAAGAGTAAGGAAATACTTTATTATTTAATATATTATTCTGAACTCCTAAAGTTAGGTAAATTTCATATCAAAAGAGTATGGGGAAAATAGCAATTAAAAGTACAAAGTTTTTAGAAATCTTTGATATAATGTTGAAGAGTTACACCATAAAATAAGTAATACTAATTTCTAAAAAAAAAAAAAATGGGTGATGTTAAAAAAAAATTGATAAGCTACTTAGTAAAAATTCCTAAAATAATTCTACAACAATGAAAGAAATGGGGGAAGAGATCAACCAAAGCACTTGTATGCATGCATATGAACATAATCAATGGACACAGATAGGGGGGTAGGGAGGGAGCGAGGGAGGGCATCAGCTGGGGGTGGGAGCAACCTCAACCTGGGAGAGGTCAGTGGGGGGGAGGGAAGGAGACTTATGTAATAACATTAAGCAATACAAAATGTAAATTTTTTAAAAAAGGATGAGAGCCTGCAGTAGAATTGACTGTCTAGAACCTTCTGAGATATGTCAAATCAATTTTCTATTTTACTAGGTTTCTTGAATTGTAGATGAGAACATTCCTGTGAATATAGTGCATTTTTATTTCCACAAAGGAAATACTCTTTGGCTGTGTTCTTGCAAACTCAGAAAGTATGGGCTGTTTAAAACAGTTTATTCTCCTACACCACCTCCCCCCGCCTTCACACACTCACCATTGTTAAGGTCTCCTCAAAATAAAGTTTCAAAGCCATTAGATTCAATAATCAATATGTGACCTTACAAGTCTAACATTTCATGCATTGCAGTCACTAAGATCTACAATCAACGCAATTCAGTATCTTCTTAATTAAGGTTGAACAAAAAAATTTTAGACTGATTTTCATACTAACCTAGATGGACATCATTTCCTTTTTGCATAATTTTTAATCCACAGAGAAGCAAATCAATACTTCAACAAATACCTAATATTTGTTTAATTAGAAATAGTAATCAGATAAAGTCGAGATTTTTGTTCACTATTAACTATTTCCTTTATAGTTAGTTAACACGACACGGAAGAAATGGTCTGTTCAGAGATCTGCCTATAAAACACTGTATCAGTCTGACTTTTGCTCCACTCCACCCATCCCACATATTCACCTGCCACTTTGCTCCAATAATTGCAAAAATGACTAAGCAAAAATGTTACCAGCACAGATATTTTAAGCACCATAGTACCGATAATATCAAAGTATATTTCCAGGGCAAAGAACACTTTTTGACAAGGCAAATAAAGGAATGTAAACCAGAACAGAATTGTTTAATTATACCTTACCTGGAAAGAAATACAGAGTTCCAACAAAAATGGTGATAAGTCACGCCAGATATTCATAACTACAAACCATGCACTAATTTAAATGGGTTGGTTCAATGTTACTGCTACGTAAACAAAAATAGAGTATCGTGAATTTGTGATAGCTGATGATACTGCGATTCTTTCGCTTAATTAAAAAAAATAGGAATTAAAGAAAGGAGACTCCAATTTGACAAGTTAAAAATAAATAGATGGATTGCATGCCATATCCAACTATTACTTCATTGACATTATTCCACATAACATTTTGCTTACCAGAGCACTGGTTCATTGTGGAAAATCAAACCATATTATCAGGTAAAGGCATGCTATAATAATTTCTTTCCAGCTTCAACCAGGACTCATATTCATGCTCAGGTCATATTTATACTCATGTTTCTTCAAACTCTGAACAAATGGAAACTTGCCTAATGAGACAACAGATATTTGACCTGACTTGCATCCATTTGGATGATCTTCCTTGTAAAGGAAGCATATCCCTAGGAAACCCAGAACCAAGGAAGAGAAGAGGTAAAATTTGGCTGAGAGAAAGGGCCAATAACAGCATTCAACTAGGTTCCTCTGCAAACCGGGAAAACACTTGTTTTCAACATACAGTCTATATAAACTGTGATGTTGTAAGTATAAGTGCATGGGGTTGCAGAGTTCAACCCAAGTTTATGTGAGTAGGAATTCCTAAGAGTGGGAGGATGATTTGATGCAACAAACATCTTACAGAGTTCTTTTCAAGCACTTGCCCCACATTATTACCTAGAACAAACCTTGCGTTGGTAAGCCTAGGAATAACTAACTGAATCAAGAAATGCTATTTTCCTTCCTGAGGATCTTTAAGAGTGGCTTTTTTGTCTTTGTGTGTACCGGTTGTGACTTGTTACCGTTTTTGTTGGAACTGTGTATTTGTTTCCAGGTAAGGTGTAAGCTTCAAGAACAGAATACAAGAACCCTGCACTATCCAAATACAAGGACTCCGATTTATCTTCATCTTCAAGACAAAAATAACGAAGAAAATAGACAACAGAGGTAAATATAGGAGATAGGAGTTTTGTTTTTTTTAAAAAAGAGAGAGAGAGAAACAAGTAACGTAGTTCTACCTAAGATCAACACATTTTCCTTAAGAAGTTAACAAATATAAAGCTCATTTCTCAGCTGGAACTAGTCAGACAAGATTCAAAATTTTTCCTCCAAATAGGAATAACCTTTACTTCCATAGCAATGATTTGCTATTTCAACCCTAAACACACTCACAATTTCTTGCTTTGCATGTATTTACTACTCTGAAATCGAGAAGAAAAAACTCTACAGCCAGTTTCACGGACATCGATTATGATCTTTACATTTCCCCCCCACCTCAACACATTCAGCTGGAGAAAAGAAAAATCAACTTAGAATGCTTCTAAATTCTCCCAAGTAAAGCATCATTTTAGATCTATTCATTCACTCAACATAAAAGCATTTAAGTGATTGAGGAAAAATTAAGCATGAGGAACAAGGTAGAGCTTTCAAATCCAAATCTTACCTGGTAAATTGAAATGGAACTACACGACAGCCCTGAAAGTGTCCTTGACTCGCTCTCCTCTCCTCCAGACAGAACTAAACCAGAGCCGCCTATATTCTTAAACTCTCAAAGAAAAATCAGGAGGCTTGATCTGGGCACATAATGGCCTGCCTAATGTAAGAAAGTGCCGTTTCTTGGCAACAAGAACACAATCCTTTTCAATTAACTCAGCAATTGGCCCACATTTGTTGTTAAACACAGGAGTAAAGAGAATTTTTTGAGAACTCAAATGAACCTGCTAATAGCTCAGTGAGAATGTCAGATCAGTATGTTCGTTTTGAAAAGCATTTTTTTAATTTATTAATTGACTATTCATTCCAATTGCCTAACCCAAGAACTTTTATCCACAAGCCTGTCTCACTTCCTCGTAGCATATTATTTACTTAAAGCGCCAATCCTAAATAGTGGCTCCCATTGTTGCAGAAACACAGTAAAAAATGTGAAAGATAATTATAGCAAGCCTGTGGCATGTGATGTTATCCTGGTCTTGGTCATTTTGCCTACCATATTTGGCTTTCTAAAATATCTACACGAATATAGCCCTGGATGCTCATTAGGATACACAATTTGAAAAACTTATATGCTCTCTTAGCTGTTAAAGCAGACACTAATTGAGTATATAAGAAGTGCAGATGGAGATGAAATCGGTTTGGCTCAGCGGATAGAGCATTGGCCTGTGGACTGAGGGTCCCAGGTTTGATTCCCGGTCAAGGGCAAGTACCTTGGTTGTGGGCACATCCCCAGTGGGGATGTGCAGGAGGCAGCTGATCAGTGTTTCTAACTTTCTATCCCTCTATCTTCATCTTTGTAAAAAATCAATAAAATATATATATATTTTTAAAAAGAAGTGCAGATGGGCTAGGTTCAATGTATGCTGTTTTGTGGGTTCACATACACTTATGAGAATATGATGAAATCTTTGGACAATGCTTAGGGCCCTGTGCATTCTCACATATATATTAGGAATTTCATACATCAATTAGAATGCATATGTAAGACGTCTATTTAAGAATCTTTGTTTAAAAAGGGAAGTAGTGAGGAAAATATACATAAATTTTTGCTGTTAGCCAAGTTTTACCATTGCAAATAGTGACGTTTTAACTATCTGGTATGGTTCTATCTCCCAACTGAGCAGACAGCTTAAAATGGATAATTTCCATCTACTAGTATAGCTGAAGCCAATGGGGAATTTTGTCTTTACCACCCCTCCACTTGCCAAGGTTAACCAACAGTGTATGTGTATTGTGTTATTTGCCTTCAACAACTCTTTTGCTTTCTCCTTTTATCATCAAAATCTGGCTAAAATGTGTCAACTTTGTCTTGCTATCATTAATGGGCAATTCGTAGGTAATATTTTTAAAGACACAGCCCTTTGAAGGCATTGTCTTCATACAAAGCACTCTCTCTATTGGTGGGAATTTGAAGCAGTGTTGTAAACTGTGGAAGGGGATGTATTTGGTTAGGCCTTCTGGCACCTTCAAATCACACTCTCAACAGCTGTGTACACTTGTCAGGGGTAGAACTGGCTGGGATAATTTCACAAGTGTTTCTTCAGCTCTTCCACGTGCCAGCTCTGGCTTCGGGCAGATTTGTTAAACATTTTGTGTCTCGGTTCCCTTATCTGTCAAATGAAGTTAATATTCACGTCATAAGCGTTCACTCAGATCACCCAGGTGAAGCTTCTTAAAAACAGTGCCCAGCAGGTGATAAATACGCAAAGGTTAGCTATATCATTAGCATTGTTGTTGACTGTGGTGTTCCTAAATTAAATAATTTTCACAGTTCTTTTTATATTTAGGATTTCCAAAATCCAACATAATCACTATATAACGACATAAAGCAATATAAATAAAGCCTCTTGAGGTACATAATAGAAAAATTGTTTTTCTTTTTGTATAGATTAATCTTCATTTACCATCTAATGCATCTAATATTTAGAGCTCTTATATGCCCTTTTACTAACAAAAATGTGCAATTAGTTTTTAAAAGTGGGAAATCTATTTATCTTTCTGAAAAATGCACTCATGTTAAACACATTCAGTTAAGCAATTTAACCAAAGGCATAGAGAAACAGAAATTCTGCAAGAATTTCTTTTATTATAAGACATTTTGTTATGTGCAAGATAATTATTAAAAGATTCACAAGCCTTTCTTCTCATATCCTTAAAATGTATAGACTATTTGCTTCAGTATTTTGGTATCCATTTGGATGTATTTTTAACCAGCAGCTGCAAACCCTAATATTTGAGAGGAAATGCATGCTTTTGAGTATTTGTTGTAAACACAGTCCAGCCAGAATGGGCCATCAAGACTCCATCTGATCCTTTCCAGCTTAAAAGGCAAGTTTAACCTTTGGTCTCAGCCAAATCCATTATGCAGCTTCCTCAATCAAAATACTACACCCTCTCTCTGCTAGGAAAGAATTTTACATTATTAGTAAGAGGCCAGATGAATCAGCCTTCAGAGGGATTAGATCCAGCTACTCAGGTAGATACTTATTATTATCTGCTTAGTATGTGGCAGTCAGGGCCTCCCTTGTTCTTTATTTCCGAAGGTCTTAGTTGCCTCAGTATCTCAAAATAATAAATTTGGGTACTACGAAATTAACCTATGAAATCTGAAAAAAAATATGAAAGGACAGTATTTTTTAAAAGCATCAAACTCTGGAGTCTGTAACAGAAATACTCTGGGAAACATCCATCTCGTGTCTCTTCACAGAAGACTGGGCATAATGTGAGAGCAACACTGCACAAACTACTGGGAAATGTGGATTCCTCGCCACAAACTCTGCATCAGTCTAAGTCACAGACTCATTGTCCTGCTACAATGCTGAGAAAGTTCTCAAAGTTCAGAGCTACCAACTTGAACAGTTGAAAACGTAGATGACATTTATAAGTAACTTTGGGGTACTTTATTTCTAATTCAAATATAATGTTGAAAATGATTCATCGTGGGAAAATTAGAATTTAAATAAAAATAAAATCAGTGTTGTTACCCAAAAATACATAGACATCACAGATAATCCTTTCACAGTTTATAAGTGTGGAAACCAAGTCTCATAAGACACAAGTGGATGAGGAGTGTGCAAAATGGTTCTTATGGATATACTTAATGATGCAATATTTCACAAAATAAAGTATTTTATAATAAATAAAATAAACTATTTTATAGGCATTGAATAAAAAGATAAACCAAGTTTAGCGGATGATAATCAGTCAAAATATAGTAGTGCCAAACCAAATATTTCTAAGTTTCTGTATTTGGAGCTAAGGAAAAGAGTATCATTTTATTGAATACCCATCAGAAGGCTGCTGTTACTATGATCTAGGTTGTAATGTTTAAGGCTTACATTAAGAAAGAACTGACCTAGGGAGTGTTTAAACATGCAGATTCTTGGACCCCAAACCCAGTGATCTTGATAGAATTAAGTGAGGCCAAGGAATCTGCATTTTGGTAGATTTCTGACATGGACACAGGCAAGCTCAGGTCCACTGTTGAGAACTAAGAAACACAGGTATCTGGTCTCTGCTTCTCTGGCAGAGGGGTCACTTGGGTTGTTGAAAGAGAGGAAAGGTAGTTAAAAGGAAGAAATGTGATTAGTGATAAGGAGAAACAGGAAAATACAGTTCGGCTTCCCCGGGTCAGAGAATGGGATGGACAAGAGTGGTGAACAAATCTTGAGAGACAAGCAGATGTAGACATACCTATAATGGATCCTCATTTTATACTTATAATGCTATTTAATGTAATGACATAAAAGCCAAAGTTCTTACAGTAGAATCCCACCTGGCTGCCTCTTCTCATTTCTCACTACTCTGCCCTTGACCGACTTCATTTTGGCCTGCTAACTGTCACTTGAAACATGGCATCCTCCTCTACTTCCTTCACATCTTTCCTTAAATGTCATCTTCTCAAGAGCCCTTCTCTAACCATCCTATCTGAAATCACAAGCCCTGCTCAACCCCACGGACACTCCCTAGTCCCTTCCTGCCTTAATTTTCTCCTTATGGTTTATCACCACATTCTATATGTATAAATATCGGTCCTCTTCTGTCTCCTCCCACTGGACTGCAAACGCCATGATGGCAGGGATTTTGGTGTTTTGTTTTCTGGAACATCCCCAGCATTTAGAATGTTACATGGCACGTTGTAACTACTATACAGAATCAGAGAGGTTCCCCATTAGGAAGTATGGTAATGTTAATATTCTGAGACAGAAAGAACGTTATTCAGCACTGAAGTAGAGAAAAAATGTATTTAGAAATTTAGTTTAATTCTTCTGTGCTCTTCCCAGAAAAAATAAAAATAAAAAAGTGCTGACATATGGGAATCTTTTAAACTGTTACAATGCTTTAAAGTATATTTGTTTTCTATTCTTCCACAAAGGTAAGCATAGGTGGTTATTGTTTAACTCCATCAAAAGCTAATAATTGCGTCACTTTAGCCTTAGGGAAATGAAAAACAGGAAACATTTTATTCAAGTGCCTAGATTCATAAGTAATATTTTAAAAGGTTATTTGAAGGGTGTTAGAATTGCTTTCAAACAGACTTGTGTTAAGGTAATATGCAAATCTATTTTTTTTTCCAGAAAGCATTGAAAAACCAAGAACTTAACAAAACCATAATATAAATAATCCTTAAGCAATGGAAATTATTATTCTAATTAATAATGCCAAGATTATTACATTATATCACTGAATGTATTTTTTTCCAAATGGCCTAACATATAAAAGTTAAAAATATAAATGACCTGCTCCACTAGTGTGGCTCAGTGGTTGAGTATTGACCTATGAACCAGGAGGTCACAGTTCAATTCTGGTCAAGGACACATGCCCGGGTTTTGGGCTCAATCCCCAGTGGGGGGCATGCAGGAGGCAGTCAATCAATTATTCTCTCTCATCGTTGATGTTTCTACCTCTCCCTTCCTCTTTGAAATCAATAAAAAATATTTTTTATTAAAAAAAATTACCTTACCAGTTCATTTAAAAAGGAAGGAAAGGTCTTGCACACCTCAAAATCTTTCTTTCACTCTTTCTCCAACTCTTGTTTCTTAGGAAAGTCTATTTTTATTTATATATTTCATTGGACTTTCCTCCCATAATAACGTGAAAATGCCTGTTATTTGCAGTGACATCATTATGGCCTGCTGGCTTTCCAACTCTTTCACCTTATGGACAGCTGAGTCTTGTTCAAAGGACAGACCTCTGACATCGGGTGGGAACAAGGGCTAGAACGGGTATGAAAGTATAGTTGAAATGGGAACAGAATGGGGAGCAGGAAGTGGGAAATGTTTCTTTTTAAAAAAAAAAATATTTTATTGATTTTACCCAGAGAGGAATTGAGAGGGATAGAAAGTTAGAAACATCGATGAGAGAGATACATCAACCAGCTGCTTCTTGCACACTCCCCACCGGGGATGTGCCCGCAACCAAGGTACGTGCCCTTGACCGGAATCGAACCTGGGACCTTTCAGTCCGCAGGCCGACGCTCTACCACTGAGCCAAACCGGTCTCGGCAGGAAATGGGAAATGTTTCTGACTTTCTGCTTTGTTCTATGCATAGGAGACAAGTGACTGTCACAAAGTAACATACATCTCCAAAAGTTTCCTCATATTCCATTCATATTCCATTCCAACATATGCAACATTCAAAATCCCTTCATTAAATAAATTAGCATCAGCAAATAACCATCATCAATCACTTCCATACTATTTTTCTTCTTTTTTTAAAAAAAATATATTTTATTGATATTTTACAGAGAGGAAGGGAGAGCTATAGAGAGCTAGAAACGTCAATGAGAGAGAAACATCGACCAGCTGCCTCCTGCACACCCCCTACCAGGGATGTGCCCACAACCAATGTACATGCCCTTGACCAGAATTGAACCCGGGACCTTTCAGTCCACAGACCGACGCTCTACCACTGATCCAAACCGGTTTCATTCATACTATTTTTCTAACAAGGTTCTCTATACACCCTTACCAAAATATGCTCTCTCCCTCTCCATCATCTATCTTTCTCACCCACTCTCCTCCTTCCTTTCTCCCCCTTCCTTATTTCTCTCTCTCTCTCTCTCCCTCTCTCTCTCTCTCTCTCTCTCTCTCTCTCTCTCACACACACACACACACACACACACACTACTTATCAAAAATATATTCTCACTCTTATCTGACTTGTTAACTGTGCAGCTATTCTGTGCCAAACACAGATAAGTGGATTACTTATGTTATTCCATTTAACCCTTAAGCCAACTCTAGATGGTGAATATTTTTATCTTCATGATACAAATGAGGAATATAAGCCACAGAGAAGTTAAGTAAATTTCTTAGTCACACTTAGTGACCAGTGAGGCTATAACAGATCTGTCTGACTCCAAAATCTATGCTTTTAACCACCACATGTATGGCCTATCCTCAACCCCTGCCATGTCCAACAAATGATTGTGCTTGAAAAGTTCCCTGACTTTTGGGTGAAAAATAGTCATATAAATTAGAATGCCTGACATATATTACTAAGGCCTTCTGGTTGTTTTTTGCCAGTCCAATTAATATTTTTTGGCTATTTATAAAATACCATGAAGCATTTTAAGGACAAAAGAAGCATTTTCATGCAGACTTATGTAATGATGTGCCATTTAGACCTAATCCTTTTAGCCCTAAGATAGAAGACTGACACTTTAAACATAACTCATTGTGTTCTTTTGCGCTGCCATAACAAAGCATTTTGGAATTCTGGGGGGGCAGATGGACTTCTTGACATCACTATACTTGCATCACAGAAATTTTGTTTCAAATAATTCAAATAAGATGCCTGACATTTCTCAGAAGATATTTCCCCTTATAAATATGGTAACTTGTTAGGTGGAGATGCTAAGGAACAATCACCAATGTTTTGAAGGTTTTGTTTTGTTTTTTATCTTGTTTGTGGGGTGTAAGAAGGGCATTTACTAAATCTAATCCTAGCTCAGAGTCTAGGTAGTTGGCCTTGGTATATAATATTCCTATAGCTCCTCCCATCTACAGGAAGAATTTCTCTGTGTCCTGTGGCACAAGATAATGAAAACACTCTTATACATAAAATGACATGGAACAGAAAAAGATGTTCATCTGAATATCTGTGTTGCTCCCTGGGAGAGCATCCGTAGTTCTTCCAGGTCACTTGCTTTCCAGATGTTTCTTGAGATTGCTGTAAGGTTATCATGACTCTACATACTTTTGGAGTATGGGAACCTGACTGTTGTTCAAAAATTCAAATGAAAACTCTGGAATTATGAATTTCCCTTGGGCCTGGAATATTCAAAAAAAATTAAAAGGAAGGTCACAGAAGGTCAGCCCTTTGCTTTTAGACAAATGAATGCTTACATCACCCCAAGTAGCTATTAGTGTCTATTCTCTTCTTGAAGATCCCAGGGATAAAGACCTTGATGCTGCCTCACTAGATGTAGTATCACCCACATAATTTCTTGCCTTTCTTTACCAAAATCCATGATTTTTCAACAAACACTTACAGAGCACCCTTAGTGTTTCTGGCGTTACCTTAAGGGGTGAAGATATAAGAGAAAGCAAGACAGCAAAGCCCTTTCTTGTGGGTTTTTTAAAATGGCTGCAAACTTCTTAGATTCGCTTCACACTGAGAGGTGGGTATACATTCCCTCACTTTGAATCTGCATGGGTTTGTAACTACTTTGACTGCTAGAGTACAATTGGCGTTATGCGACCTCTGAGACCAAGTCACAAAAAGCGATGCAGCTTTCACCCTGCTCATGAGAACACTGACATTTTGGGTCCTGAGTTTCCTTGTAAGAAATCCAACAAAGTCACCAAGATATTGAAGAAGCTACATCCTATGTAGGGGCCACCTCTATACGTTCTGGCTGACGACAGCTGAGCTGGGCTCTCAGAGGATAGCTAGAATAAACTGCCAGGAATGAGAGTGAGCTTTCTTGGACATCCAGCCTCGTGGAGCCTTCAAATGTCTGTAGTCCTGTTCAACATTGGACAGCATCTCCATGAGACAATCCAGGTGGGATCTGTGCACCTGAGCCCTGCCCCAAATTACTGTCATACAAAATCATGAGCAAAACAGAATGTTGTTTTTTTACTGAATGATTTTAGGTGAATTTGCTGTGCAGCAAGAGTCATATTTTGTTACCCTAAGTAGGGTGTTACCACAACCATTGAGCCGAAATCCAACTAACAGTGAAGGCTTGAAGGAGAGTAAGAGAAATGCTATTGGGTGCTAGAAGATAGAAGGTATTGGATATATAGTGGTGGGAAGTTTGGGAAAATCATCACCTGCAGAAAATAGAAATGTCTCTAGGAATGAATTGATCTGGCTAAGGATATTTCTAGGCTAATTTCTTTTTAGCTGCATTTCTTAAAATAAAAATAAGAAGATATGAGCTAAAGAAGAAATTAGAGAATGTAACCTAGTATACAATTACTAGTTTAGCAGCCTCTACTGACATTCCATTTCCAAACAGAATGTAGGACAAATAAGAATGGCCCGTGTTTGAAAATAAGATTCGGAAGACTCTCAAAAGTAAGAAGGAGCCTTAGGGCAAAGATCCAATCCAGGGCGCTGTCAGGAAACAGGTAAATATGAAGGGTAAATAGTTAGGGTAATGTTAGGTTAAATATGAAGGGAGGTAAAGGGAATTTAGAGTAAATATGAAGCAAAGTGTGTGATTGCAAAACCCTTTTTAAAGACATTGGAAGATTTAAGGTGAGTTTTCAATAAGCCTTCTACGGGTGTTCAGGATGTGCCTCGTAGACCCTCTATTTTCAATTGAACAATAGCCTTTATAAGAATCTTAAAGGAATAAGTCCACAATAGTGTCATAGAGAATCCAAAGTAGAGATCTACTCTGATTTTCAGTTTGTGCAAAGAGACACATGGTTCAAGATTGAATATTTTAAGCAAAAAGAAATCTATTTTGGCTTATTATATAAGCCAAAAAAACCACCCAAGTCAAAGATGAGGTCTTTTTTTGTTGTTTTTTGTTTGTGTGTTTGTTTTACGTTTGCCTCAAGAGATTCTAAAACATAACATTCTCTTTGGAAGGGGAAGCATGTACATGGCCATGGTGATTTTGTTCACCCAAGGCCCCTACCAAGCTCCAGTTGTTGATACAGAATCCCTCAGATGCAGGACATCTATGGCCGAAGCAGTTATCAGCAAGCATTGGAACCCTCGGTAGCAGCTGCTAACCTAGTAACTGGACACTAGATTGCATTCTCAGATAGTCTGATTTTAAGTGAATAGACAGGAGATTTTTGAGTTTGAAGAGCACATGCTGCATAGCAGTAGGGGCAGGTTCCAGAGGCAGAGATGTGAAGGAGATTAAAGGGTATGGACTTGGCATTCATAGGTGCACATGACCTCAGTCCTGTCAGAACTTCATCTCTGTGATGAAATACTTGACGGCATCGTAAAGCGCACCTGATAATGGTGGAGAGTTGCTGGGACTCGCACATCCATGCTCCCACCACGCACCAACAGGAAGGAGCAGAAGAGTTCCCTGGAAAATGTGTTAATACTAGAGAGTCTTTTGCAATGAGCTAAATAACAAGGTGCTATTGAGCAGTTTGGAAAATCAGATTCAGTTAAAGCATGTTATTACAAGAGTAAAATACAGTAAGGCATTATTCAAGAAGGTTTTTAATTCACAGGAGATCTAAATTGTCCTTAGCAAAGCTTTAGTTAAGAAAAGAGAGAGAGAGAAAAAAAAGAGGGGACAGATGTCTTTATGGAACCCAACCAAATGACAGAGTTGAACTGGAGGCCTTAATTGAGACTTGGAGAGATATAGTTGGATCATGCTGGTTTATCAGCTTTCTGAGTCAATCAACTTTTTTTGAAAATAAGGTCACAAGGAGTGGTCCCCAACCTCCATTTTGGATCTGAAACCCAGCAAAAATGGGAGCTCTGGTAAGAGATTGTGTCCATTAATTTACCTTTAGTGTATGAAGTCTGATCTCAGAGCAGCTGGGACCAATCAAGTACAAACCACATTTAGAACCTACTCATTTATGTGGTATATATTCAATGCATTGGGTTGCTGGGTGAAAGGAAAGTACTTCCCATCTCTCTCCTTTTAAAATTTAGTTATAGAAAGATGAGTATTTTCTAGAAAACAACACTTCTTATGGGAGACTTTCCTTAGCCATCCAAAAATAAAGATCAGAAAACAAGGAGACAAGTCATCCTTGCAAGCAAACTTACCCAACAGATATTCTAGCTAGCTCCTTCATGAAGGAGGCAGAGATCATGCATGTCAGGCCTGAAAAGACGTTGATGCTCCTTCCTTGTACAGATGTACCTCGTTTGATTGAACTTCATTTTATTGAATTTCATCTAGGTGGCATTTTTTTTTGCAAATTCAAGCAATATATTGTGAATCTCTTAATTGTGATTCTCACTTTATTGTAGTAGTCTGGAATGAGACCTACAGTAACTCAGAGATATGCCTATATGTAGAAGTCATTAACTCAGAAGTGAGCCTTGATTCAGAGAGTGAAAGAAATAGAGGACAGCGGTGAGAATTTTTTCTCAGGGTCATATTCTCTAATGCTGTGATCTTCAAGCTAGGAACAACAGTGTACTCACAGGAAGCCATAGTCCACGGAGATGTCTGCTGATGTAGGGAGACCCTGCCTGACGAGGCTGGGGCAGGGGCTGTGTTGACACGGGTGACTAGCATTGTGTGAGTGTGAGAAACTTTTCCAGTAGCCAGGAAACAGGAGTCAGAAATATATACCTCAGGTGCCAATTCAAATCCTCAAAGAACAAATGGAGTGTGGGGGCTTAGAAGAGGAGTTCAAGGCTTGTGTGTGCTAAAAGTAAATTCATCCTCTCTTTTCACCTATACCTCAGGAATAGGATTTTTATAGAAGGTGAGCCAGAGACTGCATTTTTCCCTCTCATGGATGCTGTATTTGATGCTGTCATATACTATCCGGATCCCCTTTTAGAATTAAAGTAGTCATTCTCCTAGTTGACCACCATTTTGGATGCTGATGGATCACATCTGTGTCCTTTACAAAATGATCGTGGTTCAAGGTTTGTCCACCTCGCCTCCATTCAAGACATCTCTAAAGGGCCACTCTACCTTCAGAGATCCTCATGGGTTGACTGTGGCTGTTCTTGTAATTACATCACGGATCAGTTTTGCTTCCCATGTGTCCCAAATAAGCAACAGTTTTCTTAAATAACTAACTTAAATATGAGACCAGCTGCTATGAAAATCAAAATTATGGCATCGTCTCTTGACTTGGAGGACATTTTAAATTATAGAAATGATAAATGACTCCAAAATATAATACTGTGTGACCTAAGTATAAGGTGCTAAGGCATTCATTCATCGAGTCTTAAGCATCTGTGTGTGCTTTGAACAGCAGTAAGATGTGTGCCCTGCTAAGGATTTCAGTGTGTTCCGGGAAGGAAAGACCTGTTCTTGACAGGAGTTTTCTCACGGAGACTCAATTTGTTTGTTTAAGTGCTCACTTCCAAAAATAATTTATTTGAGTTGGATTATAAGAAGTAATCATTTCATTGAGGGCTGGAGTATGATGGGGTGGGAGGAAAATTGCAGATTGAAATAACAACGTGGAGACAGTACATAGAACATTTTCTTATAACAGTTTCTGATAGGATCTTTTAAAGTTGTAACCAGAGGAGAACATTTCACAGGCAAATGGAGTCCAGCGTGGAGAGAGGTCTGAAGACCAGGGTAAGGATTTCTGATTTTGAACAGTAGAAAGCGTATTATGTTTTATAGTTTATCTCCTATATTTATTTAAAACCTTATTGTCTAGCTCACAGTCCCTTTATCTCACATCCTGCCATTGTGTATTGGTGGCAATATCACAATCACTATTGTAACAATCTCATTTCATGGCTTTCACCTTCATTCCACTTCACTTGACTCCATTCTTGACCGTGTTTGTCATCTCTCTTTAAGAAATAATTAACTGTTGTTTTAAAACTGTTTGGGGTGGCTTGTTACTCAACAGTAGATAAACAGATATGTTATTTGGACTCACACAATGGCCTCACTCAGGGGTGGCCTTGAAAAACAGCAGTGAGGGCAGTCTTCCCTATTGGCAGAGGTTTGGGTAGTATGCACGATCATCTATTTTGTGTCAAAAGAGAAGTACATTGATATAAGCTTATATGTGGACTCTTTAGCAGTGATAAATAGTGGGGCTTACTGGTCAGGGGCTTGGAAGGAGACAAGTTAGAATGAGACAAAAGATGCCTGAGGAGGAGACATGTGAATTGACACATAAACATAGGCATGAAGTGTGAATGGCTTTGATTTACATCATAATGCCCACTAGAAAGAATTGGCTATTGAAAGGGCACGAAATAACCACATAGAATAACATAACCAGTTGACAATAGACAGTCTTTGTCAAAAGTCACCCCAATGTTGTACAAAAGCATTTATTCAGAAGTTATGGATCTAGGAACAGAGGTGTGCCTGGGCCCGACAATATGACCCATCTCTCACCAAGGTGGACCTACGGTAGTACTGATGCTGCTAGTCATCTAACCCACCAGCAGCAGGTCTAATGCTGACCCTCTACTATGGCACCATCTCTTGAGTGGACCAACTAGACAAAGTTGGTTACATTGTGCCCATTCTATCTTGGGAGACAGAAATTTATTTTGAGTGGAATTCTCTATGTGATTGCTTTCCTTCTCATTAGGCAGCACTATTATCCAAGAGCAGACACAATGTTTCATCTACCAACACATGGTCCTACATAAATTGCATTGAATCAAGCAATGCCTTTTTACTGCAAACAAGGTGTGACAGTGGAAACCTGATCACGAGACTCACTGTTCCTATCACATATCCTGCTACCCTGATTCTGCCAGCCTGATAGCATGATGGAATGGCTTGAAGACACATCTAAGGTGGCAACTTGGATATTACATTCTGCAAGAATAGGGTGCACATCTTTATCCTCCGGGGTCAAGAGCACAGCCTAAATCATCAGCTATTATATGATGCTGTGTTCCCCAAGAGAGAATACATAGATCTGGTGTGTCACAAACACCCAAAACAGTGCAAGGCATACATTTGTTTAATTCTAAAGTAAGCTCTTTAGGAGCTTTTTAAAAAATATATATTTTATTGATTTTTTACAGAGATGAAGAGAGAGGGATAGAGAGTTAGAAACATCGATGAGAGAGAATCATTGATCAGCTGCCTCTTGCACACCCCACTGGGGATGTGCCCCCAACCAAGGTACATGCCCTTGACCGGAATTGAACCTGGGACCCTTCAGTCTGCAGGCTGATGCTCTATCCACTGAGCCAAACCAGTTTCGGCCCTTTAGGAGATTTTTTAATTGCAATTCTTATATTTCTAATTTTAATATAATTTCATAGATTTTTTGGCTTGTAAAGTCTGGTGTTTATATAATTAAATATGGAATTTATAATATGTACGGAGGTTGGCAGCATGTATATCTATGCCCTGGAAATTTTATATCAATGTACACATGCACAGTTAATCTCAGGAAGGGATCTATATTTTGAAATGAGTTTGTGTCTCAAAAAATGTCCACTGTGTTCATTGATTGTGTTCATAAGACAAATGAAAGGTTAAGGTGTACCTGGGAATCGACTCCCTGTCTCTTACTCAGCCCTGCAGAGCCCCTTCCTAGCTGTGCAGCTTTGAACGTGTGATTTAACATTCTGAGCCTCTGTTTCCTGTGATGTTAATACTGACCTCATTGGTTCCTGGTGAGCACAACAAGACATGATTCACGTCCAAGGCAACACAGAATATGAAACTCAGTATTCAAATCGCAGTTATTACAGTTGTGAATATTTGTTAAAATCCTCTTTTTAAATCAGTCATTTAAAACTCAGTGGCTTCCATTTGTAATGTCATCCGCACTGAATGAATTCTCAGACTATTTAAGAGAGCATGCAGAATATATTTAAAGTACATCCTATACCTTGATTGACTATACAAAATTGCCCTAATAGAAGAGAATTGAATTCCCATGGGTGAGGGGGTGTGGAATATCTCTATTCATTCACATATTCATTCACTGAACTTATAATTTTCATGGCCTTCTTTTTGAAAGGTACTGTAGTGCTAATTTCCTTCAGGAAAATATATAGTCAGAGTCGTGAAATCCTCTCACACAGAAGCTCTAAGAGGACCAGACACTTCCTGTTACCTGCCAGGTGGCATCCTCGCCTCCTGCCATTGGACATAGTTCCATGACTTTAGCGAGGACTATACCCAGAGATACTTCTCAGACTCAAGCTGGTTTCTTCCATTTGTTTCCTACTGACAATATTTTTACTACTGCTAACTTGCTTCCTATCACTGTCTTGAACCACATAAGATAAATTATATTCAGTTTCTCTTCCAAAGCTAAATGTCGCCAAAGTTAAATGTCTCCATATCTTTTTTATTGGTAGCAAGGGGGTGGGTGAAAGGCAAGGGCCAATAATAACAAGAGAAATGTCCAAAATACTATCCCCCCCAAAAGCCCTTAAAAATAAATTATCCTGGTAGTATAATGGAATCTAGCTCCTGAAGTTGGTGGTTTTTCCTTGATTTTAACTACAGCTGCATTTTGGTTCTTGAAACTCCTTCACAGGGTAAATGACAGATCTTATTTCCTAAGGTTTGCCCACAAATTAATTTAGTGTTTAATCCTACCAAAACTGATTGACAATGAAACAAGATTAAGTTTTGATTTCTTTAAAAAGGCCAAACAGGGAGCTTCTCATTGGCATCACCTTTCAGGCAATAATAAACTAACATGCTTTGTAAGTCTGTCTCAAAAATGGAATGCCATCTACAAGTACCGTGTTTCACTGTGAGAAAGGATTGTGCTTATTCTGACTGTCTAGAGAACCAGTTAAAATCATACTAGAATGCCAATCAGCATTTCATGATTTCTCAATCAGCCTGTGTTTTCTGTCTAAAGCATAGTAACATTCAGAGTCACTTCACTGGCTCTGTGAAGAAGTTAAACAATGCTGTATTTAACCTTTCAATTAGGATCCGGAGAACACTTTGGGCATGAGAATTTAAGCTGTCAAATTTGCCTTCTGGGATGCTTTTCTTTCACAAATTAGTGTTTCTCAAAAGCATCCCATAAAAATAATGACACTGATATTCTAGATAACTAAAGCAGCTGTGTTCCTTTCAACAGTTCTCCTTGAGCTAGGAGATATAATTTTACAACCATAATTGCATAACAGGCTGTCTTTCAAAAGCATTTTTAAAAACGAGCATTCTGTGCCTGCAGTTTATGAAAATAGGCTCCACTGTTGAAAAACATATACTTGTGAATAACTGTTTTTAATTCTCAGAACGTACTTGATGGCCAGATAAAAATGATGAATTTCTAGGCACTCGTTAAAACGTTTTGTCTTTCAAAGCACATGTTTGGAAATGGAAGCTATGCCCCTCTGAAACCCCTACCTCATCTCTTTTTTTATCTGCTGCCACAGCTATCAAGTATGAAAAGAACTTTATCTCCATATAACAACTGGAAATCAATAAATGATATTCGGTATGCAAAGCTCTTTGTTATACAGACAGAAAATGTGAGCCATAGTTTCTATTCTCAAGGAGTTAATCTATCCTATATAATAAAAGGTTGATATGCAAATAGACCAAACAGCAGAACAACCAAACAACCAATAAAAGCATAATCCTTTATAATAAAGAGGTAATATGCAAATTGACCATCATACCCTTGCACAAGATGGCTGCCACCATGTGGTCACAAGATGGCTGCCACAAGATGGCCAGCAGGGGAGGGCAGTTGGGAGGGACAGGGCCTTCAGGGGAGGGTGGTTAGGGGTGATCAGGATGGCAGGGGAGAGTAGTTGGTGTGATTGAGCTGGCAGGGAAGCAGTTAGGTGTCAATCAGGCTGGCAGGGGAGTGGTTAGGAGGTGATAAGGCAGGCAGGCAAAGGCAGTTAGGGGCAATCAGGCAGGCAGGCAAGTGAGTGGTTGGGAGCCAGCAGTTCCGGATTGTGAGAGGGATATTTGACTACTGGCAGTTGGACATCCCCAGAGAGGTCCCAGATTGGACAGGGTGAAGGCTGGGTTGAGGGACATGGGACCTCTAGTATGCTAATGATATGCTAAGGCTGCTCAGCTACTTGCTATGATGTGCACTGACCACCAGGGGGCAGACAGTCAACTGGTTGACCAGTTGCTATGATATGCACTGACCACCATGGGTAGGTTAACTTACTGCTGGGGTCTGGCCAATGAGGACTGAGTGAGTTGGGCTGGACACACCCTGGAGCCCTCCCGCGCCTGATCGTGCACTAGAACAGCCGATCTCAAAGAAATGGCCCCTCCACCCTAGCAGGGAGGGAATAATCAAAGATTTTAGGGATATAGAGGCTCAGGACACAGTCCCTGTTTTATCTCTTCAGAGTTCCAGCTTCCCCAGGTGAGTGAGTAATGATTAGAGGCTCTCTTCCTGGCCATGAGCTGGCAACACAGAGCTGCTATTGGAGAAGCCAATGGTGTGTACAAATTGAATCCAAATCCTTAGATTTTTAGTTCTATTTTTCTTACATTCCTTTTTTTTTAGTCCCACAGAATATATCTCTTTCCTCAAGTAATTAACTGATAAATATACTTTTGCTTCTAACTATGACTCCCACCCCATTTCAGATCTCATATTTCTTTTCTCTTTTCTCTGTTCAGACACCCCGTGATACATACTGTGAGCCTTTAGAAAACAGGCTAGGGTGGCAGGGGGTAGGGGGTGAGGTGGAGGTAGGTGCTGCCACAGAAAGAACATTAAATGCTACAGTACAAGCTGCTCTTTCAGGCTTTATTGACTTTAGACAGCCTATGTTCACTTCTGACTGTGAAAGGTAATCATTTCATCAGCTCAAAACAATACATCAAAGCTGTAGCCATGTCCAGGGACTGTCTAGCACTTCGTCACTCCAATGTCTAGAGAAAATACCTACTGAATTTCACCCCATGCTTTATTCTGATACCCATGCCCACCAATATGTTTATGTTCTTTGTAATTATATGCATATTGATACAGAAATCTCTATTTTAGAAAATAAAATGGTAAAAATAAATTTCAAACAAGCTTGGATCTTCCTGAAAAAAATGTATTCACAAAACAGCCATTAATATCTCTCATGGATTCATACAACATTTTCTTCAAAGTATTCTAAAGAACAATAGTGAACAAAATCCCAAATTCTCAAGTAAGCATTAAACTGATACACATATTCAAAGCAAGAGCTGGTGAAAGGGTATTTGTTTTCATAAAATTCCAAGTCACAGTTAATTATATTAATAGCAAAGCTTTCCTATTAAAGCAATTCTTATTTGACTTCAGTTTTCACTAATAAAACCCAGATAAAATACAACAAGCAGTAACATCATGCCTCGTTTACCTCCAAAGTTAAAATTGTAGATGACTCCCTATAAGCCAAGTATTTCCAAGTCAAGTCTGTTCTTGCTGTAGATTGCACTACACCAGTAGAATCTTCATTGCACTGAGTCCAGAGGGTATCCAAAATTCTACATTAAACAGAAAAATAAGAAGTCAAGATTGAGGGAAGCGGGCTCTGGTTCTTGTCATTTCACTCCATAATTTGAAACTATTTTTTTTTAATTAAGTAACAGTAAATTCCTCTACATGACAATGTTGCCACTGACTTCTCTGAGAGAGAAATGGACTGATGTGTTGGGGATGGGTTGAAACTCCCTCAGTCTCCTCATTCCTTCTAACCAATTGAGTTGCTTCACATTGAAAACTCTGGTCCTATGATACCATAAATGCAGTTATCTATGAAAGGTTTCCAAGAACAGAGTTGGCCTTTACTCCTTAAAGCAGAATCTCTTCAGGATTCAAAAAAATCCAAACTCAAAACTTCCCACATCCCTAAATGCTGCTCTTTGCTACCTCTTAGTTACAGTTCACTAAACATTCTGCCAAGATTCCCTCAGGCAGTTTGAGAAGAAATAAGAGCTTTGAGAAGAGTGAGAAACAAAGAAAAAGTCATGAAAACGCAGGTGTTTCAGCATAGGCAACTCTTTTTCAGTTACTTTTCAAAGAATGTGCTGATGCTATTCTCGTTGCCAATGTTTCCTTAGGTTATAGTATTTTATAATAGGGCAATAACAGGATTTATGGGGTTCTATTAAATCAGTCCCCAATGCCATGCCCAAATTGGCATTTAATATGTAATTTTATTTTTATCTATTATTTATTTATTTGCAATTACTGATGACGTTCAATATTATATTAGTTTCAGGTGTACATACTAGTGGTTAGACATTTATGTAATGATTCTCCCAATAAGCCTATTACCCACTTAGTACCATAAATAGTTATTATAAAACTAGAGGCCTGATGCACAAAATTCATGCAAAAGTAGGCCTTCCTTTCCCCGGCTGCCAGCACCAGCTTCTCTCTGGCACCCGGGACCCAGGCTTCCCTCACAGAGGGAGGCCCCATCCAACCTCCTCAGCCAGTCAGTTGGTGGCCTGGGACTCCCTCTTTGGGGCAATTGTGGAGCACCCGAATTGATCACCCCGCCAGCCAGTGGGCTGGGCCTCCCTCTGCAGGGCGATCATGGGGCAATGGCCAGGCCCCTGACCAATTGCATTGCACCCACCTTGGCTGGTTTGGTGCCAATGGGTGTCATAGCGTAGTGCCAATTGGTCATCCAATGGTTGTTTGGATGGTTGTATCGCTGTTCAGCTGTTTGGTCAATTTGCATATTACACTTTCATTACATAGGATTATTGACTATATTCTCTATGCTGTATTTTATATTTCTATGACTCTTTTGTAACTGCCATTTTGCTTTTAGATGATACCTGCTCTAACCCAAATAAGCTAAACACATTATAAACTAGGAGGGTACTAAGCAAATTTCATCTCATTTATTTTTACAAATAATTTGATTGCAGAGTTTTGTAGGTGTCGTGGCCACACTTTGGTGTGTACGATCAATGTCTCTCTCTCTTCCTTCTTCCCTCTCTAAAATCAATTGAAAGAAAGGAAGGAAGGAAAAAAGAAAGAAAGGAAAAAAAGGAAGGAAGGAAGGAAAGAAGGGTCTACATCTTAATATTTTTACCATATTCTCACAGCTTTTCCCATGATGAACACATAGGAAGACAAAAAACACCTTCTAAGTTCCTATCTCCTGCAGAATAGCTGACACCCTTGTGTGCTCTGCTACTGTAGAGATCTCAGCCCTGACATGTCCTTTCCTTACTTCTGATTTCCTGCTACACAGTGAAACGTCCTGTCCTCTCAGCCCAAGTTGATAAGTAGTTCTAGAAATAATCTTCCTTGATTATGGTGTTTCACCAACAGTGAACTAACGACAAGCCCTGCTTCTCTAAACTGATGATGAACCAGGATCATGGCAAATTAATGTTCAAAAGATCTGGAGACATGCAGGGTTTTAAAAACCCTGAAATTACATAAAAATTACTTAAAATTATATAAATTAGGTGTCCCAGGACTCCAGCTAGACATCAGGCTAGATTTAGTCCCCACATCTGATTGTTCAGCATGTTGTCTACTTTAGTTACTTTTTTTGCTTCAGGGAAGCTGATAAAGCAAGTGTTGATCAAGAACAAAAATGATCATGATGACTTTCAAAAGCATAAAGTGCAGTGTAGAAAAGAAAAAGAACAGGTGAGGTTTTTTTTCATAGAGCTACTATGTTTGACAGATTTAAAGACAAAAAACAGAACTCTGGAAATAGGATAGAAGACACATACAGGGAAAAAGTCCCCAGTGTTTTTAAAGAGCTGATGAACCAAGAAAATCAGAAAGAGAAGTAACTAAAAATGAATTAACAAAACTGGAGAAAATTTTGAGTTTTCTAGAAACAGTGCAATTTAAACAGTCACACAATGGATTAATCTTAATTTTCTCACAATTAATTAATCTTAATTAATCTTAATTTTCTCACAATTGAAAACATGATGTTCAAGTGTGTGAGCAATGAAGCAAGTGAGGAAAATGAAGAAATTTGTAAAAGTGTATTATTTTCATGTACTATTTGTATTTTTTTAATTTAATAAATCTTTATTGTTAAGATTATTACAATTGTTCCTCTTTTTCCCCCAAAAGCTCCCCTCCACCTGGTTCCCTTCCCACCCTCTGCCCTTAACTCCCCCCTCCCCCCCACTGTTCTCATCCATGGTGTACAATTTTTATCCAGTCTCTTCCCACATCCCCCTCACTTCTTTCTCATCAAGAATTGTCAGTCCACTCCCTTTCTATGCCCCTGATTCTATTATATTCACCAGTTTATTCTGTTCATCAGATTTTTTTATTCACTTGATTTTTAGATTCACTTGTTGATGGACATGTATTTGCTGTCATAATTTTTATCTTTACCTTTTTCTTCTTCCTCTTCTTAAAGAATACCTTTTAGCATTTTATATAATATCAGTTTGGCAGTGATGAATTCCATTAGCTTTTTCTTATCTGTGGAGCTCTTTATCTGACCTCCCATTCTGAATGATAACTTCGCTGGGTAGAGTAATTATGGTTGTAGGTTCTTGCTATTCATCACTTTGAATATTTCTTGCCACTCCCATCTGGTCTGCATAGTTTCTGTTGAGAAATAAGCTGACAATTGAATGTGTGCTCCCTTCTAGGTAATTAACTGTTTTTCTCTTGCTGCTTTTAATATTCTCTCTTTGTCTTTTGCTCTTGGCATTTTAATTATGAGGTGTCTTGGTGTGGTTCTCTTTGGATTCCTTTTTTGGGGGTTTTGTGTGCTTCCTGGGCTTGTAAGTCTATTTCTTTCACCAGGTCGGGGAAGTTTTCAGTCATTATTTCTTTAAATAGGTTTTCAGTATCTTGCTCTCTCTTTTCTTTTGGCATAATTTGGATGCTGGTATGCTTGAGGTTGTCCCAAAGGCTCCTTACACTATCTTTAAATTTTTGGATTCTTTTTTTCTTTTTGCTTTTCCAGTTGAGTGTTTTTTGCTTCTTTGTATTTCAAATCTTTGACTTGATTCTTGTGGTCCTCTAGTCTGCTGTTAGGTCTCTGTATAATATTTTTTATTGCAGTCAGTGTATATTTAATTTCTAGTTGGTCCTTTTTTCATATCCTCGAGGGTCTTGCTAAATTTATTGGCCTTTTCTAGGAAATTCTTTAAAAAATCCTTATAACCATGGTTTTGAATTCTATATCCAGTGATTTGCTTTCCTCCATTTCTTTCATGTGTGATCTGTTTCTTTGTCTCCATATTTTCACTGCTTTCCTGAGTTGGTAGAGTAGCTTTGTGTGGTAGGTGTCCTATAGGACCCAGTGGCTCAGCCTCAGTTACCTGAGGTGGAAAATCTTGGTGCACCCCTTTGTGGATTGTGTGCTCAGCCTTGTTTTAGTTAAGTCTTGATTGTTGTTGGTAGCACTGGGAGGAATTGACCTCCAGGCCAATTAGCTGTGAGGATCAGCTGTGTCTACACTGGGAGAATTTCTGTGCTGGAGACACCTTTATGGGATAAGCCATGCAAAATTGCAAAAGCCTCTGTGCTCAGCTTGGATGGGCTGGAGTTTCAGGGTAGAACAGACAGCCTTGGTTTTCTGTCAGCCCTGCTTTATGAGGCCCCTGGGTCTCAGTGTTCCTTGGTAATTGCTGCAAGCACCTCTGAGAGAAATGCTCTTGGGTTTCACCTGCTGCCAGACAGTCCAGTTTCTCCCCGAATGAGTCTGGGTTCCCAGAAACTCGCCTGGAACTGGAGTTCAGCACAGTAGGAAGCTTCCTTCTCCCTACTACTTTAGAAAGCCAGCCATTCATTCAGCCATCCATACACTGAGCTGTCAGTCCTCTCTGTGCGTGCATGCCTCCTGACCTCTGCCTTCAGCAGCTCCCGGGTCTCAGTGTGCTTTCTCTTTTCCTGAGAGTCCAGATTTCTCCCAAATGAGTCTGGTTTCCCTAGAATCTTGCCTGGGACTGGAGTTCAGCACAGTTGGGAGCTTCTGTCTTCCTCTGGCTTTAGAAAGCCAGCAATGCACTCAGCCACCCATGCATTCAGCCGCCCATTCTCTCTGTGCATCTCCGTATCTCAGCCTTTTGCAACTGCTCTGAGTTTCAATGTGCTTTCCTCTTTTCTTCTAGTTATAGAATTTTCTCTCAGCCAGCTTTCAGTGGTTCTGGATGGTGTACATTTTGTATTTTAGTTGTAGTTTTGATATTGTTGTGTGAGGCAGCAGTTTGGGTGTTTACCTATGCTGCCATCTTGGTTTCTCCCTTCATGTACTATTTGTATTTACAATATTATTTTCAAGGGTCTCTGGAAGAAAACTGATTAATTTATTTTAAAAAATTTAATGTTAAATTATATCTTTATATCTCTTCAAAAATTTCGCATTTTATCCAAGAGAGCATAAAGTTAAAACCAGGTTACCCATGAGTAGCTTATTGAAAGGGTAGGTCTGATTTGTGATTTGCAATTATTAATCTATAATGACCATTATTGAAGTGTTTTATTATTTGGTGAAAAGTCCAGTTTCTTAATGTTAGCATTTCATCGCACCATGTTTATTTACTTAGTAAATTTAACCAATATTGATGGAAGTGTAACTAGGATTCAAGGGAGCAGGTGACTAATATTTAGACATTAGTTCACGTTGATCTCACCATTTTCTCATCAGTAAACAAAGTTACCAGTAATTTTTACCCTGTAGGATTATTGTGAGGACTCAGTGAAAGAAAACATGCAGTTATAAACAAATTATTTGATTAATATTAATTGTTTTAATTCCTGTGTTAATACAGATACCAAATCTTAAAACAGAACATGTACAAAATGTATTAGGGAAACATTTCAAAATCCAGCAATTAGTACCAGCAATCTATTGTTTTCAGAAATTCTATCTGTGATATATACATTTTAGAAATTTTCTTTGAGCCTTTAACAAAAAGTAGTAGTGGATTTGGGGAGGGAGGCGGTAAAATTAGTCATACTAAACTATTACTGTCATTAGGAAATTCTCAACTTTACAAATTTTTCTCATAAAATATTTCTGAGCAAGTTAATTTTTTTTTATGTATCAGAGCTTGCTATGATTTGGGCCTCTCTTTTCTTAAAATAACACTTTAACACTTTATTGTCTCTTTCATAATATTAACATGTTCATCTAATAACTTGTTATAAAATTTGTAATTCTTCCTCTTAAATTGCATTATCTTCAATATTAATTGTAAGCTAAGTATGCAGAAAATATAATGTTGGGATGTGGAAAGTGGTAGAATGGAGAGGGAAAAAGAACATTGGGCTGAATTTTTATAGATCTAGATTCTAGTCCTGGCTTTGCCACTAATAAACCACGTGCATTTTAAAGTGTGATTATTTAACAATATAAACAACCAACATTTACTCAGTCTTTTTGTGCCAGACACTCTTCTAAGCTCTTTGTGCTTATTTGCTTTACTGAGCTTTTATAGAAATCTGTTGTTAAGAACTAATAAGGATCTGAGATTCTACTGTACTTGGAAGCAAATGTATTAGCCTGCCATAATCTCATCGACATTGGCAGAAGACGATGAGACTCCTGGGTCAGAGGCAAAGACCTTTATTACTTGCACTATTGTTCATAGCCAGAGTGTCAGCATTTGTACCAGTTCTCTGAGAGCCAGGTGATACCTCTACACTCAGTGGGCCACGTTACACAGTAGGAACCCTGAGATTAGGGTTCCTAAACCTTTTGTAATTGGCAGTAAGCACACCTTACTTTTGCTCCAGAGGGAGACGTGCATGATCTTTTTGTTGTTGTTGGACGGTCAGCAACCCTTCCCTTTGCTTTGGAGGCAGACACTATCTTATCTTTCAAGCCTGTAGCCTATACAAACATTTTTTAATAAGCAGTCCAGAACAAAGGTGTTCAGTGTCTCTGTTCAAAACATAGGCAGACACACAGGAAACCTATGGAGAATTATCTACCAGCACTCATGAATAGCTATTATAATGAACTGACTTCATAGATGCAGAAAGTAAGGAACTGAGAAATTCCTAAGTGACAAAATAATTCACCCAAGGCTTGTGTGGAACTAAACCGAGTCAATTCCAAGAGCCTAGTGTCTCAACTGATGTTATCAATTGATATTCCCTTGAGTGCAATTATTTAAATAGATAGCAGCATGCAAATGAAATTCTAAGTGCTATCATTTCTGCATCTCACTTTCCTCATCTATAACGTGGTCAAAGGGCCAGGGGAAAGAGGGCTTGGGTTAGAGGCTCTTTGAGATCCTTTCACATTTAGTATGCCATAATTCTAATGAAGCGAAAGCATGTGTAAGTGGATGCGATGCAGGTTGGAAACACGGAGAGGAAAATAAGAGCATCTATTTCATTCTCGGTATACATTTTAAAATTTTTATTAAGACCTTTGTACTCCTTAATTAAGTTTTATGAGATTCTTGAGAGAAATGAGTATTGGATTACCACTTAGGGTATTTCTGGCCTTTCTAATAATAGCTCATGACTAGAGTAAGCAGATACTTTCTTTTCCCACTACCCCTATCATAAAACTTCCTTTTTGTATAATATGAGTGAGAATATTGTCTAAGAATAAGATGAGGGCCGTCTTCAGGCTGCTCACGCCTGGCACGTTACCAGAGAAGCATGTCCTGGATAGAGCATTACCAAAGAAGGCAAGGAAGAGGAAAGAAACTGTAATAACATTAGTGAGATAGTTGGGCCCCGTGTCCTCTTCACTTCCAGAGAAGATCAAGCGATTTTTGTTTTAGTTGGAATCTGGCTTTAAGACTATATTTAGATATTGACTGATACTGTAACCCAGAACACAATGTTAGACTCTACATCTTATCATCTCAAATTAGACTGTGGTCATATGCCGTCCATTTCATAAAACCCTTTAAAAAAATTTTTTTTTTTGGGGGGGGAGTGTTGGGAAGGGGAGGGGGTCGAGAAGTGCAAGAGTTTCACATCTACTTCCAGGGCTTTTAAGACCATTAAAGGCTAATGAGTCCAAAATCTTTATCTATGGTTCTCTTGAGCTATGCAATCAACTTCCATCTCTACTTGAATATGTCATGGACTTTTCAAACTCAACCTGTCCAAAAGGAACTCAGTATCATGACTTGCAAACCCACTTTTTTTTTCTCCTTAAATATGTTGTATATCATTTAAGGGCCCACCCATCCACTCAGGCTTCTGTGCCAAAAACCTAGTCATATTTTACTTCACTTTCCTTATCCAGTTAGTCACCACGTCCTGTTAATACAACCTTTCTACATGTTCCCATGTCCACTGACATCTTTGCTCAAATTGCTAATCATTGTTGCCTTGACTATTGTATCATTTTGTAAGTGGTCTTTGGAGCTAGAATTGTCTCTATAAAATGCATACCTGATCATGTTAACCTTCTGCATAAAGCCTCTTAACAGCTTTCCAGCTATCTACTGGATCAAGTCTGAACTTCTAATATGACTTATAAAGCTGCCGTAATTTGGCCACTGCTCTCCTCTTCAGCCTCATATTGACCAGTTATCTTTATTTGAGCCATGCCTGTCTCTTTTCAGATCCTCAGACCAAACTCTCTCTTACCATCCCTCACAGACTATCTCCCTCCTGCCAAGAACATTCCCACTCACCCAGTTCTGCTTAACAAATCACACACCAGAGAGAACTTTGTGACCACGATAGGTGTCCATAGTGCCTTGAGCTTCCTCTGTCATTAATACTGGTTTCACTTTATAGTAATTGCTCATAGCTAAGCTATCTACTTCACTGGACTTTAAGCCTGAGATGGCTGAGCCTGGCATGGCATTGAGCATGCTTCAGTTCATAGCATCTGGCTTTGAACATGGCACTGGTAGGAATATGATAAAATCTGATGAATGAATGAATGAATGAATGAATGAAGAATTTGCCAAGCAAGAAACTTGCCAGGTATCATCTTTTTGACATGAAGGTCTAGAGTTACCTCCTTTTAGATCCCTTTCCTAATATGCACTAAGTAGATCGTAGAGCCTAGATAATTTCTTGGACCAGGGCTCAAAGTGCCTTTGGTTTCTTAGAGAGTCAAGATTTAACAGCAAACGTTTAAAAAAGTCCTCAAAACAAGAAAGAGGCAGTTTCAGGTTTTGTTTTTTTTTGTGTGTGTGTGTGGGTAGTTTATACACTATGCATCTTTCATATTTAAAAATGTAATTTTTTAAAATGTGAAAGTATTTAAAATGGTCACATTTTTCTTTTTTTAATCTTCCATTTTAAAAGGTTTCTTTCCTCAGGAGCATAGCAGGACTGTTTGTCCCATTAGGAGCTTGAGGCAGAGTGTATAACCATATTCCTGCCTCCAAATTTAGTTGGTGTCTTGAATGCCATTGAGTAGATCACCAAAGTATATTTTGTATCAGACAGCAATAGGAAGGAGGAAATGCTTTCTAGATCATGGCAAGTTTAATTTATAGGACTGCAAACAAAAATTTATGAAAGGTCTTCTCCCTATTCTTAACCCACCAACTCTAAGGACACTTCTGTGATGTAGAAGGTGGGAGTTGTTCTTGTGTTGGCTGCTTAGGCAAGAAGTAAAACTAGGTTTTCCTTCAGCTCAGGGAGGAAAGTAGGGATAATAGGGGAAGAAGAAAACTGGGTCAATATACTTTCCTTTTTCTACTTAACTACTTATCACAAACTATGGTTGTGTTCACGATCCAGTGATAAACAATAGTCAAGTGTCTGAGAGGAACCTTGGCCAACAACAATAAAAAATGTGAGTGATTGCAAAATTATGATACCAAGAGATTAGGCGTTCAGACTCCTTCCTTTTGCCCCATCAACAAAGCAGCATGACTGTAATTAGAGTGAGTACACCTTCAGATTTGCTGAGGACAACCCTTGTTTAGTCTGCTGTCCTGGGCTAATTATTAATCATGATGCTTTTACTCTAAAAATATGTCTTTGGAATATAAATTGTTAAATGGTTATCCTAAACATAATAGGCATTTAGCATAACACAAACTCATTTGGATGTTTTCAAATTATTTTTCTAGATTAAATGTAAAAGGGTGATGTTGGTTAATAAGATTATACAGGTGTCAAGCGAGCAATTCTATAATACATCATCTGTATGCTGCATTATGTGTTTACCACCCAAAGTCAAATCTACTTTTGTCACCATATATTTTACGTCTTTTACCTCTTACTATCTCCCCCCATTTCCCTTCCCTCTGGTAACCACCATATTGTAGTCTGTCTATGAGTTTTTGTCTGTCTTGTTTGTTGTTGCTTTCAGTTTTATATCCAAGAGCATTCAGGAAAGATAAAGGAATAAAGACATCCAGATTGAGAGTGAAGAAGCAAAGTTGTCACTTTTTGCAGAAAACATGATTCTTTATATAGGAAATGCTAAAGACTGCACACACACAAAACTATTAGAAACAATAAAACAAATACAATAAAGTTGTAGGATATAAAATTAATGTAAAAAATACATTGCATTCTTACATACTAACAATGATAGTTCAGAAAAAGAAATGAAAAGGCGCCAAAACCGGTTTGGCTCAGTGGATAGAGCGTCGGCCTGCAGACTGAAGGGTCCCGGCTTTGATTCCGGTTAAGGGCATGTGCTTTGGTTGCAGGCACATCCCCATCTGGGGGTGTGCAAGAGGCAGCTGATTGATGATTCTCTCTCATCGATGTTTCTAACTCTCTATCCCTCTCTCTTCCTCTCTTCAAAAAATCAATAAAATATATATATTTTTAAAAAGAAATGAAAAGGCAACAATCCTTTCTGAAATTGCAACAAAAAATAAAATACCTAGGATTAATCTTAACAAAGATGTGAAGGCCCTATACACCGAAAGATGTGACATTATTTTAATATTTTTTTGAGAGCCTACTATGTACCAACTATGAAGGCTCTCTTTTTCATTTGCAATCTACTTTATTTTTCACAACATATCCACTAGGTAGATTTTCAAAAGACAGAAAACCATAAAAAACGAATATTAAGGTGTTGCCAAAGGCCATAAAACAAGCACATGACAGCCACAATTTAAACCCCTTCTGGGCAACTGGGAAACCATTCTCTTTTGATTACATTATGTGCAGGGTCAAAATTGCGCCTTCAAAAAACACTCTCCCTCCATTTCCTATAAATAAATCAAAACACCTAGCCTGAAGCAACAAGCAACCCAGAGAGTCTAAATGCTAGACAGAGTCAGGTTTACTCCTGGGTAACGATTGAATCGGCCACAGACACTGTAATAGATCATAAATTCTAACACAGCCCCATTGTGTTCCTGAATGTGTTCTAGACCACTGCACACACGTCCGGGGGCTCCCTTGAATAAGAAAAGATTCCTCCAGGACAACTTCCACTCTATGTGTCTCGCTCACTTTGAGGCACTAGGAACAGAACGGAACTCCTCCCTTGCCTGCTGCCCACTGCTAACCAGTCTTTCCCACACCCCAGATATGAAGAGAGATAATGAGGCCCTCAAATAGAAGTTTCCCGATTGTGAGTCATGGTTTACTCAGCCTTTGTTATAGAGAACCTGGCAGCCTTTGACACACACTGTTGATTTTGGCACTCTTAACTCCCCGCGCTCTTATCAAGAAACAAGTTACATGACTAATTTGCTTGAGAAATCACCTCTGTAATGAGTATAATAAGAACATCCTATGTTAAAGGCTGGTGCTTAATATATGGTGTTTAATGGCTGTATGTATGAATGTGTACTCGTTTCCTTGAACAATGCTTCACAGCTAATAGTTCCTCAATAAATATCTGTTATAATGAATAAAATAAAAATACCAAAAAAGCTAACAGCATTATTGGGTACTTAATATGAATCAGGCATCATTACATTAAGAGCTGTATGGAGATTATCTCCTCTCTCTGTTGCCTTTAAAAAAAATATTTTTTTAAATTAATTTCAGAGAGAAAGGGAGAGGGAGCGAGAGATAGGAACATCAATGATGAAAGAGAATCATTGATTGGTGCACATCCCCTACTGGGTATAGAGCCTGAAACACGGACATGTGCCCTTGACCAGAATTTAAGCTGGGACCCTTCAGTCCACAGGCCGATGCTCCATCCACTGAGCCAAACCAGCTAGGGCCTCTCTCTCTCTCTGTCTTTCCATATGTACATATACATATCATATATATACACTATATATTTATGCTCCTGAAATAAATGAGCAGTATGTATTATACAAGGGCATGGTATCAAGAAAAATGCAGTATTGTAGTCATTTAAATTATGTTAGACAACATGTGTTGTTATATAATAATGTAGTACCCTTATCTGCAAAACATAGATAACAATATTACCTAATTATTAGGGTTTCCAAGTAGACAGAATTAGATAATGTCTTTGAAATACAATCCTTGGGCCGAAACCGGTTTGGCTCAGTGGTAGAGCGTCGGTCTGCGGACTGAAGGGTCCCAGGTTCGATTCCGGTCAAGGGCATGTACATTGGTTGCTGGCACATCCCCGATGGGGGATGTGCAGGAGGCAGCTGGTCGATGTTTCTCTCTCATCGACATTTCTAGCTCTCTATCTCTCTCCCTTCCTCTCTGTAAAATAGCAATAAAATATATTTAAAAAAGAAAGAAATACAATCCTTGGCATATCTCAAGTACTCTATCAATTAATGACATTCTCTTCATAACTCCCATGAGACTTTGCATATAGACAGGATACAATTTTATTTAGGAGAAAAATCTTATTCAATATCATGTGTTAAAGGCACCTGTTTTAAAATATATACACTTGTTCTATCATTGTAAATATTGTTACATTATTATTGATATGTGAGCTTAAAATATTAGCTTTAAGATTGACTTGGGAAGGTAAAATAGTATAGCTTACAGTTTTCCAAAGACAGATTCTGAAATTTTCTCCTTGAAAGGAGACATTTTATAAAATGGACTTTGATCCAAAACAATGGAAAGGAAGATAAAATAGCAAAGTTCTTATCTAAAAACTACAATTCCTGCACTTCAAGGTTAGTCCTTGATTAAGTTTAAAGGCATGCCATGCTCCTTGACTGCTCAGGAACAAGGCCTAAGCCAACCAGCAAACAGTGCTGCCTGCCTATTAGAGTTGTTTTTTGGGTTTTTTGGGTTTTTTTTCGAAGAAAGAAGAGGTGATCTGATGTAGGTCTGACCCAAAAAAACACTCTAAAGGCTTCGGTAAAGAAATTCCCTTGTTCTTGCAGAAATTTCCGAAAGAGCTGAGTTCTTTTTTGTTGCATATTTTTGTGCATAGATTCAAGGCTTAAAATGGCTGCAGTCTTCTTGCCAGTGTTTGAGGGTTAGGCAGACACACAGAGGAGGTGACAGCAATAGAGCTGCCTTAAGAAGCCCCTCTGATGACTCTGATGCAGGCCAATGTTTGAGAACCACTGGATCAAGCCAGTTTGAGTCGTATTGTCTGCTACTTTCAGTTACAATATATTAAATGTACATATAGACTTCTCAGTGTATACTGATCATTATACTTAAAAAAAAGAGATTGCTTGAATTAATGATGAATTAAAATGAAAAGTTAAAAAGGGGGAATCCTGGTCTGTATGATAGGACTGGAAGATTGTCCTGTTTAGGCTATAGGACTGGAAGATTGCCCTGGTTAGGCTAATAGGAAGACACAAAGGCTTTTCATCCAAACGGCTGGCTTTCTATTCCAGCTTCACTGCTTACTCACTGCGCGGCCATGGGAAAACGATTTCAGTTTCGTCCTCCGCAACATGTAAATGCCCGGTGCTGTTCTAAGCCTTAAACGAGTTAATAAACAGAGAACAATTAACCTTTCCTGACATACACCAAGCACTCAATAAATGTCGGCCATTATTATTATTATTTTTGCCGTCAACAGGCCAACCGGTGGCCACATCAGAGAAGTCCCGAGGAGCTAACCACACCTCGCTGTACTGACCACATTAATATTCTTCCAGTACTGTGGAGTTGTTGGTGCCAAATTACTCTCATGATGGCGTTTGGATTCAAAGTCAGTAGTTTTATTACAAAATTTATGTCTCACTATGGGGATGGCATTATAATTGTTCATTAAAAATTCCTCTGGGGGGAAAAATAGCTCTCAGAATCTCATTAAATGTTATTTTTAATTTACTTAACAAATGTTTACTTAAGGCCAAATTATATGGCATGAATATTAATATTTTGTTATGTAAAATGCACACACACACACACACACACACCTCTAGTAAAAATAGAGAAGGCTGAATGTTAATAGACCTGTTAATAGTTCCCTTAGTCTTGATTAAGGGAACTATGGTTTATATTTTCTTTTCTCTATATTCTGTGTTTTAAATATATATATATATTATTGATATTTTACAGGGATGAAGGGAGAGAGATAGAGAGCTAGAAACATCAATGAGAGAGAAACATCGACCAGCTGCCTCTTGCACACCCCCTACCGGGGATGTGCCCGCAACCAATGTACATTCCCTTGACCGGAATCGAACCTGGGACCTTTCAGTTCGCAGACCAATGCTCTACTACAGAGCCATACCGGTTTCGGCTCTATATTCTGTCTTTTAAAAGTACATATTTAGGTTGCCATTAATAAAAGCACACTTCTAGAAAGCACATATAAAAATCACTTTTCTTTGAGAGATTATCTCAATGGTCAATCAATTCTGCAGCATTCAGTTCCAGATTTGTAGGTTTGTTTTTGCTCCTATAGCCAAATTAGGTCAGAGTTCACCTTCTGGGCCATGTCATGTCTCTGAATTTTAAGGCAGAAAACCAGCGGTGGATGCTTTAGGGCAGAGCACAGGCACACAGACACGCCGTTAGTGGGCCAATGCCAGCGAGCCAGCCCGTTCTGTCCAAGAGTCCTGGGGGTTTCGTCTGGGAACACACAGAAGGAAGCTGACCAAGTGTTTGAGGTTACATATCTCAGGAAGATTCTTGAGCCAGAAGCCAGCCTAAGGTCTCACTCACACTTTCATTCGCTGACAGCTACATTCTCCTGGCTAGACTCAGCGATGCTAAGAATTACATACTTAAGAACCATGGCGGTGAGCAGCCATAACCTAGGACTCCAGAAAACAGCCATTCACAGCCAACAAGTAGAAGGCACACACATTCTAATCACATTTTATTTACTTTGTTGATTTGTAACCCATTTATTTTCCTCCCGTACCTCTTTGTACGCTCTAAACGGAACAGGGGAGGCAGAGCGTGGCAGCCACGCAGCACAGTTATTCAGAACTTGACTCTGGACTCAGACAGTCCTGGGATTGAATCCCACTCTATACCAGAGAACCGTGTGACTTAGCAGACACCTGACCTATCCTTCCTGTGTCCTTAAGCTGCTGTGAGGGCTAAAAGAATGCATGTACAACGCTTAACTTGATGTCTTATACAGAGGAAACACTCAATAAAGACAAAAAAATTCATATATATATATAATGAAATATGCTAATTAACAGGGCTGTAACAAGTGGGCCAGACAGGAGAAGGTTGCGTGGGCAGCGTTGGGGGTGGGGCGGCAGGGTCTCTGTATTCCCAGCTGGGGGAGGGCCTGATCAGCTGTAGCCATGGCTATTTGGCTATTTCAAGGGCTGGAGAAGCAGGACCGGCAGCAGCCGCGGCTACTGGGGGGGGGGGGGGGGCACAGGTAGAGAGGCAGAGCCAGACCAGCGAGGCAAGGGTGGGCGGAGCCGCATGATTTTGAGTTGTGCGCTGGGCTCCTAGTACCTAATAATATTGTTGTTGTTCTAGATACTTTGTTCTTCTATCTGTGTTTCCTGCGATTACCACAGGATGGTGTAGAAGCAGTAAATGCCAGGGAGATAAAACCCTTCAAATATATATGTGCTTTAAAAAAATCTCTGTAATGAAGAGAGAAGTAAAATTAAAATGTATGTAATTTTTTCCAAAAGTGAAAAACTAGTAATTTCAAACATGCTAGGCCCCTGGAGAACAAGTGGCTGCAAGGGCACGCGTGTACTGTACACGGCACAGGCTCCTCAGCGGCCGCTGCCCAGCCTGTCTTTGGGCAGCACCAGGAGAGCCCACCCAGGCTGATTGCCAAACGCCAGGGTCCCGAGCTCGGCAGCTCCCTCGCAGTAACGCTGACATTCCTAAGAGCTGCGCACAAGCTTCTTGCTTTCCCCCCTGACACCCACTGTGGTTCAAGGAGGTCTCATCTCAGTGTGAAGGGGACACTTTGGGCCAAAGCCCTGGCAAAATCCAGGCCCTCCGCTCTCCGTCCCTGATGTCTGTATTTAAAGCGGGTAGATGTCAGCCCCTACCCCCCCCCCCGACTTCCAATGGAGCAAGTCACCGGAGGACCCTCCAAACTTCGGACAGCCCACATCAGGTCAGACCAGGCCTCATGTACCCTCTCCCCGCCCTACTGACCTTCACCGCCTTCTCCCTTTGTCTAACCCACAGCCTCTCTCTCCCCTGTGCAAAAACCCGGAACGGGAAGCCCAGGCCACAGCAGCAGGCTGGATCTTATTTTACGAGGCACCGATGGACAGCACTCTAGAATATGCTATTGCAAGGAAAACCTTGGGCACCAGAGTGTTCCTTAAGGAAAGGGAGAGAGAGACTTGCAAACAACACGTGACTTTCCACCGTGCAGTTCTATTCTCTCCTGGGCTCCTTTGGAGGGTAAATAAGGAAGACCTTGAAGCCAGCTCTGGAAAGATATCAAACCATAAAACTGAAATGATCTAAACAAATGAGGCATCTATTTAGAAAAAAAAAAACCCTTATGGAATTCAAAAGGACAATACTTTAAAGGTTAACAGGGTTGCTTTGCTAATTAGGGTCCTCTCTCCTCTGCCAGAATGCCTTGTTATAGAGCCTCAGCTCTGCCAAATATCTAAGGCTTAGAGTTATCACGGCATCTGGTACGTGATCTGCAGAATATCGAGGTTCTCAGACTCTTTGTGTAAGTGAGGGGAAATGTAGAATTCTGGATTTGTTGTTGTGATGTATTTTTTTCTTTAAAAAAGGGCATTATTCACTTCCTTTCCAGGTCCTGTTTTCTTAAAAAAGTAACAGTTCAACCTGTTTGCCCAGCCCTTACTTTTCTTTTATTGTGTGCTACATTCTATTGTTAATTAACAATAAGAATGTTCACTAAGGAAAACCTTTGATGGATTCATTTTTCAGAATAAAAATAGCTTGGTGCTCTTAAAACTTGTGCAGAAGCAGAGATTTGGAGTCTAGCAGCTCTTGAACTTCTAAGTCAATGCAGGATTAATTCTGAAATGTTGTCTTACACTAAACAACTAAAATAATCTTAACTCAAGTTTTAAGAAATGCAGACATTTCAGCAAAGACCAGATCATCAAAGAAAAATGACATAACTCAATTCCAAATACATTTTATTAATTATAAAATTACCATGTAACTAGGCTCTTCCATTGACCACGCATCCAGGATTTCAACGGGTGAGAGAGAAAAAAATCAGGATGGAGAATTAATTCAGGAAGCATTTTTTGAAGTACACTAAAGAAAATGGTAGGTACAACGAAGTAAGGAGATGAGCATTTTGATAAACAAATGTGTGATTCTAAAAGGACAAGGTACCTATGAAAATATTTATAATTTATGCCATCCAGGTTCATGTCTTCATTATGATTTCAACATGCCCTAGGCCAGAAGACCACTACAATTATTACACAAATCAAAGAGGGAAGGCTCCCGGCACAGAGATCCATCAAGGATATGTCTTTCTGTGGTATTGTGAGTCGAAATGTGTGCCCTCCCCAGATTATTATATTGGGGTTCTAACCCCAACTACCCCAGAAGGTGATTTCTTTTGGAAGTAGGACTGCCACGGATGTAATTACCGGTAGTTAGATGATGTCATACTAGAGTAGGGTAAGCTCCTGATCCAGTGTGACTGGTGCCATTGTAAAAAAGGGGGACGTTTGAAACAGAGACAGGCACAAAGGGGCACACCACGGGAAGATTGGAGCTGCATTACCATAGCCAATGAATTTCCAGGGGGAGGAGAGAAGCCTGGAACAGACCCTTCCCTGAGGCCTTCCGAGGGAGTAAAGCCCTGAGGACACCTTGACTTCCAACTCTGGCCTCCAGAACTGTGAGACCATACATTTCTTTTGTTTGAAGCCATCTTGTTTTGATACTTTGTTACAGCAATCCTGGAAAACTAATGCAATTTCCCCCCCTCTTATAAACTTTAATATATATATTTCAGAGAGGAAGGGAGAGGGAGAGAGAGATAGAAACATCAATGATGAGAGAGTATCATTGATTGGCTGCCTCCTGCATGCCCCCTACTGGGGATCAAGCCCACAACCCGGGCATGTGCCCTTGGCTAGAATTGAACTGGGACGCTTCAGTCCATAGGCTGACACTCTATCCACTGAGCCAAACTGGGTAAGGCTACTCTTCTAAACTTTGTTGTCCCTCTCAAATGACACAAAAATGCCAAACCAAATATAGAAAGACTTATGAAGCAGAGGCCTGACCCTACACATTTCCCATTCCCAGTCTCTTTCCTCCTGACCCTCCCACATGCCCAGACCACATGCCATCAGGGAGGTGATTTCCACAAGAGCAGCTCCATCCGCCTTCCTCAGGCCATGCTCTCTGCAGAGGGAAAGCACAGCCAGTCTTCCGTGTGGGCCCCACTGGCTATCTGGCTCTGCTAAACCAGCCTTTTGTCAAAGCTTCCTTGTCTGATTTAGTTGGGAAGTTTCATGTGTTATGTTATTTATTTATCAAAATATTTTTATTTATTCCAGAGAAGAAGGGAGAGGGAGAGAGGAATGAAAACATCAATGATGAGAGAGAATCATTGATCAGCTGCCTCCCAAATGACCCAAAGTGGGGATTGAGCCCACAACCCAGGCATGTGCCCTGACTGGGAATCAACCATGATCCTCCTGGTTCATATGTTAATGTTCAAACACTGATTGAGTCATGCCATCTGGACTACACATGTCATTTTAGATGGTAATTGGCCCCTTGTAGCAACTACCTCCATCTTTAACCAACAGGGCTGAAATTCAATAAAAATAAGGTATTTTCCTTTCTGTTGACCTGTGAAATAAACTGTCCCCCCCTAACACACACACACACACACACACCTTTTTGTTCTCTTCTCTCAGACACACTGTAAATTCATTAATTGACCAAGGCCTTGCCACTAATCTCATACTCTTGTAGGAGCTTATAAAGGGAGTGTCTGGGGCCAAGCAGACCAAGCAGGATTCAAGTCTGGGAGGAAGTAATTCATCTTCCTCTCAGGTGGCAAAGTCTTTGATCGGATACAGCAAACTGACAACCATGGCACACTAAAAGTCAGCCTCCGTTTGAGCACACAGTCTGAGCGGCTTTTTGGAGATGCCTACAAACCCAAGGCCTTGAGCAAGTCTGGACACGGTCAGAATGAAACATAAGAGAGGATACCTCTGGTCACACACAGTTTACTTGCTAGGATATCTGGAAATATATAATATGGCTGAGTAATACTGCATTAAATAGTAGACAAAATAGCATATAGAAATCAAATCTGTAGATAATCCAGAAAGGATAACACTTTTGCTATTTTGTACTTTTTTAAAATGTATTTTTAATTTATTTCAGAGAGGAAGGGAGATGGAGAGAGAGAGAGAAACATCAATGATGAGAATCATTGATTGGTCTCCTTCTGCACACCCCACAAGTAGGGATGGAGCCTGTAACTCAGGCACCATCCGGAATCGAACTGTGACATCCTGGTTCATACGTAGACACCCAACCACAAAGCCATACCAACTGGGCCCCATTATTGTTTTAATTTTTAATTCCTTCATAACAGTGGTCGGCAAACTTTGGCTTGCAAAGTTACATGTGGCTCTTTGGCCCCTTGAGTGCGGTTCTTTCACAAAATACCACGGCCTGCATGAGTCTATTTTGAAGAAGTGGCATTAGAAGAAGTTTAAGTTTAAAAATTTTGGCTCTCAAAAGAAAATTCAGTCGTTGTACTGTTGATATTTGGCTCTGTTGACTAATGAGTTTGCCGACCACTGCCTCATAACAAATGATGTTGGGCATCTTTCCATATGCTTCTATGCCATCTTTTATCTTTAAACACATTTTTAATATTAATATATTATACTGACTGCTAGAGCTGTTTGCAATATTATATCACTTTTTTATTTAAATAAAACATTTAAAGTTTGTGTATCTGGATTACATAGATAATATCTCCCATAATTCCTACATTATTGATAGAAGTCTATCTTAAATGATGATTATGCATATTTAGTAAGTTTTTATGGGCACTCTACATAATCACCTTAAATATTTGTACTGTAAGAAACTTCTTCCTTCCACATCCAATAAGGAAGATAATACCTAATAGTATAAATCACCTAACGCTTAAGCAGAAGACTCAGATATGCCCAGACTCACGCATGCCCAGTTGATAACTTTGCCATGCTTTGTGTCCGTGGACAAGTCACTTGATTATGTGAAAACTCAGTTTCCTCCTCTGTGCAGGAGCGGGTGATTGTAGATCCTTCTAACACTCTGGTTTTATTCTTTACTCCCATCTAGAAACTCAAACACTGACCTGAGGCTCATCATCTCAGTATTCTTTTCTTTGGCTACCTTTCCTCCTGCTATTACCACACTGAATTCCCTTTGTTTAGCTGTTAGAACCCTTTCCAGACCACTCCTTAAGTACAACATGTAATTCTCCTGGCTTTAATTATCTGGAGATCACTTTCCTTGTTAATTTGCTATGTTTTAATTTTTTTTATGTCAAATCTAATTAGGAAGAACTTGCTTTGTCTTAGCGTAATTAAATTTTATCAGGGCAAATTAAGTATAAGCTCATGGCTTTATAGTTTATCTAAAAATCATTCTGGACTGCTTACTAAAATCTAAATTAAATTCCTTTCCATCCCTTCACTAGGAAGACTTCATTAAAAAAAAAATTGGATTCTTGATCATTTTCAGCTTTTAAACTACTCTCTTTTTAAGGGACAGATCTTAGAAGCCAAGAAATTGAACCTGAAAAATAACAAATCACCAAAGGGTCTAACTCAGGATATATTTTATGATCTCTCTTTTCCTTGCTTTTAAATGTATCCTGTTGCCTTGAAAGAAAGGAATACACCCGCCTTATACAGTGAGCACTTTTCTCTCCAGAGGGTATTTTACTCACTCAAGTTCACCATGGGTCAGGCTAAGATCAGTCCTAATATAATTCATATTTCTTCCCACAGACATTCTTAATTGCTTCAGGATGTATGACTAATTAGAAAAAATATACACAGTAGGCACAGTATGAGCACATAAAAACCACCTGTATAGGTTGCCATTGTGTTTGAGTCACACAGATTGCCCTATGAGTCATTAACGTCCATAAAAAGTCTTCAGAATCCATGTATTAGTAGAGAATGTATATGAGTGCTTTCAAAAATTCAGGTTGTGTCAAGTGACAACAGGAAAGCAGCATTTTTCTCCTCACAGGGAGTAGTTTACAAACCTACTAGGGATTATATGTTTATAACCAGAAAGGCAAAACTGTCTCTAATGGGTAAGTATATTGCTTTTCAGTCTCACACAGATCTTGAAGCACAGGTCTTGGTTCAGGGGCCTGAAAGTGTTCATTGATTGTTCTTCCCAACGCATCGCTATTTATGTATTTATTTATTTTTAATAAATCTTTATTGTTCATATTATTACAAATGTTTCTCACTTTTTTCCCCTCAGGAACCTGTTGTTTTCCCTGTGGGACTCGGAAAACAGAGAAAATGTCCACCACAGAATTTGTACTTCTTCGCATTGTCATTTAATTGATGAATCTGAAGTTGCCCCTACTCTGGCTGGCCAGACATATTCATGGCCTTGTAGATATTTGAAATTCAATAAATGTTTAGCATTGAATTAGAACAGAGAAAAGTGAGCTTTGAATAAGGGGTTAGGAGGTCTCATCTTAAGTAAAGTACCTGACTGAAATCATAAACATGCCCCAACAAACAGGGCAGCTTTATGTGAGGTGGCATGCTTATCTGATCTGCCCACTCCGGGTGGGCCCTAGAACTTGAACTAGAGTAGATCCAGATACCATCAGGTGTAATAATAGCTGGAAGGGCTTTAGATTGGAAATTTATGAAGATGACACATTTAAAACGAAGGAATCACTATTGTATATAGATTACTACAGAGTTAAACATGCAAAAGCTTTTCAATAGCATCACACATGTATGAACTAAGGAGTTGATTCTTTAACAAAAAAAAATAAAACAGCCTTATATGCTTTCTGGATCTAAATTTCTAAGTTTCCAAATTGTTCTAGATGGTCTTCAACCTGTGCAGGTTCCACAGAAACTCTTGTGTGTGTCCAAATTGTTCTTATTCCTGGAAAAACAATAATAAAAGCTAACTTTGGTTAATGACTTAGCACACTTACAGAACTGTTCTAAACTCCTGTGCGTATTTACTCACGTTTTTTCTATCAAGGCCTCTATGGCTGTTTTCCAGGGCATTTTCTATCTCAGTCTGTAACTGCTCAGCGTTAGACTTGAAACACTGTCTTATCAGGAAGGAGTCGGCTTTCCTTCAGTGTCTCCGCTGGAGTGGGCGGGGAGTTAGTGATTGGGAAAGGCTGCTCTGCCTTCATTGCCTTGAAATCTGTGTGTTTCTCTCTCCTCCTGCATGCTGACTGCAGGAGTAAACTTCTAGAATGTAACTTCTAGACGAGGACCACGTTGGAATCGCTTTGCCCATTACACATGAGCATGGATAATATTACCCTCCCTATGAATGACCAATAATACCTGCAAAAAAAATCATGATTACCATTGCAGAATATTACAAAAAAAAAGTCTGTTGTCAATTGTTATGAATTATTTCATGCCCATTATTTGCACAGGATCTATATATACTTTGTAATACCTAATGTAGCTGTACTGGTTCATTTTTCACTTACTTCCCATCTCTCAGATATATTCTACATAGGTGTGATTCTAAATAACAGAGTTCCTCCCTGTCCCTTACTGTAAACCACATTGTTGATGTATAGTTTATTCCTTTTAGAAGGATTCCACACTTGGCATTAGGAGTCTCAATTTATGATCCCTGTGTCCTCTTTAGCACCTAATTCAGAAGTAATATAACTACTGGTATTTTAAAATGACAAACAATTGAGTCTTCTGTACTATATAGTCATTTCCTTCCTTAATCCTCACAACACTCTTGTGGAAAAAGGTACTATTCTTGATCCCATTTGACATATGATCAAAGTCTGCTTTGATTATATTAAATAATTAAGAGTTTGAAAGCCGGTCTGCTGATTCTGGAATCTGGTCTTCACCATTACAGCTGTGTCTTACATATAGTGTTCAAGCTAACAAAACAGATCAATTCATTTGTTGGGCAGAGGCAGACCTTACCATTCTTTCTCTATGGTCATGTAAAATGAGTAAGGAGGAAAATGGGAAGAAACAAAAGAAATCCTTTGTCTTCAGCAGCAGTAGCAGAGCACCCCAAAGTTTTCCGGGGTGTGTATAGACCTGGAAATGTTGCTCTGAGCCAAGGGAATGTAGTTGGAGTTTCAATGCTTATTATCCTGCCATAAACCTAGAAGACACTCAATAAAACATTGAATTGAATATAAATATGTTCACTAGGACAGCTAGCCTCAGGATGAAGGGAAAGGTAACAGAATACCTCGCCATTGGAATATCATGTCAAGGTCTGCAATCTGCTTTTGAAGTCCAAACATTGAGCCTGTGAAGTAGCTAATGGTAATGCCACCGAGCTGCTGTTATTCATGGGGTTTAGACATGCTACCATCTTACCTCGGCACAACATCCCTTTTTTCTTTCCGTCTTCACAGTCATCCATGATGGAGGTAGGACAGATACTGTTGTTCGCCTTAAGAATAAACACTGTGTTTGGTAGTAAACACTGTGTTTAATAATGTATGGCAGATAAATGGTGCTGGATGGAGACTTGATTTGGGATGGAGAACACAGGATACTGTGTATACTAGTAGAAGGTGTGCTGTGGAATTGGGCACCTGAAATCTATAGAATTTTGTTAACTAGTGTCACCCAGTAAATTAAATGAGTGGCAGAGATTTGATTCTAATAACTTTGAAAACTGAAAACTTGCCAAGGAGCAAGTTTAGGAAAATTAATTCTGGTGAGCCTTTTATTACTATTTTAAAAATATATTTTTATTGCTTTCGGAGGAGAGAGAGAGAGAGAGAGAGAGAGAGAGAGAGAGAGAGAGAGAGAGAGAAACATCAATGATGAGAGAGAATCATTGATCAGCTGTCTTCTGCAGGCCCCACACTGGGAACTGAGCCTGCAACCCAGGCATGTGCCCTTGACCGGAATTGAACCTGGGACCCTTTAGTCCGCAGGCCTGTGCTCTACCCACTGAGTCAAACTGGCCAGGGCTGGTGAGCCTTTTAAATCTCACAGTTATACATACAGATGCAGAATCATATTTTCAGAAAAGCCCTGGATAATAAAAATTTAATCCAAATTTTTCAAACTGATAACTTGGGTTCTGTTCAATTTTATAATTGGGAATAGTACGGCCTTTGCCCCTAAAGCGTAGAGAATTCTCTCCTCCCCCTACCTAGTCTTAAAATCAAGAATAACTTGTTCCTGAGTCCTTCTGAGTCCCTTTTTGTCTAGATTGTTCTCAGGATCCTGGGATCAGGGGCCAGGCTATGACAGGAGGGACTTGAAGTGTCATCCTTCCTCTGCCTGCCTCTCCTCCTGCTGCAGGGGAGGCTGTGATGGGGCGTCGGCCTGGGGCTTGTGTTCTGCTGCCCGGACTCAGCAGTTAGTAACCTGAACCTGTGCCGGTTAAGACTGAGCAGTTAGGATTTTGAGAAACAGGGGAACAAGTATGATGATCTCTTACAAGCTATTGTGGTCAGATTCCACACAAGTGGGTGCTGATGGGTAGGTAGCCTCTTATCTTAAGGAAAGATAGTATTACTGCCCATTATTCTGGTTTAAATGTGTATTTTTTTTTTTAATCTGGCTTCTTTAAAATAAGAGCAAGAGGAGCAGCATTAACTAGTTGGGCCTAGAGTAAGGTTTGGAGGTGCTTAGAACTCCCTGACGGGGCAGAGCTGGGCTCCACAATTCCAGAAGCTGTGGGAGCCCATTGGGACCTCTGCAGGCCACCTGAGTTTGAGGGTCCTGAAAGAAGCCCCCCCTGGTAACAGCGGTTGGTTACTCCGCATTGGACTTTGGCTATTTCCTGGCCTTCAGTGAAGTCTCACTGAAGTCACAAACTGGTATCGCTTGTGCTGAGGAGAATTAGCAAGGGCAGAAAGCCCTTCCAGGAGCTGAAGAGGAGGTATTATCAGTGGTGATCGCCTCACTCACTCAGACAGGCCTGCCCCGGCGTCTGCAGGCCCGGGCAAGATTACAAAGGAGATGTGCCCAGAGCCAAATATTTAAACATTCTGAATTAAACTACCTAATTGCCTAGAACAGGTCCCGTCGTCTTCCTTTGCCAAGTCTACCTTCATAATGACCTGGTAGGCCAGTTCAAATTCAGAGTTTCCTCTCCCCTCCTCTGCCCACTGCCCATCTCCCGTCCCCTTCTCTTCCCAAGCTGGCTCTGTCCCACATGAGGAGGGGTCTTGTTCATTCATGTGTGGATATCTCCAACCACACTTTTAGTCCACATACACACACCACAGCAAACAACCGCCCGAAATTGGTCCGTTAGCCTGTGGGGTATGTACACCTGAGTGTTCTAGCTTCAGGATGAAGGCCCCAGGGAATTAGCCTGAGGTCTCTCTGGGCTGGAGATTCTGGAGTCCCGGAAACCCAGAGCCGTGGTCGGCAAACTCATTCATCAACAGAGCCAAATATCAACAGCACAACAACTGAAATTTCTCTTGAGAGCCAAATTTTTTAAACTTAAACTTCTTCTAACGCCACTTCTTCAATGTAGACTCGCCCAGGCCGTGGCATTTTGTGGAAGAGCCACACACAAGGGGCCAAAGAGCCATATGTGGCTCGTGAGCTGCAGTTTGCCGACCACAGGTCTAGAGTGCCAAGTAGGCCCAGCGGATTCCCCACCCCAGGAGGTGGGCATGGCTGGAGGAAAGTCAGAGCAGCCCCTCTTGCCCCATTCCAAGAGCAGAATCCAGTAGAGACCAGTCTTCTCAAATGGCTACCTCATAAGTGTAATGCCAGCAGAATCAACATTGGAGTAGAAAAGAGAGAGAAGATCAGAACAGAATAAACTAAAAAAAGACTCTACCAAAGATCAAAGACCCCCAAGGAACTCTCAGAAATAGCTGAGGTGACACCTCGAGGGGCTCATTTCAAGCAAATCAACCATTGGAAGGTTCAACTGTAAAATTATAATTTAAAAATCTGAGGGTGTATATTTTGAGTTGGAGTACATAGGAATAGGTTACATTGTATAATTCTTTGCATTCCCCAGAGAGAAGAAAATAGTCCACAAGGGGCTAAGAGGCTTGTCCACAATCACATTTCTATTGCACAGCAGAGTAGGCGTTCAGATGATAAATCCCGTGCTCTCTGCTTCAAATATATGCTGACGAAGCAACGGGAAGAGCCAAAGAAGGTTTGGGCCAGGCCCATGATCAAAACCTCCGCACCGCCTCTCATTCACCCCTGGGTGCATGGAAGAACCCTTGCGTCAGTGATTTTCCTCAGTAGGCCTTCCCACCTCACTGATTTTTGCTGCTGAGTGAATTGGCTTTCAGTTGTTGGAGGTGTTTGATTTCCTTTTGATTCCCGTCGCCCAGTTTTCTATACTGTACACGTGTGTTATTTCACTGCTGCCACAGTGGGTTTCTGCTTTGAGTCAACAACGTTCACCCACTTCCCCAGGAAGGGATTGTTAACCTTACCCAGAAACTGCTTGCCTCGTTCTCATGACTTGGGAATTTTTCTGGCCATTTTTAATGCCGTTGTTCTCACATTGTGTGGTTAGTCTTAAAACCCTGGGTTTCAACTGATACTTACGAAAAAGGAGCCAAGAATGGGCGCTACCCATGGAGCACCCAAAGGGTGCTGGGGGCCTTTATCCCCGTAGCGATCCTCTGAGACAAAACAACGAAAATAACGACTGGCCTCTATTGAGTACCAGCCGTGCCTGGCTGAGCTCGGCCCATCCCTTTGGTTGTTTGCTACCCCAGCCCCGTCAGGGAGGATGGGTTGCTCCCATGGCAGGAGTGAGGCAACCGGAGGAGAGCATTGCAGGAACTGCTTAAGGCCGGTAATGGTGAGGCGAGGGTTGCAGCCCCAGTCTGAGTCACTGCATGTTCTTTTTATTATGTCCTGTTCCTCCCATATTTTGTAATATAGTAACTTAGTGTGCATGCTTCTTTTCCAGGGGAAATAAATCATTATTTATAGTTATTATTCTCTGACCCATAAAATGTGATTGTCCTGGGAACGTTCGAGCTAGAGGGAACATCGGAAGGGGCAGCGGGCTGATGCTCTCATTGTGCGGTTGGGAAACAGCAGTTCGGGCACATTAGGTGGTTTGCAGAAGGTTTTGCAGTGAGTTGTGTATAAACCTCAACCCTTATTTTCCAAATTCTTATTTCCAAATTCTTTTGTTCGCTTGCTTGCTTCCAGAAACGTTGTTAGGGGCCTATAAGAACCTAATTTATCAACGCTGGAAAGGTAAATGCATGATGTTCTCTGTATCGTCACTTTTTAAAATCTCTCCTTTTTAAACAGTGAAACCCAATATTCTCTAAATGACTGTTAAAAACTTTGAGTTACCATTTCTTAACTGAAGATTCAGGAACTGAAGAAAAAGCTGTATACAAATGGAGTGTCACTTTTCAAAAGGTTAATAAAAAGTAATACTGCTATTATTAAGAGACTGATGAAATCTAGAATTTTTAAATGAACAGTACGTGGGCTTTAAAAGGAAACCTTTATTGTATTACATTTATAGCCATATAATTGCCCTATGAATTCATTGCTGAAATGAATTATGGTACCTGCTGTGATTTATAAAGCAAGACAAAAGTGCGGCAAAATTTCCTTAGCTTCACTAATACAAGGCTCATTCCCCAGCTCCAACAGTGATAAGCTCGAATAGAATGGCATATTAACCACGGGTCAGAAGGCCAGCACATACAGCAACAAAACAAATGGACCATAATCTAATAACTAGATTGTAAAGTGAGTTAACATCGATCAGTAGTTCAGCCTTGATTGCCAACTATGCTGCTATTTCTGCCACATTATTATCAGGAAATAATTACTATGTCCAAGAAAATGGGCAGGGGATGCTCCATCCTTGCCAGTCCGGAGGGTGAATATGCCATAAGGAATTTAATGTGGGACTAAAAGGATTAAGTTCAGAAGAAAAGCAGCTCAGGGGAAAGAAAAAGAAAGAAAGAAAGAAAATGCCCAGGACCACACACATTTTCAAAGTAGTATCATTCATTATTCAGTGTTGCACAGGCACGATATTGGAATTCTTACATGTCAGGAGCCAGAAAAAGGTTAAATCAATAGCCAGCTGCTACATTCGGCTTATCACATGCCTCATAACAGGAGCAGTAGAACTGATGTTAAGTAGTTTTGCTACCTACCCATCGACTGACTCACTTCTCTACATTTCTGTCTATCCGCTCGCTGTATGCAGTGTATAATTGTGTGAGCTGCCCCACAGTCCAGGATTGACTCAGTTAGTAGAACAGCAGTTTTGTTCTTGTAAGACTGATTACATTTTTTAAAGTTTGGCTAAATCCACTGGGAAGTCCCCAAAGCAATTTTTCCATATTTTTATGCCATTGTTTTTTTTTCTTTCATTTTGGAAAGAATTGTAATTTTTCTCTCTCAGAAGCATAACAAATATTACATTTCTATGGATATGTGTGTCATTTTCTGGAGATATTAATAACCAAAAGTAATGGCAGGTCTTTTATTTTATGAAAGCAGTATAGTATCTTGACTTGAGCCAAATATGGTTGTGTGGTCTGAAGCTTTGGAGAAATTACAGTCCTAAAATACCACTTATTTGGGTTAATGTTAGGAAGAGGAGGTCTCAATGTAAAGTAGTGTAGAGTCCTAAACTAGAAATATATCAATGTGTGGCACTTTAACTTTCTGGAGAAAGGCATACCTTAGATCAGTGTTTCCCAAAGTGTGGTACGCGTACCCCTAGGGGTATGGGAAGAGTTTGGTGGGGGTGCGCGTTGCACCGGAGTTTGGTGGGGATATGCACTGCACCGTGCTTAGCTGCGCCTAATTCTACATTCTCATGAGTCAGGTCAAGACAGTCTTGTGAGGCGTGAGATGGTCCGGTGTGCAAATAAATGTTATTTATAATATAACTTTTATTTATATTTTATTATGAATAATTTTATTTTTCGTTTATTATTATTTTGTGTATGTACCAAAAAAAATAAAAAATAAATATATTTTGATTGTTATTAAAATACATCCTTTTTTTGACGAGGGGTACTCAGCGTTATGAAAATTATAGAAGGGGTACACATATGTCAAAAGTTTGGGAAACACTGTATGATATCTCGCAGCGTGAGCCACCCACCCTGAACTCGGTACCTGCCCCCTCTCTGATCCCCACCCGTCCCCGCCTTCCTGCTGTCACGGTGGGGGAGGCCTCCCCTCTCCTAGGGTCAACTCCTCCCATGTGTCCAGTGAATCGTGGAACTTCTGTGGAACTTTGCACTGTTAGTTACCTCCTCTCTCCCCACCTACCTATCCTCACACTCATTCCCTCCAAGCAATCCTTCCCCTCAACTTTCAACAGCAGTTTGAACACACCCAAGTCCTTTCCCTCTTAAAACACGCACACACAGGGCACTCTCTTATCCTTTTTTTTTTCCCCGCAGAGCCAAGCTTGTGAGCTTTGCTTCCTCCATTTTCTCATTTCCCATCCATTCCCTTCCTTTTAGAAAAGACACGAAAGCATTTTAAATAGGTGTGCCCTTCAAGCTGCTCCAGTCTGAATCCCGCGACTCTCGCTGAAGTCCTCAGGGACCTTCGTGTTGCTGCTGCCAGTGGCCATGTTCAATCTGTATCTGACTTAACGTCCCAGCCCTCAGCACTGGCAAGTAGTCCCCTCCCCTGGCTGGTGTGCTGCCTTCCTCTCTGGCTTCACTCTGTCTTCTCTACCATTCCCTCCCAGTCTCTTCCTCCTCTACCCCAGGTTTAAATAATGCACCTCTTCAGGAAACTCTTAGAAAGTGAGCTTCTTTTCTCTTTCATCGCACCAATTTCCTGGGCAATTTCAGCTACTCCTCTAGGTCACATACTAGCTGTGCACAGACAACTCCCAGCACATGTGCCCAGCCCAAACCAAGATCCCGAAATCCAGATGGATCTATCCAATGGACTGTTGAACATCCCCACTTAGAACGGCCTAGGCAACCGAAACTCCTTATGTCTACTTTTGAACCACATTTCCCCACCCAAATCTCCTTTCTGCCCGTGTTTCTTACTGAAAAGTACATCACATGTGCCCTATGACTCCTACCCAAAACCAGAGAACAAGGCTGAAGCAAAACACAGACGATAGCAAACCACCCGTTCAACATTTATTTAGCGGGTGTGTTAGATTCCTACAGCTACCATAACAATTTACAACAAACTGGAGGCTCAAAAATAACAGAAATGTCTTCGCTCATAGCTCGGGAAGCTAGGGGTCTGAAGTCAGGCCGTCAGCAGGGCCATGCTTCCTCTGAAAGCTCCGGGGAGCCAACTGTCCTTGGCTCCTCCGGCTTCTGGTGGCCCCGGGCATTCCTGGACTCAGAGGCTGCGTGAGGAAGCTCTGCCTCAGCCTTCACGGGGTCCTCCCTTTGTCTCTGCTCTTCTGACAAGGACACCAGTCACGGGACTTAGGGCCCGCTCTCAACCTACGATGATTTCATCCCGAGATCCTTGACTGATTGCATCTGCAAAGACCCTGCTTCCAAATAAAGTCACATTCTGAGGTTCTGGGTGGACATGAGTCTCTGGGGACACAAATTCAACTTACTGCCAGGGGAGTGGAGAGAAACACATTTAATAACTTAAATAAATAAATAAATAAATAAATAAATGAAACATTCACTTCCACTGGTCAAAGCAAGAAACTCTTCTGGAGGAAATGACTAAACTCTTGACTTTTCTGCAGTTTTTGTTCTCCCCAGCTGTTTAATTTGTTCTTTCTTTGTTCCAAACCTGACACTGTATTGTTTGGTATCCAGAAGGATTTTTAAATTTTGATAATTAAAAAAAATAAATAAATAACACCCCCCCCAAAAAAAAAAAAAAAAACTAGTTTATTTTCAGAAGTAGCACTAGGTCTAATGGGTTTCAAGAGTTTAACTAGTTTTTAGCTGACTGACCTGAAAACATTTTCAGAGAAAGGCCTGCACTGGTGGGGAGAGTATTTTTGTTCTTCCGTCTCCACTCAGGGACACTGTGCACTGCAGTGCTGTAGACAGGGGCCTGCATTTATAGTCCCCCGAGTGCCCTGGTGGAGCTGTAATGCCGTTGAAAGGCCGGCATTTTGACAGCTGTCCTACTCTGGACTCCACAAAACTCTGTAGCTTCATCTCTCACCTTGCTTGTTCCTTGACAATGTCAAATTCTCTCTAACCTACCTCAGGGCCTTTACCCATACTATTCTCTTTACCTGGTATATTACTTAAGAATTTAAAAGTACAGGTTTTGAAGTCAAGAAGACCTACATTTGTGATCCTCTATTATTTATGACCTTTTGCTATGCCTCATTTTCTGTATCAACAAAATGTGAATGAAAATAACATTCCCAAGATTGATGTAAAGATCAAATAACAAAGTGGATTTCTTTTTTTTTCCTAAGTGACACCGCACTGTGTAAGTCCTAGTTATAATCATTATAATTATTCTAATACCACCATGCAGTTGGAGTGCTTGAATCTCACTGTAAAGTGCCACCTAAGAACATTGTTAAATGAACAGATCTGTCTCAGTATGTAAGTGCTGGTGTAAAACTTTATTTTATTTCTCTTAAACTGATTGTGTTCTCTATCTATATCCCTATTATAATAATACTAGGGACCCGTTGCAGGAATATTCCTGCAAGACTTAAGGCAGGCTTCCTCCCGCCACCGCCACCTCTTCCACAGCAGCGGGCAGCACCCCACCTTGCCCACCTGACCCGCCATACCCGCGGCCCCTGCTGCCTCCCACCACCACCTTTGAGGCTGTGCACACCTCTCCCCACCCCACACATGCTGCCAGTGCTTTCCCTCCAGCAACCGCAGCCACCTTGCTTTCCCCTTTCCCTCCCTCTTCCTTCTATGCTGTCTTCAGTTTTCACTTCTCCCTCTCTCCACATCCACAAATTAACCGCCATCTTTGTTGGGTTAATTTGCATACTCGCTCTGACCGGCTGGTGGGTGTGGTTGGTGGGCGTGACTGGTGGGTGTAGCAGGGTGATGGTTAATTTGCATATTACTCTATTGTTAGGTAGGACGTCAAACATACGTCAGTCAGCCTCTATTTAAGTTAAGGTCCAAATAGAAGTCTTATTGCATATATGGAAAAGAAGGTAATTTCTATACAGTTTTTGTGTGCAACAAAACCAGTTCATCACGGTTCATCCAGAACCTTTCTGGTTTTAGCACTTAAAGACCCATATTCTGAAGACCCACCTGGTTACTTAATGCCACAGAATCACCTTTCCTACCGTTTGTCCCAGAACAGGGCCAAGGCAAGTCCGCTGCTCCAGTGGCCACCGCGAGAACTGGAGGAGAGGCCTACTGTGGAGGTTCTTAAGGGAAAGGCTACCCCCCTACCAGTCTCACATCCAGTCATGAGTTTTCATGTCCAGTCTGGCCAGAGCCCAGGGGATTTTAGGTCTGGTGCTCAGCCTCCTCAGTTCTCACCCACAGCCATCTGTCTATCTGCTAGGCAATTACTACCACCACCTCACACCGTCTTTCCAACTCCTCCCTCTGCCTGGTGCCTTCCCTCTCCCGGGGAGCATCTCCCCTTTGAATAAAATAAGGTTTCTCCCAGGATACCTTCCCTTTTCAGGGAAGCTACCTCAGCGATTGGCTGCTAATTTCCTGTCTCCCATCTTATTGCCACTTATTGCTCATTCATCTCCTAAGTGAAAGAGAAGAACGAAAGCCTTCAGGTTAACGCCTGGCTGGTGTACCTCTTGGTAGGGTTCACATTATATCATAAGCAAATTATTGACAGGAAAACAGGAAGCACGGCTACAAGAAGACATCAAGATCACCCTCAGGTATTTATCACCTTGGGGCCATGCTGTAATCACAGTATTTCACAGTGAAGACATAGGATTCTTCTGCTCCTTCTGCTCAAAACGCCCTTAGCTGGGGTCCACGTACAGGTTGCTTTACATTGAAATCTCCTACTGGGACTGAGTGGTGTCCTGGCGGGGCTCTGGAGTCCCTGACTTAAACAGTACTGTGCTGTTGTCTTCGTTTCCTACATCGTGTCAGAAGTCAGCAGCAATTAATCTGATGCTATCTGTGGCTGCTGGTTGCTTGTTTGCCATCCTCCACTGCTTGAACCATCCCTTTGTTTATTTTGCTCCTTTGTAAAGGCCCTCTTTGTAGTCTTAAGCACTGTAAGTCGATGGAGTGGAACCAGGAGTTAATGTGTAAAGTTTTTCATCTTTGGGGAGTTTTGTTTCAAGCTGACTCCGGGTCACATGTGCAGCGAGTTCAGTTTTTGTTTGGACAGAAGGCTTCAGCTTGGAAAGAAAGAACAGGAAGTGGTACATTCCAGCCCCCAGGCAGCAGCTCCTGCTTGTCAAGCCTCTCTCCACAATAAGGTCAGAGGCATTTAGTAAGGGCAGCTCTGGGAAGTAATTTACAAATTATGCTCAGAGCAACAACAAAAAGAAGGTTTATTATTAAACTAGCAATGCTGGGAGCACACCAGCAGAAACAAGGTTGTAAAAAACGAGTTCACCTCCAATACGAGGATCCCAACACTGTGCCAAGTAAAGAGAGAGGCACTTTAGGCGGGAGGGGAACCAAGACCATAATTGGAACCACGCTCCCTGCACATCAGCTCCGTGGGCATGGACGCAGCGGAGGAGAAAGGACAACTGCTGCCTGGGCTGTGAAGGTTGGCGACCAGAAGACAGGAGCGAAGAGCAGCTTCGAAGGACACAGGGAAACACGTTCCAGTTTCCAAGCACGAAGGGGCCGGGGGAGGCAAGAGCAGTCCTCAAAGAGCTGGTGCTTTCTGAATAAGGAACTAGACGAAGGCACCGATGAGCACAGTTGCAGCTGTCACAGATGGATCCTGACGACGCATCCTTTCAGGAAAAAATGAGTGGCCGGCCCTAACTGGTTTGGCTCAGTGGTAGAACGTCGGTCTGCGGACTGAAAGGTCCCGGGTTCAATTCCGGTCAAGGGCATGTGCCTTGGTTTTGGGCACATCCCCGGTGGGGGGTGTGCAGGAGGCAGCTGGTCGATGTTTCTCTCTCATCGACGTTTCTAGCTCTCTATCTCTCTCCCTTCCTCTCTGTGAAATAACAATAAAATATATATTAAAAAAAGAGTGGCCACCTTCTAGTCTTTCCTGAAGTCTGGGATTAAACAGTTCTTGGCATTAAGAACTGTTTCCTGTTTCTTTCCTGTCACCACTGAGGATGCCCCAGGGTCCTTCCTCCAGGGGGAAGGAGACCCTATAAGGGCCCGGCTGAACCATGGGTTGCCATTCTCCTAAGCCTGACCCTTTTCCTGAATTGAGAAGAGGCAGGGCTGACATTGAAGAAGAGACACAAATACCGTCTAGTGTCCTGATGACGGGTGTTTGGTTAACTTGGCATGGCCCAGTTGTTAGCTCTGCCAGGTTATGGCCAGACTGTCAACATCTTCAAAGAGAAAAGATGGTACGTTCTCATCGTCGGCATACTTCATCATCTTAAAATGCCACAAAGAGCCGGCGTGTACTGAATCACACGTTCTAACCAGGCCATACATCGTCCGCAGGGTAAAAAATGGAAACTGTCAAGCTCATTACAAAGCACAACTGCTTGGGAAATAAATGAACACGTTTCGATGTCCTTAAAAATAAGAGCAAACAACAACAACAACAACAACAACAACAACAACAAAAAAGAACCAAGAAGGGATCGTCTGTAAAATGAGACTGTTTGTAGATTCAACATGTCCCAGGTCACCCTTTACTTGTTATGCTCTAAAGATGGGAAGCTGTTTTGAAAGGCACACAGTCTCTGTCTAGTCTCCCAACACATTGCTTTGTTGTTAGGAATGCCATTTGTGTTTTGAGCTAGGAGGAAATCCAATGTCAAATGAAAGGGGTTTCTCCTTTTCATGAATTAGCCTTTCTTTTGCCATGCCGTCAAAAAGTGAGGACACTGCTAATTCCCCACATCTTTTGCAGGCTGGCAGCAAGCGATTCAAGCAGATCACTGACTGCCTTTATCTCCCGGTGACTCATGCTGATGAGAGCCAGCTTTATGGGTTTGAAACCCAGCTAAGTTCTCACTGCCTCCTTTGTCTTTTACATAGCACAGCTAGCTTAAAGTGAATTAAAATTGCTTTTGAACTATACAACTTGTTCTTAGTTATTTCCCATACATTTTTATCTGCCTTCTTGCTTGGCTCTTAGTATTATGCTGATGTTTTCTTTGCAACCTGACATCATTCTGGAAAATAATAACTCCGTGGTATGTCCCCAAAACATAGGACATCTGTTTCATTTTTAAAAGGGAAAAGGTGTTAACTTATTTCCCATCTTCTCTAACTGAACTTTTAAAAGATTATGATACAAAAGGAAGTGCAATGAACAGTCTAGTATTATAGAAGATAATCTTATCTATCTAGAAGGAATCTGAGAAAAATGGCAAAGGAGGGATTCAGCCAGGTGGTTTTGTTAAAATGAACTCCAACATTTTCTCAACAAGGTAAAATCATCTCTATCTTTATTAGAAGAGAAAAAAATAATTTCATATTAAGACTATGTGTCTCCTTTTATTGGGAAGATTCAACGATTTGGAATCTTCAGGTTGGAGTTACTAATTAGCAGTATTTTTCTCCTAATTCAAGGCTTGCTTCCTCTGAGTGAGTTTCTGAAGAGGCAGAAATCCTGCCGAATGAAACTACACAGAATTTTCAAAATGGTCTTACCGATCAATGTTATCTTAAGTAATTTTCCTAATGTGTTTGGTAATATCATGTTTCAAGAGTAAGCAGGCCATGTGAAGTGAGAACTCCTCCAATCCTTTCATTTATTAGATCAAAATCGAATTCAGCAGAAAAGCCATAAAGATAAGCACTATCAACTTGTTAAGCTGTCATCACACATAGAAACTGGCTAACCCAAACAGGTTATGTGACCCATGAAAGCAAGAGATATTTTTTCATCCCTTTTGGTGAATATAAATACTTCCTGCTGTCACTTATAGCTTAAGACAAATAACAAATATTAACATTTAATTATTGCTGACACTTGTCAAGGTCTTGCCTTTGAGACTGCAATAGTAATAAATGTACCCTTCACTCAAGAAAAAAAACAATTTTTTTTAGAGAGGGAGGAAAGGAGAGAGAGAAACATTGATCAATTGCCTCATGCCCTAGGCCAGGCTCAAACTGACGACGGCCTTCTTTCGGTGCACAAACAACGCTCCAACCAACTGAGCTACACCGGCCAGGGTCTCTTCACTCAACAATGTGAAATGACATATTCAACACTTTCAATGAATAGTTTGTTAAAACTAAAAACATTCAAAATGGTTGTAAGAGTCAAATTAAACAAGCAGCAAAAAGAGCGAGGGGTTTGAGAGTACTTAAACTGAGACAAAAACTGACTTAGGCTTCATCTAAGTTCACCTATTTACCAATTGTAGAACCTCAAGCAAGTTGCTTATGCCCTCTGAGCCTTGGTATCCACATGTTAAAAACAGGATAATGGACCTTATTTCAGAATGTTATTTTGCAAGGTAAGTAAGAGAGCATATAGGAAGCATTTACTACATTACTGATGCACAGTGGGTATTCAAGTTGCTAGTAAAACCCCGATTTAGTAAAACCCCTATTTAGGAGAACTTGCTTCGTTATACTGGATGTTCTAAAACTGATGAGTATCTTTCTAAAATAGAAATAAACTGCTTCTGGGAATACAGTGACTCTGACAGGAGGTCTAAGGGAACGTCATCAGGATTGGCATCACAGCATTCGAAGATCCCCAGAAACCAGAGATGGTGCTATGGTGCTTCTCAGGGCTGGGAACAAGGAATTCCCTTAAACCACTCTGCTTTTCTTATGCTCCAGTTTCTCTGCATAAACCAGCTTTTAGTCAACCATGTAATATTGGGGCAGCATAAAATTAAACAGATGCACTAATGAGAAAAAAAAGTAACGTGAGATGACAACATTTAGTCACTGAGGTTCTGCAAAACAGGATGTTCTTTCCACACCACCTCTTCCTCTCATTCACTAAAGATGACGAGTTACTGTACTTTGGTGCTTGGCAATTATCATCCCAGAAGGAACTTGGCATGTCTATGAACTAGAGGTGTGTGTTGAACTTGCTTTCCTTTTTTTTTTTTTTTTTTTTTTTTGAGATTCCCAGGGGGCTAGCAGAGAATATGTAACTTTCTATAACATATAACTTAAATTCCTTGAAGGGGAACAGTAAGAGTGAAAACTTAAAAGAACTATAATTATAAAATGTCTTTATAAGAGCTGTAATTGCTAAGGTATCTTAAATAGATCGGGAAGAAATCATAAAGAACTAAAAGATCTAGCAATGATAAATTAGGAGGTAGTGGTACCAGGAGTAAAGCACACCTCAGTATCCAATCACCTTCATAAGGTCAACTACCATTGGCCACGTGGTTATTGTGTGCAAGGTACTATGGGAGCCACCTGGAAGCCACTAGTATGAAACAGTCTGACTTTGGAGTCTATAATGGTGGAGATAGAGACAATAAAAATTAATCATTTTGTAATGTACTAAAGCACCTAACATTTGTGGGGTATAGTGCTGTAATGAATACCTCATAGTCTTGCTTTGGAGGCATCAGTGGAGGATTCCTGGCAGATATAACACCATTTCTAAGCCTTAAAGGGTAGGTAGAAGCTAGCCATTGGTAATGAATGGGGAAAAAAGGCCATCCCAAGAATGAGACACCATTGGTGATAGGAAACAGCATGTGCAGAGAACAATAAACAAATCCATACAGAATCTTGGAGTGAGCTAGAGAGTAGTGAGAAAGAACAGTGGGATGCCTTTTGTGGAGGGTCTGATAGAATAAGGATAGGATAGGTGATGAAGAGTTGAAGAGATTTTAGCAAGGGAGCAATATGGGTTAAATTTGCATTTTTTTTTTTTTAGTGGTTCTTCAGATAGTATTATAGAGGAGAGATTTGAGAGGAGAAGAGAAACAGAGGGAGAAAGAACCATCAAAACTGTTGGCATTAATCCAAGTAAGAGACGATAAAGACTAGAACTAAGGTCATGGTAGTAGGAATGGAAAGAAATGGATTCATTAAGTAAATTTCGGGGGCAAATCAAACCAGTGTGGACAAATGATAAGGATTTCTAACTGAGGTAACTGAAAGGTTGGTGAAGACTCTGAAAGAAAGAGAATACTCTTAAGAGGAGTCAATGAAAGAGGAAAGATAAAAATTCACTCAATTCCATTGGAGAGGCCAGTGAACTATATCAGTGACAGTGACAAACAGGAAACTGGATAAGGAAATCTAAAACTTGAGGGAGAGTAGGGACTATATAAATATGTGGGAGTCATTAGCAAATAGGTATTGGTTCGATCAAAATGGGGCATTTTCCTCAGGCAGGGCATTCAGAGTGAGAAGAGACTGACAGAGATCATAGCCCAGGGCTATGGCAATAGTTACTGTGAGGTGGAAGAAGTGCCAGAAAAGGGGTGGTCAGGATGATACAAAATAGCCAGTGAGATACAGTTTCGTGGGTCCTCTGGGAAAAGAGAATTTTGAGAAACAGAGAAGGACCCACAGCAGCAAATGTAGCAGAGGCTGGGCAAGAGATGGGCTGACAACATCCGCTGGATTTAGCAATGAGTGAGGCTTCGGTGACTGACGAGAGGTCAGACGCAGAGGGGTGAGGAGTCAATGGGAGGGAAGCAAGTGGAGAAACTTCCTTGGAAAAGATTAAATACCCCCCCGATTTTCCTGTGGTACCAGGAAAATTGGAGGTGGGGTGGGTATTTCCATACTATTTGTAAAAAAATAAAAAAATAAAAAAATGGAATTCACTGGAGCATATTCATAGATTGAGAGGGACATGGAAAGATCTATTTTCTTTGATAAATCAGATCCAGGATATTATGGATTAATAAAACCTGAAAGCACTTTAAAATTTTATTTAAAACTATAATTCTTCCACTCCCCTTCCTCCCCTTCCCGCCCCCCTCCCCCCAAATCTTTCATCTATATGCCTAGCGACCTTCAGTTTGGACTGATTGTGCTTTTCCTGACTTTTTCAGCCAACATTTCTGCTGGCACCACTAATAAGCCATGAATGCAAGCAACATAATGAAGAAGGAAATAGAAGGGGGGAAACCAGGCCCTGAAAAATTCAGACTGGAAAATCACCTTCTGAAGGGGTCCAGGTTGGCTGGTCACACTCTGAGTCATGCCAAGTTGGCTGTGCTCCTTTGAAATGCATCCAAGCTCCATCTCGAATGCTAAACACTGCAGAACCCTAAAAAAAAAAATAGTCATATGCTATAAAGTATGGGCTTGGTCCACTTTCAGGGTTGTTATTTTCCAGAGAGAAACCATGGTGCCTGTGCGTGGTGGCATGAAAGCAATCGCTTAATTATCCTATTTCCCAGCAGTAGATGACATCTAACAATTACTGTTTGGCTGCGTACCTTTTAGTGTCATCCCTCCTCTGTGAACACCCAGGGTGGCGAAATCCAGGGCGTGCTGACAACACTCCTGGGCGTGTTGTACTGACTTTGGCGGGCCCAGGAGCTCTGCCCAGTTTCAGGTGGCAGAGTCCTCTTGATCCTACTGCGATGGCAATACCAGGGCAGGATCAACACAGAAAGTAAAACGTATTTCCCCTGCTTATCTATAATTATTTCATATGCTTTGCATAATTCTTTAACAATAAACCCGACGGCCCTCTTGCATTTGGGATACAGCCTTGAAGTAAAAACAAAACAAACAAACAAACAAAACAAACCCTTTATTAGATATATATTTATAACCTGCCTTAAATTCTCTAGGGGAAAAGGCAGAGTATTTATAAATTTAAAAAGGAACCAGCAGTGCTCTGGGGTGGATACAGAATTCAGTCCATGGCAAAGTCAGGGACAAGTGAAAAAACAGTGAGCAGCACCCTGAAGAGAAGACGTAACATCAGGCAGCAAATGTTGCTTTCCAGGTGGTTTCCAGGAGTGGGTGGCAGTCTCTTGTTGTTGAAAGATAATTCTGGAGATGAAGGATCCCAGCCCAGAGTGGTGAGGATGCATGTAGACAGTGAGGACACGCTGAAAGCATACCCGTGAGCATCAACGCATCAATAAGGGACCTGCGTGGGGTCCTCACCTGTCTCAACTTTCATTCAATTATATCAGTGAATTTCACCGGGCATGCCATCTTACTAATGCTTCCCCACAAAAGCCCACTCAAGTACCCTAACACAGCCTGAAGTTAGCCAGGATTTGTATGAGTCATGATGTACATATAAAACAGCAAGTTCTCTTTACTCAAACCACCTCCCAGGCTAATGAGAAAAGGTGAAGGTGCTGAGAAACATTTGAGTTGCTTCCCTGTTTCTGGTAACATGGCTAAGTTGAGATGAAGTTACAGCTCTCTTGGGGTTCCGAACTACTGGTTTCATAGCTGATAATGGTAGCTGAGAGGCAGAACAGCTCAGTGAAATATTGGACACTTGCAAAAGGTTCCAAAAGCTCACACCTGGGAACTGAATGATTTCGGCTTCCAAGTTCTGGGAGGATGCTGCTGTCTCTCATGCTTAGTGCTGGAGCTACTTTGTTGCCATAGGAATTAAAACACTGAGTTTCACAGCAAGTCACATTCATTTTGGTTCCTAGGCCCAGAAAAACCAATCAATAAATCATAACTAAGAAGAGATCATTACATTTTAAAAAGCTGTCGTTGCTTATTGACAAAATAAGAAACAGGAGCACTGGGTTCCTCAGACCTCATTTACTCCTTTTCTAGAAAGCTGTAAGATAACAAAAGTTACAGATTTAGAATTTATTACACTTAAGCTTAAATTTTTTTAAACCATCTAGAATCGTTTAAAGAGCCATCTTTCTCAGTACTGAGATAGTAAGTTTTTGGAAATTGAGAACATTTTCTCTGTTTGCAGGGCCTCATTATACGTTGGTACATAGTAGGTGCTAAATTAAAACATTTTTAAATTTCAAAATCGAAAAAGAAACATTTTTGCCTAAGTCAGAGAGAACTGAAAACAAAGGACCATTGTCCTTAAGACGTTTTCTTTGGGAAGGTCAGAGAAGAGTGGGACATTTTCTTAATGTTCCTTTTTTTGAGGTGGAAGAAAGAATAAATCTTGACTACCTGGGGGGGGGGAACATTACATTAAAAAAATATATAGGTTGAGATTCCTAGCCTTTATGAAGGGCCTAAATTGTGTACCAGAACCCTCAGTTTACACGCTACAGAGTTAATAGGCCACGCGGCATACGTGTGGGTGCCCATGTGTGACAGACTTGCCAAATCATTCTAACCATGGTCTGCTCCCACTGCCCCCGCTCCTCTCCAAGCTACTAGCTCATCCTTGTTCCCCGTGATGTCAGTGACACCTCTGCTCCCACCCCCAGTCCTCAAATATAAGTCATGGTTATCATTTCCCTGATTTAAAAAAAAAAAAAAAAAAGGACTGAACTCGTATAGGAGACAATATATAACTAGCTATGTAGGGTTTTGCTTTTTAAGCACCCAGAGCAAATTAAATAACACATTAACAGGGGGGAAATCTGGTCTTTGTTCAACACTATTGTCTCCAGAAATGTGAAATTTCATAATTTTATTATGGTGCCAAACCATGCAATGACTAAAGAAGAAGAAGCCAATAGCACATGACAGACCCCGCGGGGCTGGGTAACTCTGAGAGCCCGAGGCTTTGCTAGGCATGTGCCTCACGGCCCCTGGCCATCAACTTCCTGTGCCTGCTATTCAAGGCAGCACATTCACAACATTAACGTGTGTGTGTGTGTGTGTGTGTGTGTGTGTGTGTGTGTGTTTTAAAAAAGAACTTCTTTATTATTTGAGCATACTACTATATTCTGCCACCTTTAAAAGTGATAGCAGCTGAAACCGTTTTTGGCTCAGTGGATAGAGTGTTGGCCTGCGGACTGAAAGGTCCCTGTTTCGATTCCAATCAAGGGCATGTACCTTGATTGCAGGAGGCAGCTGATCAATGTTTCTCTCTTATCAATGTTTCTGACTCTCTGCCCCTCTCTCTTTCTCTCTGTAAAAAAATCAATAAAATATTTTTTAAAAGTGATAGCAGCTAAAAAAATAAAAACCAAGAACTTAGTGGCTCCCTTCAACACTCAAATTATTAATATTTTTACAAAGCAATTTTTTAATATAAGAAAGCTTGTTGACGGCTTGAAGAAATAGGGTGCCTGCAACCATCTTGTAATTGTCCATCTAAACTCAGAGACTTTTAGGTTTGAGCACAAAAACTCCACTGTGTCTGAGAAAACCTAGCGGTTTCAAATAGGATAATATCCTATGTGGCTGCCTAGAAACTACTGATAGAGCGGACGCTTAGGAGTATGGGTAATGACGTTGCTTCTTGCTCCTCAAAGGACTGGAGACAAGTTATTTAACTCTATTCGTCCTTAATTCGGGCATTCCCTAAATAGAGTTATCTATATCTTCTCCCTCTGCTGAACAGCTTCGAGAGCCACTAGATAAGCAGAGGAAAGGGTGTCAGGAGGTATCTTTTACAGCCTCAGGCCCATTTCTGAGAGGCTTTACCGCTTCCTTCTCCTGGGTGGGCCTGGCTTCTTTGAAAACAGCAGAAGAGAGGAATTAGTTGGATAATGAAGGCAACAGAAGAACATTTCCATTCCTGCCCTTCCCCTTCAGTTGTGACTCACTCTTCCAGTGTGGTATTATTCCTCTGGAAGTTTCATGTCATGTGCGGATCGCTCCTGTAGGTGGCGCACCTCAGATCTTGGACAGTGTGCTTGTATAAATAGTATAATTAGAGCATTCTGTAAGTCACCCCCAAAGATGCTACACCGTTATTCACACCAGGTCTGAAAGTATTATTAGCTATCAGAAGAGCAGAATTAACTCTGAGTTAAAGCATTATTTTCTGGTAAATCCAAGCTTTTTGAATAGGGGGGAGGGACAAAAGGGGAGAAGGGGTTGAACTTGAGAAGAAACCTTTGGGAAGGGAGAGCACCTTCTTATTTCATGATGTTCAAATACATAGACGCGGCTAGATTCAAATCTTAACTCCCTCTCGCCTTCCTTGTTAACGCAATGTGGCCTTCACCCTTTTTCTTGCCTCCCTCCCCTCACCTCTAAAATGGAATAAAGATGATAGCGCCGAACCTCGGGATTATAAGTAACACGAGCGTGAAGCACTTGGCACATTAACTATTCAGTTGATGTCTGTGGTGCTGTGTGTAAGGAGCACATAGTACCTGCTCGGTGGCTATTGTAGGTGAGGCAGCACCCATCTGGTGTTGAGGAAATACAAGTGTGTTTTACAATGGCCCCAGCCAAGTCGCTTTATTCTCACCCTGGTTGTGAAGTGCTAGCGCACTGAGATCAGTGAGGAGGAAATACAAACAGACAAAAGGCAAAATAGATTTCAAAGGACGAGAGCTAAGTCCTTAAGAAAGGTAAAGATTAATTTTTGGCCTCAAGGATTCTCAGCAGTGGGAGGGACTTTCATAGGCATGCCAATTAACTCCTCCCTAACCTGATGCCGCACTGTGGGTTATGCACTGTGGGTTATGCACTGTGGGTTATGCTTAGCTAGAGATCAAGAAAAATACTAGCCGCCGAAACCGGTTCAGCTCAGTGGTAGTGTCGGTCTGTGGACTGAAAGGTCCCGGGTTCAATTCCGGTCAAGGGCATATACCTTGGTTGCGGGCACATCCCTGGTAGGGGGTGTGCAACAGGCAGCTGATTGATGATTCTCTCTCATCAATGTTTCTAACTCTCTATCTCTCTCTCTTCATCTCTGTAAAAAACCAATAACATATATTTTTTAAAAAAAAGAAAAGAAAAAGAAAAATACTAGCCCTTAAACTCCCAAATAGCCATTCTCCCAAACCCATACTTGTGAGCGTGTACAGATCTGGAAATGTAAAGATGTGAAATCACCTTCGCTATGGCACTGACCACTGTAATGATAAACTAAGGGAAGCCTTTACTTTCTGTGCGTTTTGCTTCTGTTTTATACTTTCCTCGTGGCAATATTAGTATAACTCTTTAACACACACACACACACACACACACACACACACACACATCCTGGCCCTGGCCGGCTTGGCTCAGTGGATAGCGTGTCAGCCTATGGACTGAAGGGTCCCAGGTTCGATTCCAGCCAAGGGCACCTGCCTGGGTTGCAGGCTCTATCCTCGGGGTAGCCGATCAATGATTCTCTCTCATCATTGATGTTTCTATCTCTCTTTCCCTTTCCCTTCCCCTCTGAAATCAATAAAGAAATATATTTAAATAAAAAATAATAAGAAATATCCTGTTAATTACTGTTAATTTATTCCCAATGAATGTCTGCTGGGCAACAGTCCCACCCAGGCATCAGTTTGCAGAAGAGTTTGAGGAACCATTTGCTGCCGTGTCTGAATGCCTCAGCTGAGTTCTTCCTCTGCCTCAAAATACAGGCTCCACGGGACCCGCCGTGTCATGACAGGTGAGACCCGCGGGGAAGGTCTGTCTGTGGACTGGGGAGGGGCCCGCGCCTCGGCCCCGCACAGGCTTGCAGCTCCCTCCCACCCCATCCCGGGCCACCTGTCTTTCCTGCGCCCCGGGTTGGTGCCCCTGCCAGCCAGCCTTTTTGCAGCCGCTTGGAGTCCCGTAAACACCCAGGAGGGAGGGAGGTTTCCAGGTGCCCAGCCCCGCCGGCCCTCCTCCCACGCGGAGCTGGGAGGCTAGCCGGTGCCTTGACGTTCCCAGGAGGCGTGACGCACGGGCCTCGCGGCTGCCAGGCATCGCCGCCTCCGGTCAGGTCAGCCCCGGCTTTGTGCTGGGGGTTCAGGCAGAGCCCCGCGGCCTCGGGCTGGGCCCTCCGTGGCCATCCAGCCGGGTGGGCGAGTCCCTGGGAAACTGCAGAGGTCACCAAGGAAAGGCGCCTGCCAGTCAGTGACTCTCCTCTGTCACAGCTTCCCAGGGGCTCGGCCCCACCGTGTGTGTGTGTGTGTGTGTGTGTGTGTGTGTGTGTGTGTGTGCGTGCCCCAGCCGGGGAGAATGCTGCTATTGTTTTCATGACAATGTCAGGGCCCTGCTTGCTGCTATCCCCTTTGGATCAGCCACGCTTGGTACACACTGAACTTTCTCCTCTGCCCTCAGAGTCCCAAGTTGCCAAGCCAATGTCTGCAAAATACAACAGGGCGTGCCATTTTAGCCACTAAAGACGTAGAAATAGACTCATTGTGTCTATGTCTATGCACATTGCAGGGTTCTCCCCACCCTGCCGGTTTCTGAGGAAAAGCTACCCATCATCTGTTTAAGCTCTTCGTCACCTTCAAGAAGGAATGACCTTCTCCCTTGCCCTTGTACCCGCTGTCACCTCCCAGGTTAAAACACTCTGTAGCCAAAGCCAGCTTTCTGATATGAAGGAAATTGTTTTAATGTGGCACATTGAGTCACATGCAACAACGAAGAGCAGTTGAGAAAAGTTGAAAGAGTCTTATTTTAAATGTCTTTGAATAGGAGGGAGCAGTGGACAGAGCGTCACCAGTTTAGATGGACAATAATTTCTTCAGTAACATGGGAGCATTTTTGCATTTCCAAAGGAAGTGTGATGTTAAACTAGTGACGCTCTATCCACTATCCACTAAAGTCTCTGAGTTTAGATGGACAATTACAAGATGGTTGCAGGCATCCTATTTCTTTGTCCCTCCCTCCTATTCCTTATTTTAAATCCTTTAAAAGTTTCCTTTATAGTATGTGTCCTCTCCCAACCTTGCCCTGTGTTGGCTTATAAATACCAGGTCAAATGCTTGCCTGCCCAAGAAAGTCCGTAATCCACTTCATGATCCCCTGAAAGGCCACACCGAAACCCCAACCACTGTGAGGCCCCAACATTGTCCTTCATCATCCAGCCCAGGTAGAGTGGGACCATCTCTGAGAGCACAGCCAGACTGAAAACGGGAGAAGGAGGTACGTTGGCCTCACCCACATTATTAAAAAGGTCTTGCTGTGGCTCTTTTCCCTTTCTTTACTTTTCTTGATTGTTTGCATAATTGCAGTGAGTACTCTTCTGACTCCCCTTGCCAGTGAAGACTTGGCTGCTGGCCCTGCCAACTGCTTTCCTATAAAACTGGAAGTCAAGACATAGAGTATGTTGCTCTGATTAGCCTAAAATCCACCCTAAGTCACTGCTGGACCAAGAGGGGACTTTCTAAAGACAAGTAGAAGCAGTGCCTACCGCTTTAGTAGCCGGTCCCTAAAGAAAAGTGTGGTTGACTGGCCTCTTGCTAGCTGAGATAGAAATGACATTCTAACATTCTCATTCAAGGTCAATGGCTGTATTGTCCTCTCCTGGTCGTTGCAAAATAGACTGGGGTGGGGGCAGGTGATGAAAAAGGAGGATAACGAAGCTTCATTACTCTTACCCAATCAGCCCCTGCCCACCCACTGGAGGTCAGGAGAGTACAGGGAGGCAAAACTCGGCTCCGCCAGGGAAAAGAGAGAGGTGTGTTTGTTGGCTGAGGAACACGCACCCTGTTGTATGTTGGCGATTGCTCCATTTGTTTACCTGGTGACTCATCCACGCGGCCACTCTTTGTTCTTCGGACAAGATAGACCGACCAGCAGACCAAATCTGTGTTTCTTATGAGCTCACCTGCTTGTGCCTTCGGCAGGCCACACCTGTAATTATAATTATGGCCCAATGCTTGGGATGCTGTAATCCTTTCTAGTGAAACCAATTGCGAGTTCACAAACCAGATGCTCAGCAAAGAGAGAATGCCCGAATTGATAGGATCGGTGTCATTAGTCCCTTTCGCTGGTGATTCTGGCTGCACTGAGCCTTCTATTAAGATTCGGGTGATTAGCGTTCTTCAGTAACCTGGGGGCATTTTTGCATCTCCAAGGGAAGTGTGATGTTAAACTAACTGGGACGCTGCACAAGCCGAAGAAGGCGAGGCTTTCTGAAGAAAACAGCTGACACCGGGAGATGAAGAAACTGGGGAAGCTGCACCTCGGTGGCATTGGTGAAGGAAAGAGATCCTTGTAGCTTCACTGACGTGAACTCCTAAGGGAGGATGGCATCATCACATGCCGACTGTCTATTCTGACCACATCTTTCTTATAAGATGGGTATATGTTTCAACACTTAACAGGCTCAGTGTGCTGCTAAGATATTCTGCATTATGAATGGTCCACCCTCAAGTCGGAGCAGCCTGATGGTTTTACAAACTCACTGTTCTTTAGATGAAAAAATGTAACACAGAACGTTTTTGTTTCCATTAGATTGAGACTTGGGGACATGCAGCGCCTTGTTCTAAAGTAACAGAGTTCCCTTTTTTTTCTGAAGAGCCATTGTTTCTCCTTGATATAGTGTTCTTTCCCAGATACTTGATAAGGGAAGGAATTTGTGATTGCCGGGTATATATGCAGTTTGCAGTTCTAACCTCTTTTGTTGTTGTTGTTGTTGTTGTTTTCCCAGCATCAAAATAGGAGGAATGAGATTTTTTCATCCATATAAAGCAGATAAGACATTTTCCCCCCTACAAGGTTAAATGTCTAAACTCTGCACCCGAATATTACAGACTTCAATTGCTCTATTGTATTTCCATCAGACAAAGGATTTAGTCAACTGCAGTGGCATTTTAGCTTTTTAATCCTGTTGCAAATTACTGGATGGACCATGAGATTTTTCTCTTGTGTATCAAATAAAGTTTAACTTGGGGAAAAGAAAATAAGAAAAAATCTAGGTCAAGGATAATTAATTTAATTGATCAGTAAGTCCATATTCATCTTAGGAATTTAGACAAAATGAGTGTGCTTGAAAAAATATTATGTATATACTCCTGAAAGCTGCTTTTTTAATCAGGAAGAATCCCAGAGTGTTATAATGAGCCGTCAACATTGCCTCACCCAGAGGTTCCCCAAGTGTGGCTCCTGGACGAGCCGCACCAGCATCCCTCGGGAGCTGTACTAGTAGCCTGCTTGCCTCCAGGGTTGCTGCCCACAGATTATTCTCCACACTGTCTCCAGAATGCCCCTGAATAATACTGATCTAATTATACCACCCTCTTCCTTAAAACTCTGACCCAGTCCCCCAGGACCCTTGATCAAATCAGGATATTCATGGTTTTCAAAGTTCCCCACTGCAGCTCCATCCCTTCTGAGTTGACCCCCACTTCCCCACCCCCCCAACCCCGACACACACATACCACCACCATCACCACCACCACCACCACCACCACCACCACCACCACCAGGCACCTGCCAGCCCACATGCAGGCACAGGCGCACCCCACAACCTGCACACCCAAACAGCTCCAGCATTCTGAGCTCCTTACAGGTACACCCTTGTCCCCATCTCATCATGAGACTCTGTTCATTGTTCTTTCCTCCTGAAGTTCCCTTTCCCCTTCCTTCCCTCCCACGTTCCCCACCTCTCTGTACAACTTGTTCTCATCCTTCCAGGACTCATGTTGGTTTTCACTCGTCTCTAGGAAGCTCTGCCCGGGCACTCCCACCCAAGCCTAGGCTAGTTGCCTTTCCTAGGAATGTTCTGTATTCTTCCATCATTGCACTCACCACTCAGACTTACAGAACTGCAAGTACTTTTTTATCTTTTCACCCCTAACTACACTATACGCTTCTAGGTGGGAATGAGTATCTCTTATAGTCTTGATATCCAATAGCTAGCATAGGACTTGGTTCATAATAGGCATGTAATAAATCTGCATCAGATGATTGAATGAGTTCCTTGCTACTATAGATGAACAGAATTTGGCCCAGAGAGAAAAAGTGTCCTGACAAATCTTCTTTGTAGGGTTAACCCTGTAACCCCCTATTGTTCAATCCAGTGTTCTTGCTATTAAATCGTACTATTTGTTAGACCCAAGGAAAAAGTCATCCCCACTGTTCTGTGTGCTGGTTGTTCTGCTCTAGACAGAGAAGTAGGATTAGGAGGCCTTTGGGTGTATTTTGTAACAATTGTAATGATTGCTTATGATTTTGTGATGAGATATCCTGAGAAAGGTGACGACCCCATTCCAAGATAGCGTAACATATCATTTAGTGCCACTTTCCAAGTCCCATAGCATAAGCAGGCAGGCTGTCTATTGGCACAGGGTTCCTCAGATCTTAGCTAGATACCAGTGCTCTGCTGGATTGAAAGATCTAATGAGGTGGCTAAACCAGGAAAGTCACCTCACACAGTGGGTGAGAATGTGGGCTGGTGGCTCAATCTGGTCCCCACCCTATGCTGACTACTGTGACACATAAGCTTCAGTTCTTTCATCAGCAAAATACGGGAGAAGGTGCTTCTTGGCTCATGGCACTCGTATGGAGTCCAAAGAAAGGTGATCAATCAAAAGCAATTGTCACCCTGACATATAGAAATGCCTGGTAAACATGCACAAAATTAAAACTATTATGATACTGAGAAAGTTAGCCACCAGTTTCAGCAGAGGCCAGACATATAAAAAGAAAAAGAAAAAGGTTACAATGCAAGTTGATGTCTACTTTAGGCTAAGATTCCACAAAAGGGCATTGTTACTCGCATGTGTTATTTTGAGGATTTTAATCTCTCAACAGAGATACTAAGATAAAGTTCAGATCCCAAAAATTTAACATTAATATAGTGGTATTTTATTTTTATCCAGCTTTACTGAAGTATAGTTGACAAAAAAATTGTAAGATATTTAAAGTGTACAGTGTGAAAGGCTTCCACCCATCAAGAAATGAACACCTCCATCACCCCATATATTTTCCTTATCGTGTGTTTGTGAGAACATGTAAGTCCTACTCTCTTAGCAAATTTCAATCATACAATACAGTGTTAACTGTAGTCACCATGTTCTGTATTAGATCTTGAGATCATTTTCATTTTATAGCTGAAAGTTTGTAACCTTTTATCAACCTCTCCCTATGCCTCCCCTCCTTCCCTCACCCCCTCAGTCCCTGATAACCACTCTGCTACTCTCTGTTTCTATGAGTTTGACTTTTCAAAGATTCTACATATTAGTGATCCCGTGTTGTATTTGTCTTTCTCTGTCTGGTTTATTTCACTTAGTATAATGCCCTCAAAGGGCACTTTAATGTAAGTTGTTTGTTAAGGGGAAAACATTTGGGCCTTTCAAAAATTTCTGTTTTCTGTTTTGCAAAGATTGAACACACTATTACCATCATGGATTTAGAACAACCACGGGATTTTTTTTTTCTCCACGTACAAGTGCTATGCACAAGTTCAAGTGTGAGAGAATATGGCTGACTTTTCCAATTATGATCTGAACTCTTTCTTCTTATTGAATCGTGGTCAGTTTATAATTTCACTCTGCACCCTTTAGAATGATCCACGCAGTGAGCTTTTCTTGACTTCGGTGGGAGCCAGCGGGGCTTCCTGAAGCAGAGTGAGAAAAGGGACAGCCCCATAATGAGGAATGGCATTCTCGTTGTCCTTAGATGATGACATTAAGTATATTATAAAAAGGGGGGATTCGGTCTCAATTGGCTCTTTTGTACAAGGCCCTGGTTAGACACGACAGTGCTTTTTTTATTCTCCAGTGATTTCTAGAAGATAGTGTATACGCAGCTTGGAAAGGGTCAGAAATCCCCCTGATTTCATTAAGATGTTAACGTTGGTTTCAGTAGAAGTGTGACCACTGCATAATTAAAAAGACTCTAACGCCTTTTCTAACAATGAAAAGACAGCCAACTTGGTTACAAAAGTGTTAAAAACATTTGTTGACGGTGTCTTCATTTTTGATGCTGTATATATGGGCTTAGACAGAAATTAGTCAAGTGCATACCCTTTATCAAGTTTGCATTTTAAAACACAAAAATACAACTCTAGCACTTACTGGCTGGGAGGAGTTATTCAATGTCTCTAAGCCTCAGCTGTCTGATCTGTAGAATGGAGGGCTAGAAAGCAGTACATCTTACTCAGGCTCTGAGATGAAACAAGATCATCTCTGTGAAGAGGGAAGCATAGTACCTGGGTCACAGGGCTCAGTAAACATTAGCTATTATAATCCAAACCCAGTGCACCAGATCTATCATTGGAGGGTATTTTGTGGGAGAATCTGATGGTTCCTATTATTCCATTTTATAGACCTCAAATAGTTAAAAATGTGGACGACCCCCCCCCCCACTGTCCTTATTTATTTATTTATTTATTTACCTATTTTTAAAATATATTTTATTGATTTTTTTACAGAGAGGATGGGAGAGGAGAGAGATAGAGAGCTAGAAACATTGATGGGAGAGAGACATCGACCAGCTGCCCCCTGCACACCCCATACCAGGGAGGTGCCTGCAACCAATGCACGTGCCCTTGACCGGAATCGAACCTGGGACCTTTCAGTCCACAGGCGGACGCTCTATCCACTGAGCCAAACCGGTTTCCACTGTCCTTATTACAACTCCACCGGAGCTCAAAGCAAGACGCTGTCAGGACAAGGGCTGTAGTTTTCTTCATCCAAGAAGTTCCATGACACATTTTAGAGACAAATGTGTCTGAACTCAGCTGAGATGGGGCAGCAATGAAACTCTGTGAAATGTACTCAGCCCTTGAGAGAAGAATATATTTATTTTGAAAATATCTGTGCTTTTTCTTTTCTTGCACTTTCCTACTTTGGGACTTCCTGGAGCTTTTTTTCTACCATATACCCAATCCTGCTTACCACTCTCTCCAGATCTGAGTTCTTGTTCCTCTCCCACCAGGTCTCCAAGTCCTTCCTTCCTTTCTCCTCATGTCGTACCTCCCATTCCACTGTCAGCAGCCCCCTTCTAAGTAGCAACACTTACAAAGTTTTTGAAGAAAGCTACGTATTTCATGTTTTGCATCCACTGGGCTGATTGGGCCCATTAAGCTGTCACTGGTGTGGTGCTCTGGGTTGGCACACGGCTAGAGAGAAGCCCAAGAGGGGTTGACTCGGCTCTCCATGGAACAGGGGGCTCTCAGAGAGACGGTTTAGAATAAAATTATGAACTTCAAGGTGAGATTATCAAAATCTCTGAAATAATGAGGGATAATAACAGCTTAAAGTAGACTTGTTCATTCGGTCCTGGAATTTTAGAATTAATGAGTCTTCTTGGTGCCTGAAGGGGGTAGGCTTAAGAAAACCCAAAGAGGCATAATGTGAACTTGTACAACCAATTCCCCGCAGGGTTTCACAGACTGGAAGTAAAAATAATTTAAGAAGGGCTTGGATATGCTATGACTGGAAGGTCGCATTACATTGGCCTTTTTGGACCAACTTCTGTGCTATTCTCAAGGTCAGATTGTAAATTACCTTCTCTTCAGAGCCATGCCATTAGCTCTGGGAACACAAGGAGGTTGGAATTTCTCATCTCATGCATCTCTCTTGAAACATAAAATGTTGTGAAGCCGGGGTTATCGAGTGTAAATGTGATGTCAGATCAAATAATGAAAGGCTAGAGCATAAAGGCTGAGCTGTGTAATCTCAGTTACTGTCATCGTTACTCCGTGGGAGTCATTCGACCAGTCTCATCACGCCAGAGTGCTGCCTGCTTCCCTTTCTGTCCCTGAGCATCATGACTGATGGTTGCTGGGCCCCATTCTCTCAAGAGAAGTCTTCATTCTGTAATGGAGGGATGACTGCAAAAATGACCGTGTGCACCAGTGTCAGGAATCCAAGGCATGACCTCGGTTGACAATCAAGCTGACAGCAGTTTCATAGTCAGTGTATCCACAGGTTTTCACATGTGAACTGGGTGAATTTTGTCTCTTCCATGCACATGCATTCAAGCACCCCGGGCCAGAAGAGGATCTCACAGTGCCTTGTATTCTTGAGTTATCACTTGAAAAATTAGCACTTCTTATTTATAGACTTAAAGACAAACACTAGCCAGGCCGCTGTGGCTCCATGGTTGAACATCAAGCTATGAACTAGGAGATCACGGTTCTATACGTGGTCAGAGCACCAGGGCGCATGCCCGGGTTGTGGGCTCAATCCCCAGTAGGAAGTGTGCAGGAGGCAGCCAATCAATGATTCTCTATCATCCTTGATGTTTCTATCTCTCTCTCCCTCTCCCTACCTCAATAAAAATATATCTTAAAAAAAATTAAAGGAAAACACGAGCCAGTATTTAGGAAGTTAGAGGAGTCCTGATCTTTTGCTTCTACTGTCTTCCCCAGGCTAGTTACACCAGACTTTTCTTTTTTCTTTTTTTAAAAATATATTTTTTAAATATTTATTTTATTGATTTTTATAGAGAGAAAGGGAGAGGGATAGAGAGTTAGAAACAGTCATCAGCTGCCTCCTGCACACTCCCTACTGGGGATGTGCCTGCAACCAAGGTACATGCCCTTGGCCAGAATCGAACCTGGGACCCTTCAGTCCACAGGCCGACGCTCTATCCATGGAGCCAAACAAGTTAGGGCTACACCAGACTTTTCTGTTCACAGATGCTCAGATGACTAAACTTGGCTGCTATTTTGAATAGCATATATGTTTATTAGATCTCAGAAATTTCTATTTACTAATTTTAACTTCCCCCCTTTGGAACTATCAAATTTGACATGTATTCTTATAACCACAAATGCCTTATGTGAGCTTCTGGCTTTTTCCTCAGAATGAACTAACTGTAGCTGTTTTGGATTTTTGTCAGGGGAGCTTGATTAGAAAGTACAGAACAAACAGACCATCAAAAGCATTTTAAAGCTCCTTTACAAGTCATGGATGAATAGGACCTGGTAATGAACTTTAAGCTTTTATTACATTTATTTGGTGGCTATTGTCCAAAGAGCTAGGTTACCGTTGGGACTGTTTATTCGAAAGAAGCAAAATTATGAGTTAAATAGCTACTTCTTATATTTTAGGAGTCATAGAGAGAGATGCAATTTCTTTTATTTGTTTTTGTTGTTATACGTATTCCATTGAGACTACCTTACAATGCCTTTTTATAAAGATTCAAACAAAATTGCAAAGTGTAACAAGAGAGAACAAGATTGATTCCTTGTGCCCAGAAAAAAAAAAGAAAAAAAAAAGAAGAGTCCCTCCCCTCAGGAAAAAGCAACCCCTTCAAATGGAACTTGTTGTCAGCAGATTAGCACGGTATCTAGCAAGGAGGCCAAGCAAGATAAAGGGCTCAGAATGGCAACACCCCATTTGTGCCTCCACACATTTTCCTGTCTCGGAAGCCTATACGAAAGCCTACATCCACCCCCAGGATATGTGAAGGCTTTGGAGAGTTCCAGCAACCCACTTTTTAGGCTCACAAATTGAACATTTTAATTCAGGGTCATGGCACAGAGCACACTTTTGTGTCTGGCTTGTATATTTGATCCATACTTTTGAGTAAAAGTTGAGAGGTAGGGAAAGACAGTTGCCTTAAAGATAGCTGTAATTTTGATAAAAATTTGATCAGAGCCTCAATTCTAAATTAATGTTTTTTGCTTTTCAAATGCCTGGGACCATGGAGCCAACAAAAAGCCTCTTCAGAAGAATGATGAGGTTCATGTTTCCACTCAAACACTCATAAGGTTTCACCTTAAAGTTGACGGAACACGGAAACCATTTTCAGCAACAATACAAAAGAAGCCAAACTGAGCACCTTGTCTGAGGTCCCACCACCCACTGTAGGGATTGTGCTATCTCTTTTCAGATTCTTTCCCCCGACTATGATAGTGTGATTTCAATTGCCTTCTACACCGCCTTCCCCACACTGTGTCCTCACCTGCTTGCTGACCCAGGGGTTCCATATTTCTTCCTGCTTTAAGAATGTGTTTTGGTGTTAGTGCTATACCCTAAGGAGAAGTGGAACATGCTTCTACCCAGTGGAAGAACTAAATCTCACCGTGGTTTATGCTTCCTTGGTTTCTTCCCCACTTTCCAAGTGGGCAACAGTGATTCCAATAAATTTCACACAGAATTTAAACCAAGCCAAACCAAACCCCAAACCAACACATTTATGTAGGGTTATTATGAATAAGTTTGATGTGACAGAGCTATACCTGATGCTTCTCCTTTCTACCACCATGCTTTAGTGGACACTCCTTGTGGGAGTCTTTTATAGACTATATTGTAACCCAAATAAATGCCTCAAAGGCTGAAATTCCAGGCCTTCTTCAGCAGTGATGAAGGGGAGATATTTCAGAGTAAGTGGATCTTCATGTGTAAACATTTAGATAATTCCTTATCCACCCATAATTAGAACCCCATTGTCTGGTATTTTACAAAACCCTGGAGGGAAAATCTCTGAGCACAGATTTGATAAAGATGAAAAATGCCTGCTTTGTCAAGGTTGAGACTAAAATGTACCTCTGAAGTTTTTTGGAATTATGATTTCAGGTCGGTGCTTGAAGATAGCCTTGTCTGGAGATTTTATGTCCACCCTACCCTTGCAGAGCTGTACATGAAACACACACATTCCCATTTATCCAAAGCAGCTACCAATACTTTCGGGTCTGTTCCATTCCTATAACTTCCACGGGGCTATTTGAAACTCAGTGGGCTGCCAAGATTGAAGGCAATTAGTTGTCAGATAATTGTATCTGATGTGATACATGATTAAAGAGAACATATTCCGTCATTTATCTGTGTTTTTCTATCTGTTCTTTTTCAACCCAACCCCCGCGGAGAAACGATTTTGTAGCAGTACTGAACTTAACAATATAATATTTGAGGTTCTCTTTGCAGCCTGTGAAGCATGGCCTTTGAGAGTTCATAAACCCTCTGAACTAAATGAGCCTTGACCCTGTATGGCTTCTCACAATGCTTCCATTGGTAATCTAAGATGTCAGCCACCAGAGGGAATGCCGTGGTGATGTCACTGCTGATACAGTTCCACTAAATCACATCCTTTAGTGAGGCGGGGGAAATCAAAGTGGCAGCAGTCCAGCAGAGGAAAGCATTGCAGCAGTGATAAGGAAACCAGAAAAGGCATTTAGATGCTAAGCCAACGATGAAGAAGAAACAGAGAATACGATGCAGGTTACTACCTTGCAGAGACAAATGTGGCTTCATCTTTGGGAGGGGGGAACATTGCTTTTATATAAGGCAGGAAGGCTAAGGAAGGACGCTTCAATTTCTACCATGTGCCTTGGCAGGGGAAGAAAAGCTTTTACATCATATTCATTCTACAATCGCAAATTTAAACTTGGGACAGACTCCTCCTCATCATCAATAAGATATACGAAGTACACATAGTCCATGGAAGTTTCCCTAATTCAGAAACAGGCCTTCCATCTTACGCAGCTGTCCAAACTAGGTTTCAGAGTCCCAGACAGATAGGGAGATTTACAGAAACACATTTCTGAGGACAAGAATTTCTCCTTATTTTGGCCCTTCGATTCCTGAGCACAGGGAGGAGTGGTCTATAGTAATTTAACTGGAAGTTGGCAGCAAATACTAAAAGCTAGAAGGAGTGACAACTTCAGAGATGCCGGCACAGAAACCATACAACTCCCAAGAACACCAAGAACTCAGGGCCCCAGGACTTAGCAACTCTTAACTTGGCAATGGGCAGTCATCACGGTAATACCCAGGGTGTGTAACATATCCAAAGACTTTTGAAATTCATTTATTCAACAGATAGAACTGTACTATTAGAAAGAACACACAGGCCTTGCCCTCAAGTTGTTAATTTATAGTCGGGGAGACATACAAGTAGACAGGCATCTACATCATGAACTGAAAAATGACTAGAGGAAGGGACTAAGGGCACAGAGAACAGACACCTCCCCTGGGAACGTCTTCCTGAAGGAGAGAGACGGCCTATCCCCATGGCTGGGCAATGAGTTCAAGTTAGTGAAGGCGGAAGCGGGCAGGGGTATATTCCAGGCAGAGGCAGAGCCGTCCATACACAAACATAAAAGCAAACGAGACCTGGTGACTTTGACAGAAATGAAAGTCATTCAGAATGGTAGGCGTGCAGGGGGCTCCTCGATAGTGGCAAGCCAGATAAGGGTAGAGGAGTCTTTTTTTGTTCCTATATTTATTTTCTTGGCCTTGAAAGAACTAAATGTCTTAAAAATCTGACTTTTGTTTGTCTTTTCTTTATGTTTGGGATGCAGATTTACCTCCTTTAAGATTAAAAAAAAAAATCTCACCAAAATTATAGAACTGATTGTGAAGTTTCATAAAGATCTTGCCATTTCTCTCTAATTCACCTGCTTCTCAGTAATTCATCACCTAAAACAAGAACAATAATAACAATAAATGGCAGAGTTTTCATCATGGCTACTCTATAAACAGGTATGATTGAGGTTGGGTTAGAAAGTTTCCTTGTTCAGAAATATGCCTTCTAACTCCCAATTACTTGTAGAGGACCTGAAATTGTCATTAGGGAGTCATGCTTTTTATTCTTCTAAAAAGGAATAAAACTGTGTGCCAGGCAAATCCTAAATTTGCCTGTCATTGAAAGAGCTCAGTTCCTACAAATAAAATTTCTTTTCATCCCTCGTCCTATAGATTATCCCCTTAATATCAAAAATACACAAAGAGGTGGGACAGTTAGTTACCCACAAAGATTACAAAATCCATCCCTTTGTTACACATACCTAAAAATCAATTCCAAATGAATTAGGGTCTTAGAAGTGAAAGTGAAAACTTTAGAACTTAAAAAAAAAAAGTAGAATTATTTTTAAACTCCAAACAAAGAAATGTTCCTTAAGTAAGACTGAAAATGTACCATTTCTAAAGGAGCTGATTGATAACGTTGACTGTATTAGTATTAAAAGCATCTATTCATAATATATATTATTTTAAAAGGTAGCATTTACAAACATATAGAGGCCTAAAATCTAGACTATTGAAGTAAAATCTCCCACCAATAGGGAAAGGAGAAGAATGCAATAGGAAAGTGGGCAAAATAACAAATAAGTAACTTTGTTAGAAATCAAAGACATGCAAATGAAAACCACGAGGAAATGCCATATTTTTACTTTGCCGCTTGCCAAAGTTTTTTAAACTTGGAAAATATCAAGTCTTGGCAAGTTTGGAGCAACTGAGCTCTCATCCATTGCTTGTGGGTGAGTAATTTGTACAACTACTTTGGAAGAAATACCTTCTGGCCCAGCGCTTTCATTTTTAGGTGTATGACTTAGGAAAGCTGTTACACATGTGCATCTGGAGACATGCACAAGAATGCTGCACAGAAGTCTTGCCCACAACGACAAAATGCTGAAAACAACTCACGTATATATACATCGTAAACTAGAGAAATGACATTTACTGGAGTCACCGTGGAAGCTACACCACGTTGCAAAGGGGAGACTACACTTCCTGTATCACCGTAGAAGGACCTAGAAACAGAATGCTGAGGGAAGGAAGCAGATCACAGAAGAGAGCCTGTGAGCCCAATTATATAATGTTCAAATGCAGGCACATGGAAGTAGTAATTTCTCTAGAGAGGTAGCAAAGTGATCAAGAAGTGCAATGAATTTTAAAAGAAAAATGAATGAGTTTTCATAGCAGTGTAATTGTTACCCCCAGCTGAGGGAAGGGGTGGGATCATAAAGATAATGGCTGGTCTTTTTTTGTTTGTTTATTTAGGGATTTTTACAAATTCTTAAATTTTCTTCTTTTGGAGAAAAATTTCTCTCTTTGAAATACCACAACAAACACGGCTTAGTTTCTGAGTTCCCTGAGGGGTTTGGGAGGCACCTTCCATGGTGTGGCCTGCTCCACACTCCACGGTGAAGCTTTCCCTCTCCTTCCCACTGGAGGGTGGCCCTGGTGTGTGCAAAGTTGGACATGACTCTGCCCCTGCCCCCCCCTGCCAGTTGTAACTGTGTAATAGTTGCTCTTAAAGGAAATTGATGTGATCATGTCTGGCTCGCAGGAAATTAAGCCGATAAGTGGTCAGACCATCACAGGCAAGGGTTAGTGGACCAGCTGCTGACACCTTCCCCTGTGCCGCTGTCCTCCACGGTGCTCCTCAAGCTTTGGGTTTGTGTCTTAGTGCCATTTCCATATCACCCTCATGTGTTATTTTAATTATTTTTAAATCTTTGCATTGTTTTAAAATACCAAAATAATTGTAATAAAACACCTTAGCAAAAAAGGAGACGTTTTATAAAACTTAAAATGTGGTGGTGTGGAAAGAACTAGAGCAAGGCATTTTCAAACGATAGCAGCAACAAGCAAAGCACTTAACACTATTTTACTGGGAATGATGAATCTGTGACCATGGGACAACTTTATGGCCGTTGATTCCTGTAGCAGGACGTGTTGTTGCCCCTTTCTGCACTTGAGAAGGGAAAAGGGTCAGTGCGTGAAAGCATCACAGTCACCACTGAAGCTCCATAAAACCCAGGGAGCACAATCTTCACATTTTTAAGTCACATAACATTCCGCTGAATTTTGTATTGAGACGAATATTACTGCAAATATCAATGACTCTTCCATTCTATGTTATCCCTCCGATACAGGTACATCTAGCTCAGCACATACCTATCATGTGTAGGCTGGGAATCAAACTACCTACTTTGGATATACGAAGAAAATGTTTCAAAGGTCTTTGGGAAGGAATATTGTATAATGGGGTGAACTCCAAGAAAACTCATTTCAGCTTCTCTTTGCCACTGTCTAGCTGTGAGATCTTGAACAGGTAATTTTACTTTTTCTGCGATTCAGTCTTCTCATCTCAATTTTCTCTTATGTTGCTTCCATTCTAAAATTTCACATTCTGTCTTTACTCTTTCCTAAAAGACATGTTATTTAAGCATGAAACACAAGTACTTGTGGGGGGAAGGGAGTGGTTGCAGTACTATGAATCATTACAGGGTTCACCTGGCAATACTAAATACCAGCATCTTATATAGAGTAGGTATTCCACAATTATTTTAAGTAAATGAGTGACTGAATAACATAAGCTTGTGAAACTAACCAAAGCTTATAATTTGTCTCAAAATTTGTGATTTGCCCTAACCAGTTTGGCTCAGTGGATAGAGCATCGGCCTTTGGACTAAAGGGTGCCAGGTTCGATTCTGGTCAAGAGCATGTACCTTGGTTGTGGGCACCTCTCCAGTAGGGGGTGTGCAGGAAGCAGCTGATGGATGTTTCTCTCTCATTGATGTTTCTAACTCTCTATCCTTCTCCCTTCCTCTCTGTAAAAATCAATAAAATATGTAACAATAATAATAAATAAAAATTTGCGATTTTTCTTTCATTAAAATGCTATAGCAAATTCTGTGTAAGAATTTTAAATCATCTGATTTTCCTAAGGGAATTTTTTTTTTAAACTCCTTATCTATACAGATTTCTGGCACATCACAGACTAGCATTCTAAAGAACTGGAGTTTTGAAATAGTTGAAAGAAACTGATTACAGAGCAAGTATTTACTTTTCTCATTAGCATTTTATTGGCCAATTGACATGCCTTCTACCCACTCACTAAACAATCTTGGGTATGTTAATTCTCCATCTCTGGTTCTTTGAAAAATGGAAATAACAATGTTGACCTGTTTTGAGAAAGAAACAGCTAATTGAGCCATAAAGATAAAGATTCATCACTAAGCCTGTGGAAGGCTAATTTCTAATAACAATCAGTGAAAGATATTTGCATGGTTGCTTCTTTTGGGGATGACTGGAAATGAAACAGTGCCCATTAAGAAATAATGTTTTTTTCCCCTTCCATGGTTGCCCAAGTTCATTTGTTGTTTTTTTGTTTTGTTTTGTTTTGTTTTGTTTTGTTTGGGGGTGTTGTTTTTTCGTGGGTTTTCCCCTTCTATCTTTCTTAAGGAGTTTGGAATATTATCCTTGCTGCTGTGTATGTTCTCTTCAAGGTCAAGACTTTTTTTCATGATTCACCCAAGTAAATGATGAAGAAGTGAGTAAATTTAAAGCCCACAGGCATGTTCTTTGTAGAAGAAAAATTTAGTACTGAATCATTTTTTCTTTTCTTTCTTTCTTTCTTTCTTTCTTTCTTTCTTTCTTTCTTTCTTTCTTTCTTTCTTTTTGTATTTGATGCAGAATATTTCTGGACAACTTTGCTAAATTTTAGACCAGAAACTTTTTCAAGGCATGAATTCAAAGTTATGGAAATATTATATAAAAAAATACCTCATTTATTGTAAATATATCTAGTTTTAATGAACACGAGTCACAAAACTAGAATGCCCCCCCCCCCTTCCCTGAGGCGTCACTGACCATGGTAATTTATCTTAACATCTGTTAAGGTCACTTGCCTTGTGAAATAATAAATGATCAAATAGCAGGGCCATAAAAGAATGACGTTGGCCTGTGCATGGTTCACCATATGGCCCAGGTCAGTACTCACCCGGGGAAAGCCGCGTGCTTCGCAAACAACATGCACATTACGGTCTGTGTTAAAAAGAGTGCGCTTCTAGGAAGCAATGGAAATGCAGAATCGTATAATGATAAATTTTGCCCTCCCAGAGATGGAGCTAATATCATTACCTATTTATTGCCATGGAACTTAAATCTTTTCAAATTAAACTCGTGATGGATTTTAATCACTCCGTTCATGTTGGTTATGCCTCAAGCCATTACGATAATGATCATTATTAGCAAGACTCTGTTTTTACAACAATGTTCTCAATGTTTAAAATTAATCTAGAAGTCAAGAGCCATGAAATCATTTTTTTCCTGCAGCAGAATTTAAAAGATGCACATCCTTCACGTAACTGCATTTTAAAAACAAAAGCTAAAGAGGCAATGGGGAGAATGCGACAAGAAAATCAAGGTATTAACTACAGCGCCACCAAGTGACTAACCTCAAAATTCCATGTAGAAGCAAAAAGGCAATTACGGGGACACCAAAGAAAATGGGTACATACAGAAGAGACCATAGTAGGAACTTTAGATAGATGCTGTTTATTGGCCTATCAGGGGTCTCCAACCTCTAAGAAGTTGACTTCTACCTCTAGAGTTTCAAGGTTCAGAACGCTGGAAAATCTCAGGAGTCAGTGGTGGGTTGTCAGAGAGCCTACAATTTGCAGAATTTGAATCACAGGTGGAGATTAGTCCTTTAAATAGCAGCTGCATTTTTAAATGTAAAAAAAAAAAGATGTTTGCATGAGCGATATGAAAGAGTTGACCATTACACATGACATGGCGTCATCTTCTAACACAAAGTATAAAATGTGAACAAAAAAGAAAAGTATACTACAAAACTTTTCTATCATATTTCCTATAACCTGAGAAGTCTATAATTCTCTCTAAGTGCTAGGTTTCACGTCTATAAAATGTTGAAATCAGACTAGGTGATTTCTAAGTTACTGACCAGGCCAGAAATCTTGTGGCAAGAATCACTTTAAGGCATGTGTTCAATAAATTTTATGCAAACACATGTATGTAAATGCTTATACAGGATGAGATTATAGTCTAATTGATAACACATCTAAATGGGAAAAAAAATGAGATAAATCCAAAAGAAAACAATTTAGAAATCATTCTTACCAGCAATATTTGAAACATTTATTTGTTCACCCATATCCCTAGCGTATCTTGCTTTCCAACAATATGTCAGGCAGGAATAACAACAATACCATAGAAACAATTCTTCAAGATGGGAAGAATATCACTGATAGGAAGAACTCAAAACTAACTGCACAAGGCTAAAGGAGATGTGGATTGAAAAAGATTGAAAAATTAGGTTAGTTCCAAGGAATATGTCAAACCAGTCTATAGACTAACGTATCTGACTCCACCCTATGAGCTGTTGTTCCTGGAACTGCTGTTTTTAATCCTGAAGCCAAGAAACATAAACTGAAAACCAACCAACCAACCAACCAACCAACAAACAAAATGACTAAGGGAATGACGAATTCGAATGACTAATGGGAGAAATGCAAAAGGAGCTAAATATAAACTATCCTACTATATAGATTAACAAAACCAGGTCTAAAAATAGAAAAGTGACGAGGGCCTCGGTATTGTTTCCCAGTGCACAAAGAGATAACCCTGGGAGTGAGCAGTTAGGAGGAATTAGGTGAAGGAAACTTTAGACGGTATCAGAAAAAAAAGCTTCCTGTCGGGGAAAATCATTAGCTTCTTGCTATCACACAGGGGAAATGTTAGATGTTCCCCTTGGTGATTTGCTGGGAGCCCCCTGGCTGGAGCTCTGGGGTATGTACTTTTAGCATCCCAGGAAGATTGCAGACTGGCAATGCCTCCAGACTCTCATTCACACCCTGCAAATGCTAAGGTTTGGAATGGGAGATCATGAAGTGGGAGGGGCCACGGGAAAGCAAGTGTTCCACTGTGTGCAATATGGAAGTGATTTATGAAGTTTTTCAAAATGACAAACTACCCAATTGAACCATTTCCCCTCCTCCCCCCCCTTTCCCTTGTTTCTCTCCCATTGGTTTGAACTCTGTTGCCTCAGCACCTGTCTTTAGGGTTCTGTGACTAGGGTTCTGCTTGGCTTCCCTTCCCAGCTGGGGGGTTAGAGTCAGGTTGTGTTATTCTCATCACTTCTGCTTTGTGGTTTGGACCTTGACTCTTTTAATTACTCATGACTTTTACCATCTGCCATGTTCCTAGAATGACAACTGGCTGCACTGGTTTTGCTTTCCTGGTATTTTCCCCCTGTACTGGACCTAAGATATGACCCTGGTGTTGATTCACATGGGGTAATTTGAAAAACTTTGTTTTGGGCTTCATCTGCTCAGCTCCCCTTCTATTTTCAGACCTGTGCCTAAATATTTGTCATGTAAAAAACAAACAAACAAACAAAAACACCTCATTTTCCTTTTGTGAAACTATGTGTAATCAACAGTGATATCTCTGCTGAAGTAACAGAATATAGTTTAAATTATTAGTTAAGCCATAAGCTATTAGTTATTATTAGCCACTTTGACATGTGAAGGGATATTTTTACTTTACTATTTATTCTTTTTTCCCAAAAAAGATTGAGGTAGTAAGATTTTGTTTGTTTGTTTGTTTGTTTGTTTGTTTGTTTGTTTGTTTTAATGTAAGTGGTTGGGAAAAATGCAGGTTAGAATAATTATATAGCTGACATATCCCTTTGGTTTACTAGAGTGTTATCTACCATAGCTTACTATGTGTACTCTATAATTTTCTTGCACAAGTAAATTATTGTTATTTCTTTTAAGTACAGCTGGCATTCACACTTCTTTTTGCCTCCATAATTTAGATATTTTGATCAACAGACAGATAAATAGATGGTCTTTTTTTGATAAGTTATAATTAAAGTACCAAACAGTTACTTATGTCAGGAAATAGATTGCCTTAAAATACACCTGTGCATATGCCTCGAGTGTACTCATGTGATTTCAATAGCAAGAAGCACTTATAATAGAAAACTGCAATCTAAACTATGATGGAGTACAAATGCTGAAAGCTTCAATACTTGGTAAAACTATACCACAACTTACAGAGATTCTCTGGTTTACAGAAATATCAGTTCATACCCTCCTTATTCTCAACTACTTCCAGAGAGCAAGTTGACAAAGACAGCATCAGTTAATACGACTGCCTGATTTCTCTTTGGTAATCTGCTCTTATTGTCAGAGCGTATGCCTGGAGCCACCTTTCTGCCTTCCCATGCTGCCCAGAGGCTGGAGTGGCTGGGGCGCTCGGTGCCTACATATACAAATTAACCTACCACCTTTGTTAGGTTAATTTGCATACTCACTCCTCATTGGCTGGCGAGCATTGTGAAGGTACAGTCAATTTGCATCTTACTCTTTTATTAGTGTAGATAAGTAATAAAAATTTTGTAAATGTTAGATCCTAAACCTTAATCTCAGAATCTTAGACATTTTAGGAATTAGGATTTGATAATCTTGAGTCTTGTCATAATATCAGGTTAAGTTACATGTAAGTACCACTTTTATAAATTAACAAGGTCAAATATTGGCGGCTTCAGAAGATTTAACTACATAAAATCAGAGCATAATAAGAAACTTCATTGAACTAGACATTTCTATTAGACAGGTATTTGTATTATATTAAAGTTCACAAAACCCTGTGAGTTAGGTAGGATTATTATTCCCATTTATAGAGGAGAAAATGATGTAATTTGAAAAAGTTGATATTGCTATTAGGTTTTGGTTTAAACCTATGTTCTTTTCACTGTGCTGTGTGGCTTTCTTAGATCATTTCAAAGGTGATTTCTCCACTTCTCCCTACATAGTCCATGAATTCTCTCTGAAAAGTCCTTAAATATATATATATATATATATATATATATATATATATATATATATTGATTTCAGAAAGTAAGAGATAAAAACATCAATGATGAGAGAGAATCAACTATTGTCTGCCTCCTGTATGCCATCCACTGGGAATCCATCCCACAATCTGGGTGCAACCCGTGCAAATGCCCTGACTGGGAGTTGAACCATGACCTCCTGGTTCATAGGTCGATGCCCAACCAATGAACTACACCAGCCAGGTGACATAGGCCATTTTTAATAAAGATCTTGAAGATTTAAGAACCAGTGTGTGTGTGTGTGTGTGTGTGTGTGTGTGTGTGTGTGTGTGTGTATCCTGACCAGTGTGGCTCAGTTGGAGCGTCCTCCCATACACCAAAAGGTGGCAATTTGATTCCCAGTTAGGGCACATACCCAGGTTACAGGTTGGATTCCCAGATGTTCCATCTCTCTCTCTCTCTCTCTCTCTCTCTCTCTCCATCCTTCCCTCTCTCTAAAATAAATTTTAAAAAGAACAATTGAGTAGCCCAACATTTCTTTCTTCTTTGCCATAGGAAAGCCAGTATTCCAGATACAGCCTTCTCCTTCAGTTTGGATATGCGTGACGAAGATCCATGGCAGATGTATAACATGAAAGACATAACCCTTTGTTGTTGTAGCAGATTTTACATTGATTGTTCCTAAAGCCCACCTAAGCTAACTGATAACCCCCTGAGCATAACGTCTAAGAGTACTGTTCAATTTCAGTCCACAAATTTGGGTGCACAAGAAAAAAACACATGTCTTTGTTTTCTGTATATTACCTGGACTTCTGTCATTGAAACTTAAGCTTTTGGAAACCAAATTTAGGAGGCCTTAGGGCTGCTTATGCTTTTCGATCTTATAGGCACCCCCTCTCTGCTAACCACCGACAGAGCCTGCTGCTGGAGTGAACATGGATGGGGGGGGGACTAAAAAGTAAAGGGGAAAACAAACAAATCTCAAATTATTATTTAGCTGCGCTATTAAAATATGGAGTAATATAAAGCAAGAAAAGAATGTAGACTGCATTGGAATTGATCAGTGTGATATTTTATCATGAGCAGTTTTTCTTTCCTCGCTTTACTATTGTAGATATATAAAAATATATAAAAAGAAATATAAAAATGGTATCCTTACATTTTGCTCTACTTTTATTTTTAAAAGCTAAAATATGCTTGTAATTTCCACTATTCCGCGATGAAATGAAACTAGAATGAATCATATGGATGAAATGAAACTAGAATGAATCATATGGATGAAAAAGTAAAAGTTTCATTTGTTGCCAAATATCTTCTCTACAAAATATCTAGGAATTTAGAACATCTGCATGACTAACAAACATTCAGTTTTTCATCTGGATGTTTAACAAATAGGGAGAAAATATTGCCTTTCTAGATGTGATTCTTGCTTTTATGCAGTGCTGTTCTACTAGCCTATTTGTTAATATTCCTATCATCCTACTGTGTTTATCAAATATTGGAGCCAAACAATAAGTTATTTAATGTATGGTTCGTGGCCACATATAAACTCCGACTTTTAGTTGAAAAGGGAAACTTTTAGTGAATTCTTTCTCCACAGCAATCAGTCTATTTCAAGAAAGATTAGCAATAGAATATAGCAAAGCACTCAGTCCATGTTCAGTGGCCTCTATTGTGTATGCCCTTTATATGAGATGAGAGAATTCTGCTCTTTGGCCAGATGCTGATATGGCCCTCTAACATCTGCATGGATGTCTGCTTGGCACTTAGGGTAAAGGGGGGGATTTTATTGTCCTCTCGAGATTATGAAACATGGAGACAAGAATCATAACCATCCTTTGCAAAAACTCCAAGGGGCTTCCTTACATGTTTTTCCCTTGTCAACATCTGTCAAGAACCATATGTCAAATGCTACTTCATTTTTTCTCAGGTAATAAAGGAACAGAGTACTCCCAAATGAGCAGTCTTTATCTCTCTAATAATACGCCCCAGGCCTTTGCTTTTAGATGTAACTCCCATAAATTTTTGTCATTTTCCACTTGCAGGGACCTTGGCAAAGAAAGTGGCCTGAATGGAAGAAAAGAGTATTAGTTTTATTATAGGAAACCTTGTGTGTGAGTCCATTTCAGGATATTCACTGCAAAGAAAGGCAGAGTAAATCTACCTAAGTTATTTCATTTTCCCTAGATCTGTGGTCAGCAAACTGTGACTTGCAAGCCACATGAGGCTCTTTGGCTCCTTCCACAAAATACCACGGCCTGGGTGGGTCTATTTTGAAGAAGTGGCATTAGAAAAAGTTTAAGTTTAAAAAATTTGGCTCTCAAAAGAAATTTCAATCGTTGTATTGTTGATATTTGGCTCTGTTGACTAATGAGTTTGCTGACCACTGTTCTAAGCAATTTTATTTTCTTCTAAGAGACAACCAACAAAAAATGGGCAGAGGTCTTATTTTAGCAGACTCTTTTCATAAGATTGTTAATCTGTGGGACAGTGTTAAATCATCGCTTGCCTTAAATTCTCAATGTTCCATTCATATGACTTTCCGAATTGAATCAGCAGAAATTGAATTGAATTCTATTTCAGTTAGGACAAGTGGGCAAGCATCTGAAATTAAGTGAGCACAGGAGCAGAAAATGTGTAACAGATGTTAGTGCATCACCAAAATTTCTCTGGTAGGAAAATGGTTGCAAAAAGTTAGTTATAAAATTTCACAGGAGGGGAACCTAAGAGGCCTCGAGGATGTGTGTTCTATTGTGAGTGTTCCAGGTTGCTTTTTTTCACACTTCAGTAACACAGGTTATGGTTTTTCTACAGTCCCTCAATTGACTTTTCTGAGACCCAGCTGGGTTGACCAGAAGGTCCAAGCAGGCCTCTTTCATGTGCTGAGGGCCCCGGTGCTAAGGGAAGGAAGCAGAAGCTCCCAGAACTTTTAAAGCCCAGCCTGAAACCATCTCAGAGTTACTTCTGCCACATTCTATTGGTCAAAGGAGCCATGACTCCAACCCAGACTGAAGGAGTGAGGAAAAGGACTTCACCCCTTGGTGGGAGAAGCAAAAGAGGATGTGTGCCCATCTTTAATACACAACACAGCATTCCTGATGCAAGTGTCTGGCACTATCATCCCAGCTAAACTCCCGAAGGCAAGATCTGATCTTAATTTTCTTTTGGCTTTCAGCACCTAGGACTATGGTTTGCATATAATGGGTCTCAGAAAAGTCAAAGGAGGCAGTAGAGTCTAACAGCTTTGGTAGTAAAACCTATGGTTGAATCTCTGTCCCACAACTTACTGTCTTTATGATCTCAGACAAGTCAGGACCTCCCTTGTGATTCCATTTCTTAATCTATGTAATATAAATAATGGTTTCTACTTTACAGCAGTGGAGTAAAGAGCATACATTTAGCCTCCTCACCCCTTCCTCTACAGTGGTATTAGAAGATTCTTTTTCCTTGGTTTTGCCCAGGTGCCAGGAGAGAGCAAGCCCACCTAAGCACCTTGTAGACGATAAACTTCTGTGGGTGCTATCAGCACCACGCCCATCTCTTTGGCTCTTCTGACGTCAGTGTGCTCCGGCCATCCTCCGACTCCCAGTATTGCCATTTCTTTGCCCACAGCCATTTTCTGAAGCTGCTGTGAAACACCCTTCCTGTACCAGGGACAGGACAGAAGTGCTGAGAAATTATCACCGTGGAAAATAAATCTTCAACCAAATAATTGGTGAAAGTTGATGTAAGAATACACTAGCCTCTTCTCCACACTCCTTAGGTGGGAAACCTCTGAGCCCCATGTTTTGAAGCTTTTCCCAGAGTGGTCCAAGATGGTATCCTATGTTGGTATGTTTCCCCTCCTATATCCTGCTTCCTTACACCTTCAAATAAACCCTTTCCACTCAAATCCTCCTCTCAAGGTCTGCTTTTGAGGAAATCCAAACTAAGATGATATCCAAATGAAGGTGACTAGGCAGTGAGTATGAGCCTTGGGCTGATTACTTTAAATTCTCTAAGCTTCAGTTCCCGATGAGTGGAACACAGATGATAATGAAAGTACTCACCCATTTTAAAAAAAAAAAAAAAGTGCCCGGGGGTTATGGGGATTAGAGGAGATAATCTGTGGGAAGCACGCAGCACATTGTAAACAAGTTACAGCTATTAGATAGTATCATCGGCCACCCAGCTGCACGTCTCCTCCTTCCCCTCACCCTCAGAGGTGCAATTTGGACCCCAGAACACCCAGCCTGTCACTGAGGGGCTTTATCTAGAAATGGGATTCAGATCAGTTTGCTACATCTCTTTCAGGATCAACAGGAACTCTGGGATGTACAATTCCTCAACTGAAAGACACGCGTTTTTAATGACAGCCATCTTGGAAAAAAAAAAAGCCCATTTTTTGAGCAGGGTGCCACAGGATGTAGGGACATTTTCCTCCACGTCCTGTTCCTCTCCCAGTTAGTCACCAGCCTGTGCTAAAGGCCTGATGCAGGTTAAACAGTATGTCCTGGACATGGAGGTGGCAGACCCATTCTGACCAGCGTGAATGTCCATGCTTTTATAGCTAAACCCTGCAAAAAGGTGGGGACCCAGGGCGGGGTGGGGGGGGGGTGGACTTCTTCAAATAGAATCATTAAAGGCTGAGAAACTTTTTAAAATAAAGTCACCTTGTGAGCTACATTATTTCTCTGTACGTGCTCGGCTGCGGGGTGTAATACTGATTTCTTCTTCACAAACTTTGGTTTTTAAAGTGGAGATCATATAAATCTATATCATGTTTCCTGAGCCAAAAATTTGGGTCCAAAGTCCGACATCAGTTTCCCCCAATTTGTATACTCAGGTAAGCTGTCACTATTACAAATGCATAAGAAGTAGATCCCACTTGGCTATATGTTCAATGAAGCGCTTGGTGAAAATTCAAAAGCATATGAAGCTGGACAAGCCCCGGAGGGTCCGGGCTCCGCAGTAGAAAACCTCCTGGGATGCTGCCTTCACGCCCCTTCCGGGGCTTTTCCACAGCGGAGCTCACTGCCCAGCTCACAGGCACTTTCAAACCGGCGTGATTTCAAAGGAAGCGTGGCCACCATCTTCCCCATACCCTGTGATAAACCATAGTCTCAGGAAAACGGGGCTTTGGCCGCACAACTGGAGCTGGCAGAAACACGTTTTCAGCTTCTTGTTACCAAACGAGATGGAGTCACACCCACTTCCTCCGCAGAAAAGCTGTAGGAGCTTGCCTTTCAGCCTGGTTGGTTTATAAACTCTTACCAAGCTGTCCTGAAGGTGGCGCCACGTGCTTAGCTATGCTGCAGCCTGTCTCTTGCTGTCATTGCTTCTGAAACCTACAAGTCCCTAAGAGCTCCAACAGATTTACAGAAAGATCTGTAGGAAATGATATGCCTGCACCAAAATATAAAAATCGAAGTCGCTCAAGGAATTAAGGATGTGAATATATCATCTCTACATTTCCAGCTAAGCACAGAAAGTACAGGAAAAAACACAGCAAATGTCATTTGAGTTAGATCGGTGGCATGTTCTGAAAGCCCGGGTCCCTCCCTGAGCTTGTCCCTTCTCCTCTGTGCCCTGTTTGCTGTCAGTGGCCCCACCCTCTAGCAGGTTACCGGGGCCAGAAGCTTGAATGACACCTTTGATCCCTCTCTCTCCTTTGAACTTCCCCACCAGCAGTCCCACATCAATCAGTGTCCCAGTCCTATCTACTCCAGTGCATAAATACCTTCCAAGTGTGCCTGTGTCCCTCATCCCCCGGCTACCGGTGAAGTCCAAAACCCCATCGCCTCCTCCCTGCGCCACTACAACAACGTCTCACCGGTTTCCCCTGACCACCGCTTCCTCCTCCCAATCTGCTCAGCCGGAGTGAACTCTCAAAAGACAGACCCAGTGAGGTAATCTGCCAGTTTACCATCTTCCATGGCTCCCCGGAACGCTCAAGGAAAGGCTGAACTCTGACATCGCCTACAATGCTTTTCATAATCTCGCTGCCCTCAAGCTCCTTGTACACTTACTTCTCCAGCTTCGTCTGGCCACACTGGCTCACTTGTTCCCTAACCTTAGTCGTGACAGATTCCTTTTCAATTCTGGTATGTTCACCTCAGGGCTGTTTGTTCTTACTGTTCCTGCTTTTGCTCCCCAACTACCGCTGTAACTCTCACCCCGCCCCAAACCCCGAGCCATCACCACCTCCCCCGTCTAAACATGCTCTTCCTGCAGGTGTCAGCATGAACACCGTTTCCTCATGGAAGAGGCCGCCAGAGTATGTTAGGACCTCCACTCTGGTTCCACAACACCCTGCGTTTTCCTACTTTGAATAGTCATCTCATTTTATCGTAATTGTTCATGGATTTCCCCCCTGCTAGAGTATAAACTCTGTGACAGCAGGAGCAGTGTCTGTCTGTCCTTACAGCACATCCTCACCATGACCTACAAGGCCTTTCATCATCTGCCTCCCTCACCTTATCTTCCCGCCCTGGTGGCCTGCAGTTCCCTCCCATCCTCTGCTTCAGCCTCCTTGCTTGTTCCGCTAGCTTGCCTCCTCTCACTTGGCCTCTTTGCGGCTCCTCTAACTCTCCAGGCACGACCCTGCCTCAGGGCCTTGGCACGCACTTCCTCCAGCTCTTTGTGTGGGTCTCATCCTCACCAGCTTCAGATTTTTATTCAGTGGAGTCTTCTCTGATCATCCGATCCATCACACTGAGCCCTACCATTCCCCTCTCTATCCCTGCTTTATTGTTGTCCTTGGCTCTCATCACTATCGGCTGTACTTTCAGGGTCTATTACCAGTCTCTCTCCACTGGAAGGTAAGCCCCCTGCAGGCAGGGTCTTTGTCTCTCCATCGCTCTGTTCCTGGCTCCAGCACCTATGCCAGCACAAAGGAGTCAGTGGAACTGTTCACCCCAGTGGGACTGAGCTTAGTCTTTCATAAACTTTGTCTTTTCATCATTCTCTGTACTAAATTATTCTGGTTTATGGGTGGGGAGAATTTTATCTTCTCCTGGAAAGTCTCCCCCCTACCTGATCACAATAGCTTCCTGTTTCCAGGCCTAGTATGTCTTTGTGGGGAGGGGGATGGAGAAATCAGAACGTGAAATAAATATTCTCATTAAAATAAAAAAGCAGAAAGTTATCGAGTTCCTTTAAATTTCAGTTGTTTCAAATATATATATATATATATATATATATATATATATATATATTCTGATAGCTAAGTGAACATTGGGTGTGAGGCCAGAGCTTCCAGTCTTGTTAAAAAAATGTCTCCAGCCCTAACTGACTTGGCTCAGTGGATAGAGCATCGGCCTGTGGACTGAAAGGTCCCAGGTTCGAGTTCAGTCAAGGGCATGTACCTTGGTTGTGGGCACATCCCCAATAGGGGATGTGCAGGAGACAGCTGACTAATGTTTCTCTTTCATCGACATTTCTAACTCAGTCTATCCTCTCCCTTCCCCTCCGTAAAAAATAAAATAAAAATAAGATAAAAAATGTCTCCACACAGACAGATCCTAAGCTTATGGTTCCTTATCATTCTGTTGATGAGATAGATACTCAGAGAAGAAGCCTGATTTCCTCCCGTCACTAGGGTACATTCTGTATTGAAGCCCACAGATATGCTGGCTGTACAACCGGCTTGATCATGTGGATAGAAATGTGAGGCTGCTAAAGGCAAGGCAGCTGTGCAGTCAGATTAAGCCCAGTTAGGATTTTTCCTAAGCAGGAAATGGCCGAGAAGAATCAGGGTAAGTGACTGAAATAGGGGGGGTATATGGTCATTTTGTAGAATTCCAACACATGCAGTGATCATCAACTCTGGGTGGGGGTAGGGGGGACAAGGGCACAGCATCTAGTCCCACACTATGTAGGGCTGATTCATGGTTAACGATTTATCACCACGGATGTTTGAGTCAATGTCCATTTTCAGAGTTATAAGATGAGCCAACAGATGCTCACCACCCTCTAATTTCAAGGGGCTATTATATTGCAATTAAGCACAGTTTCTATATGAACACATGAAATACTGAGAATACAAAATGTAAGTGGAAGTAAATATCTTTTTACCAAACTTTGAATTTTTGACAGAAGATAAAGGTCCTAGTTAATTAAAGCCAAAGAAAAGGAGAAAATCTAATGCCATATTTGATTGGGGGTATAAACACAAGATTTGAAAAAGCAGCTCATGCCATTTCAAAATAACTCGACTTAGTAACAAAAAGGAAATCATGCGGATTCAGTGATAAAAGGAAGCTACTATTTAGGTAGGCATTCTAATAATGGTTAGGGTTTGGGTGACAATTGGGCTGTAAATGGTGACAATAAAGACTGAGAGAAAAAAGAACAAGAAAACAGCAATTATCAATTGTGTATTTCTGGAAAGAAATTCAACTGAAAAGAAAGTGAATGCCTGCATGGTCATTTAATTAAAATAGGCATCCAGACCAACAGAAATGAAGGGAAAAGAGGGAGATTTGGAACTAGAAAATATGATTTCCACAAAAATCTATACTAATAAAAGGGCAATACACTAATTAGACAGGGAGACCTTCCAGGAGACCTTCCGGATGTCCTTCCAGACAAAGCCATGGTGGCAGGACCAAGGCAGAGGTGGTTAGAGGCGATCAGGCCGTGAGGGGAGGGCAGTTGGGGGTGATCAGGCCGGTGGATATAGTGGTTAGGGTTGATCAGGCAGGCAGGTGAACGGTTAATAGCAAGCGGTCCCGGATTGCAAGATGAAAGTCTGACAGCCCTGTGGGATCGGACCTAAACCAGCAGTCGGACATCTCCCGAGGGGTCCCAGATTGGAGAGGGTGCAGGCTGAGTTGAGGGACACCCACCCACCCCACATTTCATGCACTAGGCCTCTAGTATACCATAACTGAGAGAGATAAGGGTAAAAGAGCAGGGGCATAGTCAGGGTTCCAAAGAAAGGATGAAAAAGTGGCCAAGGAATGAGTGAAATCACATAAACTAAGCTGCATAATTAGCTTCTTCATTCTAAAGGGTGGATCTCTGAAACTGGTAAAAGGGACTATATTTTCAAAGTTTCTTCAAATTAACAGAAGGGTAAAGATCAGGCAGAATGGAATAGACCTTGTGGGGGAAAAATGTTTCTTGAAATTCCAGAGGACATTCCACTCAACCCACCCCTAAATTATAAAAGGACTGTAATTAATGATAGGGAAATCTACACACACACACTCTTCTGTCCCCTTCTTCCCCAACGCGCTCAAAGGCATATGTGATGCCTAAACTTGGTTCAAAGACAAACTGATGGGAAGGAAGTGGAAAATCCTGAGAAAATATGGCCTGCCTAGTCTCATGTTGGAAAAACTCACCCATATATTGATACATTTTTTAAAAAAATCCATGGCAGATTTTGAACTGGAATGTAAATTTGTCAGTCTCATCAAATGAGTAGGTAATAATTTGAACATTACGTTTTTTTAAAGGAGGCTTCTGTTAGCATAATTTTGGGGAGACGGGGAGGAACTGATAAGCTATCTGGCAATTATTTTCAAAATAATTATTTCTTATTCCCTTGAGAATAAGAATTTTTGGAGCGATCCAAAGAGGGCAGGCAGCGGCCGGGGCTTCATCCACACACTCCCTGACTCTGCGGAATCCAGCCTTGCTGGTCTGCTGTTTTCATCAACATGTGTGTTTGTTTTCGGAGCAGGGAACTGGGAGGTATGGCTCGATAATTCTTTCAATTATGACAATTTTTGCTTGAAAGGGATGCATATTCCAGTGCTTTGACTTAAGTAACAACTTTCTAGAAGCTGTTTATCACAGTTACTTAACTTACACATGATTTTGCTATGTTTTCATCACCATTTGGGGAAAGTTATTCAGAGAGAATGAACTAAGAGTTTCTGTATTACCCTCTTAAATAAAAACAAAGAAAGAAGAAGAAGGAGGAGGCTGCGTGTAGTCAGTGCTCACGGCATTATACTACAAAGAACTGGGATTCTCCCATGAAAAAAGATGTCTTTCCCGGGGGTGTTGACACAGCCCCACACACAGCAGACCTGCTGCCAGAGCGAGACCAGTCCCCGACAGTGGCACTGCAGACATCCCCAGGCCAGATGGGCTATTGCAAGAAATATGTGAAATGTTCCAGGACAGCCAACTACACTGCTTTGTGTCGCATAACCAGATCTAACATGATATTCTCTCTGGAAGAAAATATCCCTGGATCCACCAGCCCTCGGGTCTTGTGTCATATTCAGGGCCATTTCCATTCACAGAAAGCCTCTGAATAATCAACAGGAAAGCTTGACCCTGGCTAGGGACATTGTATAAAGTGCTGGGTCACCCGGACCTGATGAATTCTAAATATTTAGACAGATGAGCCATCCCGTAACACATTCTTCTTCTGGATTTCTACATGGTGAAAGTCCAAAAACACTGAGGAATAAATATTACTGCATATAGACTCGCTTGTTTTCGAAAATAAAATGTATCCAACCTATGAGGGAAGGTGGGATTGAGGGGGTAAGAGATCAACCAAAGGACTTGTATGCATGCATATGAGCACAGACAGTAGAGGGGTGAGAGCATGTGCTGGGGGTTGGGGGCGCCCAGGGAGAGGTCAGTGGGGGAAAAGGAAGACTTATGTAATACTTTAAACAATAAAAAAATTTAAAAAATAAAATGTATAAGCAAACTGAGAAAAATAAAACTCCTTTCACTTCTGATTCTAGGTGTGGCTCTCCTTTGGCTCCCTTTGTATCCACATCACAATGTACTAGTCCTTCCAAGGATTTAACGGCATTTTCTGGCATGGGAAGGTCCTTTAAACATTCTGAATTATCAGTGCATTGGCATTAAACCTACAATAAGTCTTCCACCGGCAAATTATCACCAAAAAAGGGAGTACATCTATATCACTTTCCAAAGTATCAAGAGAATTTTTATAAAACTTCTTCCTTTCATTGGAACAGATGGAGCAAAAATATTTTAGCAGTGGACAGTTTTTGTTGCTTTCTTTCATTTTCTCTCAAGAAAAGTGTTAAGGGAAAAATGCATGTGTGGTCTACTCAGAATTGAGTTAGTAGGAAAAGCAGAGGTTGCTCTTCAAATGCCACTGAGGCTGCACTTGGATAGCACAGCACCCCCTCTGCCAGGGCAGGTGAGCTCTGTTAGTGCCTGCTTCTTGCTGGTACCCAAGGCTGCTGGAATGCTCTAAGTCATTGCAGATGCCTTGTGTAGCTCAGAAAATTCACTTAAGTTCTGTCTCTTCTCCTGTTTCAACGTTCCTTACTCCTTTCTGGCTGCTCCCATATGTGTCCCATGGCCTTCCTGGTTTTGATTCTGCTCATATTAGATGCTGTGGATGCCCTGCTGGAGTCCCCAGGACCTTACCATGGATGTAGATGCTGCCTAGACCGTTAGCTGCTAGCGCCTGCATCTCATTGCAGAGTCTGCTCTGCCCGTGTGCATGGGAACAACCCTTACCAAGGACCGACAGGACTTGGTGTGTATAGCTTTAAGTACCTGATACTTTCATTTGTCTGTTATACCTCAACAAAGCTGGGGGGGGGGGAGAAGAAATTGGTGCACCTCAGCTCCTCACACTTGGGTGGGATATCCCAGGCAGGTGCCACCATAGCTCCACCATTTCTCCGACAGTATTAAGCTCCGTTACCCACAGTAGCAATTACCTAAAACATCTTTTTATTAACTTCCTTCATTTTCCAATGCCACTTACCCATTCCCCTAACTTACGTTTTTTTGTTTTTTTTTGGAATAACTTCCCAGGCCTGCTTTTAGGGAATCTCAATCAAAATACTGCCACTGGACTTCCAAATTGGGCAGCCAGATACCATCCCAGCTCCAGCACCCGATATCCTTATATATCTTGGGGCAAGGCTGAGAATGAGATCTCATATTTGTGCTTGGGATGTATGATTTCATATGCAATATACTTTTATTGTATCTTCTTAGATGCTCTGATCTGTGATATTAATATGCTAATGAATTGTAAATCTGTGCCTCTCTCTCAATTTTGAACATGTACATGGGATGGCCTACTTGTCACTAGAATGTACCCACACCCATCACACTTAGCACAAACAATCTTTAGCCCAACAATTTCTTTTCAACCCTGTTCCACCCCCAGGCTTTCCTGAACCATTTATCTAATTGATAAACTCAGAAGCCAGAGAAAAGCCGTGACAACTCTCATTTAGTCCAATATCGGGGAGGCTTGTGTGCAGCTCCAACCACAGTAAGTCCTCATGTAATGTTATTGATAAGTTCTTAGATGGTAAGTGAAATTAGAAACAGCAAAACCAGTTTTGCTACAGGCTAATTGATGTAAGGAAGTTAACTTCCTGTGGCATCTCATCAATGTTAAAATGAAATGATGTTGAATGAAATAGCATTATTCAAGAACCTACTACAACAGAAAACTCAATTTCTACATCCTTCATTAACAGCAGCTTCATGATACTGCTTTATTTTTCTTACACAATGAGCAGGTTCAAGGTAGGTGGCTGTGGTGTTGATTCAGAAACTTAGAAACACCCGGCAGTATTTCTGCGATTCACTTGGTCTCCCCCAATGGAACTGAGACAGAGCTGCCTCATCTTCTCTTCCAAGGAAAACAGAAATAGAAAGCTGCAGGAAACAAAGCTTCCCCAGCAGACTTCTCTTTATGGCTCATTGGTCAGGACCGAGCAGATGACAATCCCAGCTACAAGGGAGACGAGAAAGGAGGAGACAGGATTGCTATGATCGGATAACCCCTTTATGATGCATTGACCTGAGATGGGCCCATTGTCACCTCAACAACAAAAAAAGGAAGAAAATGAGGCTACCACAGTGAGGCGTCAAAAGATAAAGATGGGAGCCAAAATCGGGTAAGAGAAACATGGACAGAAAGAAATGGGCCGATTTCAGGGATACTAGGGGCACAATTGACAAGAATTTATCGGTGATTGACTCCAGTGGATTATAAGGGAGAGTCAAGAGTCAAGCTATGGGCCCGGACAGCTGGGTTTGGCAGGGGTGGAATTCATTGAAATGGGGAACAAAGAGGAGACAGACTTGGCTGGGGCTGAGAGTGAGGGGACTTAGGGGGTTCACTTTCAGACACATTGATTTTCAGGTGCTTGTGGTGAGTCCAAGGGAAATTGTCTAATAAGGAATTGGGAATATAGGTCACTATTTCTGGAGACAGAGCTCCGAGCCACTCACATGCAGAGGATAATTAAAACTGTAGGAGTGGGATGATTACCAAGGAGAATGCCACGAACATTTATGATTTTTCTGCTGGCACATTTCCCTTGGTTTTGAGTATTTTGCACTGCCTCGCTGACAGTCCATATACTTTGGGTGGGGGTTCCTCTCTGGCCCTAAGTATAGAACATGAGATCCAGTTGTAAGTAGAAGACCCCTACAGTGGTTGGGGTATAGGAGTGGCAGCCTGAGCTAGTAATATAAATGGGAATCTAGGAACTTGTATAGGAGCTACTGATAACAAAAAGCCTTATTCTGCTTGATTCCATTAGACTGGAACCTGGAAAAATATAAGATTAGAGCTACTGGGACCATCTTGCTACCATGAGAGTGACAGTTACTGGAGGCCATCACATAGAGCACGAGAAGGTAACCACCACTTAGATTTGAGATGGAGAAAAAAAAAGCGGGGGAGGATTCTTTTTATGTTATTTTAGTCCTGAATTTAGTCATACTAGAAATAAGACCTAACCCTGGACTGTTCAATTATGTTGGCAAAAACAAAAAGCCTTTTTTTTCTTAAGCTAGTTAGACTTGAGTTTTCTGTACCTGCATTATAAGGCAGACAGACAGTCATCATTTTGCATGTAATCCAGGACCATAACTATGGCCTTGCCAGCTCAAACCATACAACGATCTTAATAATTAATTGGTTTGTGACCTTTCACCTGTTTTGTCAAAACATCCAAACCTCGCTTATTGTTGAGAAATGAAAAAGTGATAAAACTAATATTTATTTGGTACACTGAAATGTAAAACATCAGAAATACTGAGAATGAAAGTGTGTTTATTAAAATTTCTCTGTAATGAACTTTCAAAAGGCATTTGGTTCATTTTTGCCTTCTCACCGCAACTTCAGATGTAGAGAGAGCACCTTCATTGTGCCTTTGTGACATCATACTCCTTTCAGGTTTGGACCAGTTTTCAACATTTTATCTTTTTATTTTATTTTTATTTTTTTTAAATATATTTTATTGATTTTTTTATAGAGAGGAAGAGAGAGGGATAGAGAGTTAGAAACATCGACGAGAGAGAAACATCGACCAGCTGCCTCCTGCACACCCCCCACCGGGGATGTGCCCACAACCAGGGTATATGCCCTTGACCGGAATCAACGTGGGACCCTTTAGTCCGCAGGCCAATGTTCTATTCACTGAGCCAAACCAGTTTCGGCCAATATTTTATCTTTTGTACTTTCCCTGCTATGAAACATCTGTGATTTTCTTTCATTTCAAGTTTCTTGCCAGCCCCACTTCCTCTCCCACATCATCCTTTCTGTCACAACCACTGTCCTCTACATTGATTCACTTCCCTTCATGAACTTCCCATGGCTGCGAGTCTAGAGTCTCTTGAATAGTGTCAACATTCCTACAGTGAGCTATTTCTTTTTAGTTCTACACCCAATTGGAATTCTGAAAAGTCTTGCTAATTCCTAAACCAATGAAATCAACTTTACTGGCAGTGAAAGGTTCTTCCTGGTAATTACCATTTTCTTTCAATGCAGCACCTCGCTTCAAGTGTTGGCCTAAATGCTAGTTATACTGATTGGATTTTTTCCATGATTGTCTTCAAAATAGAAGTAAACGATCCATTTCCACCATTAGCAGCTTTCTGCTCTGAGTACGCCATAAACTAAGCAATGCTGCAGCCACTTTGCCTTGTTTTTGATTCTTTAGACTTTTTAAATATCATCCATTCAGGGTTTCATGCAGCTCAGGTCTTGTGCTAGCTATGGCCAGCTGTCTCCACCTTCAAATCTTTAAATCTCCTAGCCACATCCAACTTCATTCCCAGCATCTTCGCCTTTAATTTGTTTTTTGCACTTTCATTTTTTTTCTATTACTAACTTCTGTAAAATGTCACAGAAGTTTATTACCGAGAGACAAGGATTGTCTGTGCATGAACTGAATAAGTGATGTGCAGTGGCCAATTATCAGTAGATTTTAAAATAAGTGATGTTATTAATGTGGAGATTTGTGGAACAAGGTGTGAAGTTTATTCTTTAAGTAATTATAGTTGGTTAATACTAAAGGCACCTGTGGGGTCCTTTGGCTTGGCCTGCAGATATTCCCCAAGGAGTCCCGGGTTGCAAGAGGGCACAGGCCAGGCTGAAGGACCCCACAGGTGCAGTATCAGGGCCGGGGAGGGACTTCAGGAGGGCTCCAGGGTGTGTCCAGCCCATCTTGCCCAGTCCCCGATCAGCCAGACCCCAGCAGCACTAAAGATGTCTGACTGGTGGCTTAGACCTGTGTATGTGTGTGTGTGTGTGTGTGTGTGTGTGTGTAGCTTTCAGAGAGAAAGTGGGAGGGAGAGAGAGACAGAAACATCAATGATGAGAGAGAATCATTGACCAGTTGCCTCCTGCATGGCCCCCACTGAGGATGGAGCCTGCAACCAAGGCATGTGCTCTGACTGGGAATCAAACCTTGACCTCCTAGTTCATAAGTCAATGCTCAACCACTGAGCCACACTGGCTGGTTGGGACTTATTACTTTTAATGGCTGAATAGTATTTTATTGTGTGGATACACCACATTTATTTCTCCATTCATCAGGTGATAGAAATTTGAGTTGCTTTTACTTTTTGGCTATTATGAATAATGTTACAATAAACATTGGTGTAAAAGTGTTTGTATGAACACATGTGCCCAGTTTTCTTGGGGATGTACCTAGGAGTAGAGGTTAGGCTATATGGTAACTCCAACTTTTTGAGAAAATGTCAGACTGTTTCTATAGTGGCTGTACCATTTTGTATTCTTATGAGCAAAATGTGAGGGTTCTTTCACTTTTAAAAAAATATATATTTTATTGATTTTACAGAGAGAAAGGGAGAGGCATAGAGAGTCAGAAACATCGATGAGAGGGAAACATTGATCAGCTGCCTCCTGCACAGCCCCTACTAGGGATCGAGCCTGCAACCAAGGCACATGCCCTTGACCAGAGTCAAACTTGGGACCCTTTAATCCAAGGGCTGACGCTCTATCCACTGAGCCAAACCAGTTAGGGCTCTTTCACTTCTTATTTTAAAATCTTGTATATGAATATTACTTTCATTTTATTCTACTTGTCTAGTTTCTCATTTTATTTCACCAAGCACATTTTCTCCTTGCATCTTTGACTTCCCATATTTCACATTTGTTAGTTACCTTCTAGCTTTGCAAATAATGTATCTTATTGATATGGCAAATAATTTATGGCTCCCCTATCCCATACCGTATACAATGTGTTTAAATTATGCAGAGCATAAGGTCTCTCACATATCTCAAGACATTTGTCTAAACTGTTGGTAACCACCAAAAGCATTTCCAAAGTTGGTTAATTATGGATAAGAACCATGGCTTTATTTACCTTCCCTTCCTTTTTAATTGAATTTAATACAATTCAAAACATTGTTTTTGTTACTCCTCACCCAAGGATATTTTTTCCATTGATTTTTAGAGAGAGTGGAAGAGAGAGGGAAAGACACACAGAGAGAAGAAACATCAATGTGAGGGAGACACATCAATTGGTTCCTCCCTCATGCACCCCAACCAGGGCTAGGAATCTAGCCAGCAACTGACCCTGTGCCCTTGACCAGAATTGAACCCAGGACCTTTAAGTCTGTGGGTCAATGCTCTATCCACTGAGCCAAAGTAGCTAGTACTACAATTCAACAATTTTCCATAAAAATTTGCATAACAATCATAGTAGTAGGTGGTATAAAATAAGTTGTCTTTTACTTTGAAAGAAATATCCCAGTGCTCCCCACTCCAAAGGAACCCCAGACTCTTCACTGAGGTGGCAAGCTTCTAAATTTTCCTGGAATTCACTTCACATCCTCTGGAATGCATGAACCTCTTCAATGCAGCTCAGGTGTCTGTCACTGATGCAGCAACTCAGTGTGGCACTTGACCACAGGTGATAAGTTAATCAACTAATTTATTGCTGGGTGTCATGGATTACTGTCATCTTCTTTAATAGCTTTAACCCGATTATATATATTTTTAAATCAACTAATCACATATTCCCATCTTGTTAATGTTCCGTCGCCCATAAACTGCTCTGGTACCACTTACTAAATAGGAAAGGGTTTTTAATTACAGGCAGTGTAATCAACTTTATGTAGAATCCATACAAATGAATTTCATGATGGATATAGCTAATTCACAGAAAGATTACGAAGCCCGAAGAAACAGACTCCAGCGTGACATTCCAGGCACAATATCTGAAGCTGTATCACAGAAGTAGGCTATTAAGAAAACTGCTGTCTTTTGAGAGTTGGGGGGCTAGCAAATTGGAAAGCCATCACTACGTCTGCTGACATCCATGCTTGGCACCAGAATTTGTTGCAGCTTGTCCTCTGACTCTATGGGTCAATGCTCTATCCGCTGAGCCAAACTAGCTAGTACTACAATTCAATAATTTTCCATAAAAATTTGCATAACAATCTTAGTAGTAGGTGGTATATTTTACTTTGAAAGAAATATCCCAGTACTCCCCACTCCAAAGGAACCCCAGACTCTGAATCAAACTTGGTTCTGAATCAAAGCCTAATGCATCTGGTTAGCAAAAACATATACCACATCTAGGAAGTGCAGCAAACATTTTAAATGTATTCCTTTGTGGTAGCTTTTCAGCCTGTAGAAAAGCATGCACAGACATTGTTAGGTTGGGTGCTGGGTGAACTGACCCATTATATCTGCTATAAGTAGAAAGTACAGCATGTATTTTGTATGGCTGTGGGTGACGGGCTAAAAGGTTATAGGAACAGAGAGGATCGTAATGCTGAAAGAAAAGTGGGCCCAGGACATGGTGGGCCACAGAGTTTCCTGAAAACCATCTGATAAGGGGTTGATTTCCAAAATATATAAGGCAGTCATACAACTTAACAAAAGGAAGGCAAACGACCCAATTAAAAAGTGGGCAAAGGACCTAACTAGACACTTCTCCACAGGGGACATACAGATGGCCAAGAGACATAGGAAAAAATGCTCAATGTCACTAATCATCGGAGAGATGCAAATTAAAACACAAATGACGTATCACCTCACACCTGTCAGAATCAACAAATGACAAGTGCTGGTGAGGATGTAGAGAAAAGGGAACCCTAATACACAGCTGGTGGGAATGCAGACTGGGTGCAGCCATTATGGAAAACAGTACGAAGTTTCCTCAAATATTTAAATATGAATCTGCCATTTGACCCAGTGATCCCACTTCTAGAAATGTATCCTAAGAAACCCTAAGCACCAATCAGAAAGGATGTATGTACCCCTATGGTTCATAGTAGTACAATTTACAATAGCTAAGATCTGGAAACAGCTCAAGTGCCCACCAGTAGATGAGTGGATAAGAAAGCTGTGGTACATTTACACCATGGAATACTCTGCAGCTGTAAAAAAGAAGGATGTCCTACCCCTTGAGTCATCATGGAGGGACCTGGAGAGTATTATGCTAACTGAAATAAGCCAGTCAGAGAAAAACAACTATCACATGATCTCACTCATATGTGGAATCTAATGAACAAAATAAACTGATGAGCAAAATAGATCCAGAGACAGAAGCATGGAACAGACTGATGAATCTCAGAGGGAAGGCAGGGGTGGGGGAGGGTGTGTGAGGAAAGATTAACCAAAGAGCTTATATGCATAACCTTTGGACGTGGACAATAGTGTAGAGAAGGCCTGGGGGCAGGAGTGGGGGTGGGGGAAGGGTGGAGAGGGGAAAAGGAAATATCTGTAATATTTTCAACAATAAGAATAAACTTGAAAAATACTTGCTATTGTATTGTTAATTAATCTGAATAAAAAGTAAAGTCTGCCATTTTCTAGATGTGTAACTTTAAACAAGCTATTTAACTTCTCTGTTTCCTCATCTATGGAATGTAAATAATAATTAAAGTATCGCCCTAACCAGTTTGGCTCAGTGAATAGAGCAGCGGCCTGTGGACCAAAGGATCCTGGGTTCGATTCCAGTCAAGGGCACATTCCCGGCTCCACCCCGGCCCAGGCCACGATTGGGACACGTGCAGGAGGAGCGACCAGTATTTCTCTTTGTCTTTTCCTCAGTGAGGATTAACACAACAAAATAAAACAAAACAAAGAAGAAAGAAAGAATACTTATTTATAGAGCTATTTTGAGAATTAAATGGCATAACTTTTCTAAACCATTTAGCACAATCCTTAACAAATAAATACTACTTTAATGTTTACTATGAGACATACAGTATAAAATTCTTGAAATACAACTGTCATTCAACACATACTACAGACCCTAACAGGAACAAAGGTACCTTGCATCTTTGGCAGGAAGTGATGCCACTTACCTATCTCAGGTGTGGTAAGAAAAGATTCATCCTTGTCTAGTAACAACATCCTTGTCTGGTAACAACTTAAATTGACATAGCTCAGCCGATAAAAAGTCACTATACTTCACACTTTCAGTTTCCTCCAATGGACTCTTCCTTTACAACAACCCCTCCCCCAAGTCCATGAAATAGTTTCTCTCCTTTGTTTCACTGAATTTGCACCTGGTGTGTCTTTACACAACATGTTTGTAATTGCAATTCTTTGTTGTTCCTGAAATAGAAACCTTTTTGCTGGGGAGGGATTCTTGAAATACTTTTAAGTTCAGGATATTGATTGGATGTCTCTCTTGAACAGATTTTTATTTTTTATTAATCAGGTCATCCAAATCTCTAAGCAATCTTGGGGGGTGGGAGTGGGAAATGAAGTTTTTCATAGTAGTGTATCATTCAGGTATTGATTCTTGGCAAAAAAAAAAAAAAAACAACAACACCAAAACTTAGGGGATGAAAGCAATAAATATTTATTATTTCTCATGCACTTGTGGGTCAGCTGTTGCCTCCGATGATCTGAGCTGCATTTGTCAGGATTCTCAGGTAGCCCTCTCTGTTTCCATGGTCCCTGGCTCACGCTCCTCCCAGCAGCTCACTGGGAAGCAGGCTGTGGGTCCTGTCTTTCTTTCTGCTGTCTCACCGCTTACTAATATCCCTCCTAGTCCTCGGTGCTACCCTGGACATTTTTCCGATTCTTAAACTTCCAAAGCACCTCTGGTCACAGGGCCTTTACATATATTATTCCCGCAGCCCGAGGACCCTCCCTCAGGCCAGCTGCCTTCTCCTTGCTTTAGAACTCCACTAGCTCCAGGAGCCCTCCCACATAAGACTTTCGGGCAGGTTCCTCAGCCTCTGTGGACCGGTGGGTTTTGTTTTCCTTCCCTACACTATCTCAAGTCAGATGGATGAGCGCTCACTTGGGAGTGAATCTTACTAAAGTCTATCTCTTTCACTAGATTGAAAGCTTTGGGTGGCAGCGACTAAAGTCTGTTTCTAATTTACTCCTGTACGCCTGGCACAAAGTGGCACTCGATATAGATTTGCCGAATACGTTCATTACTCAGCAATTTCTGAAGGGAGGAAAATGAGGAGACCAACTCTGCAAGCATCAACGACAGACATATGAAAAGAAACTCAATGTCACTGATCTTTGGAGAAATGCAAATTGAAACCACAATGAGCTATCACCTCGCACCTGTCAGAATGGCCACAACCAAAATAAATCCACAAACAAGTGCTGGAGAGGATGTGGAGAAAAGGGGCCCCTCGTGCACTGTTGGCAGCGATGCAGGCTGGTGCAGCCATTATGGAAAGCAGTATGGGGTTTCCTAAAAAAAAAAAAATCAAAAATGGAATTGCCTTATGACCCAGAGATTCCACTTCTGGGAATATATCCAAAGAAACCCAAAACACGAATTCAAAGACTGTGTTCATTGCCACATTATCTACAATAACTACAGCAACTTCAGAGCCAACACTTCCCAGGGTTGTGAATGACAGAAAACACCGGCTGTGTTTTTTTCCCCATCAGAGGATTCACCTTGTCCGTGTCAAGTCATATGAAGTGGGAAACAGGAGTGAATTTAAGAAAGAAAAAACACACATATTTGACTTAAGAGCGGGCTGCTTTAAATAATATCCTCCCTTCTGACATCATCTTAGTGCTTTAAAAAAAGTTTTCCATACCTATTGTAAATAGATAAAAGGCCAAAATATGCACAACCTTTTTACTTCACCATCAAAGCATCTAAATGTTTGGTACATGATGGCTAAAGAGAGCCTCCCTAGAAGCTGCACCTCCTCACCCCCAGCCACATACCCACGGCCTGAGGACCAGTCCTGAAGGGAGGCGGAGAGACTACAGCTGTAACAGAGCATGTGCCAGCCTCCATCCAGAATATACCTCCCTTAGCCTTTGTTCATTTTTGAGTGTCAATATCAAGTGTTCTTCCTTTTTCCTGTACCCTGTGCTTTTGCAAGCACTCCAGGTAGGGCATAAATTAAGCATCTTTATCTTCATCGATCTCATCATTCCTTCTCTCTCTTTCTTGCCTCTTAAAACTGGTGAAATTTTTGCTTCAGTAGTAGGCATGCGTCACAAAGGGCAAAAGGTTACCAGGAGCACCTGAGGGGACTTGGAAGGGTGTCACCAGTGACAAGAAGGGCCTGGTTGGGGGCACAGAAAGCCGCCTTAATCTAATTTTTAATCTTGGAATACTGGTTTTAATCTGATTCATCAAATAAAGGCTTCAAGCAAAGGGAAAGGAGTTGTGTAGAAGCTCATGGAGTTACCGATGGAGAGAGGAGAATTTGTTCTATGTCAGGCAACCATGGTACCTGACCTCATAGTTTCTCACCGTACACTAGGATGAAAGGGGTGGATAATTCCCTTCAAGATGGCTCTTGCCATTTATACTCTTCCCCTGATGATTTTCTGGTCCCACTTTTTCCTTTCAAAACTAGCCTGCCTGCCTAAAGAAAGGAGAAGTCAATGAGCAGATGTGATGAATGAGTCTCAGACTATCAGACCATCTCATAAAGGAGCAAAGATCTCACAGGAAGAAAACAGACTGAGGTATTTCATCCATACACTGGGAAGTTGTTTTAAAACATCTCGTCCGTTACAAGTAGATCCTCTATTATAACATCATTGCGTGCAAAATACCCAGAGCTTCCACACATTTGTGTTATTTAGCTTTATCTGTATGTGTTTATTTATTTGTTTATTACTACAGTCTAACCTAACCAGAATGTCCTGGTTGGGCCCCCAAGGTGGCTTGTCACGGAGTGAAAGTAATTTCCCATGGCAGGTGCTCTCAGCAGGTGGCTGCTCACAGTACCTGCATTGGAAAGGTAGATTTAGTCAGAAATTTTATTTTAATATGAAATTCGTATTGCAGTCTGAGCCACTACTGGGTGATGTGCCAAAATTCATGTCTGCAGCATGATTTATTATGTGAAAATACCACAGAACTAATCAGTGGAGTTACTAATTAATACAAATCTGCATTTTTTGCATAAGCAATTAGTGCAAGGAGAAAGCAGTGAAAGAGGAAGTTTGACTCCTTTAATCTCAGTGCCTATTCAAGCGGAAAGACCCACCAGGGCCAAACTCCAAGATCTACATTTGAAATTTCCCCCCTTTGATTAAAGACACAAAAGGTCAAATTATCAATATTTAATTCATGTGAAAATGCATTTGTTAAAGAGGAGCAAAAACATTTTATTTAATGAAGATGAAACTATATGAATGAATTCTTGAGTAAAAATTATATTTTCATTACAACAAAGTCTAAATAAAATTGAATAAGGATTCTGATTGCTAATAATGGTGACTTTTTAAAATATCTTGTTATTCATTTCAGAAAGAGGAAGGGAGAGGGAGAGAGATAGAGATAAAGACATCAATGATGAGAGAGAATCACTGATCAGCTGCACATCTCCCACTGGGGATCAAGCCCTCAACCGGGGCATGTGCCCTGATCAGGAATTGAACCGACAACCTCCTGGTTCATAGGTCAGTGCTCAACCACCAAGCTATAATGATGAAGTTTTAAAAATTAGATCCGTCATGGGGGAGGATGTATCGTGTACATTTCAAAGATGTTTAAATTACCAGAGGTGCTTTTTCTTTTCAGAGTCACAACTCTATTGGACTTTTTTCCTATATATTTTGTATGTCATGTGTATTAAGCTGTAATATTTTAAATCTAGTATGATTTAAATTAATTGTGTGACTCACTAAGTCTGAGTAGATGATGCCATTTAACATTAGCTGGTTTATTTCCCTCATTGATTTAATAGAAGTTGTTTGTAATATGTAATAACTGGAGAGTTGATATGATGATGCTGATAGAAAAAATATTTATTATCAATAAAACATGTGTTCCATAAAACAAAAGCAATATCAAAAACATGTTTAAATCTTTTATTATTTCTGTGCACAGCAAAAAGAGTCCATTATGATTTTTGTGTGACAAATACATGAGAATATTAGAAGAGTGACTCTCTCTCTGAAAGTTATTTCTTTTAGCTCAAATTATAGCTTAAGCCCTTCCCCCACCCCTGAAAGTGGATACCTACCTTTCCAGGAAACTTATTCTGAAAAAAAGGTGGCTAACTCATTGCAGATTTACGGAGCTCTCTGATTACAAGTTGGATTTGGTGCTCAGTCGTTTTTTTGTTTTTGTTTTAAACATATATTTTATTGATATTTCACAGAGAGGAAGGAAGAGAGAGAGAGAGAGAGAGAGAGAGAGAGAGAGAGAGAGAGCGAGCTAGAAACATCGATGAGAGAGAAACATCGACCAGCCGCCTCCTGCATACCCCCTACCGGGGATGTGCCTGCAACCAAGGTACATGTCCTTGACCGGAATCGAACCGGGACCCTTCAGTCCGCAGACCGACGCTCTACCCCTGAGCCAAACCGGTTTCTGCAAGTGCTGTGCTCAGTCGTTTTGAGAAGGAAGGCAAACAGGAAAAGGCGAACGCTGCTGGAAGGGGGGTGGTTTAGCTGAAGCTTACTACTGCGAATATCTGGGCTAGCGAAGGGGGAGTTGTCCAAGGTGCTGATTCCTAGAGAAGCCATTTCCCCTACAAGCTGCCTGGGGTTCCTTCTAAACCTGGCTTCCTTGGCACCTCAGGCCATTAGGAACTTTAGGGACCTCCTCCCCCAGCTCACTGCATCCAGCTCACCCAGGTGCTGTGGGTGTGCGTCTCTGCTCTGCATACCCACAGCTACACTTAGATATCCCGGATGTGTGATTGTTGCCTTCTAAGGCAAAGACTGGCACACACAAGGACGCTTATCATTCACCCGGCCCTTTGGTCCCCTGTGGACCGCAAATTGTTTTTCAATCCGGGAGAAAATAGGTGCGCGCCCTCTGTGTTGGCTCCTCCCTTGAGAGCAGGAGCTCCCACGAACACACACACTCACATAATCCACACACTCATCAACACAAATCCTTTATACATTTCATACACATTATCACACACACTGATACACTCATACACTAGTACACACTCCCGTTCACACGCAATCTCACGTGTATACATCCTTCTTAGATTCACACACGCTTGCACACTTTAGCACACTCAGTCACGCACACGGCCCATCTGATGCGCAAGGCCTTGGGCAATCAAGTGAGCGCTCTGGGCTGCACTTTCACAGTGTGGACAGGCACGTTGGATGGTTTAAGGAAAGGCCCTCCATCCCTGACGGGGATCGGAGATGAAATCCCCGGGAGGCCTGGAGGCGCCGTGAGGGGCGCCCCCCACCCCGTCCCCGGCGGGACGGCGAGGACATAAATAATAAACGGAAGGGCCCCGGCAGACGGAGTTGGAGAAGCGCAGCACTAAATCACTCCCCAAATCACAGCCGCGCGGGGCTCCATCCAATAGCTCTGAGCGATTTGTGGGGTTGAGGGTTGGAATCAATTTTTTTTCTGTTCTCGCAGGTGCAATATGAATCAATTATATTAATTAAGATGATGCCGCAAGCCCAGGAGATTTGGAGAGCACGGGTTTTTCGCTGGGGGCGACGGCGAGGCATTTTAATAGCTTCTCTCTGGCTCCGGGCTCTCCCCAGCCAACTGCCTGGGAAGCGGGGCGTCTCTCCGGCCTCAGTCCGGGGCGCCCCGCGGCCTCGCTGCAGGCGGAGGCGCCCCCGCGGCGCCGGGCCGAGCTCTGGACGCCGCCCGCAGCACCCTCCTCCGGCCCCCCGACGGCCCGGGAGCTGCGGGGCCTGCGAGGGACCTGGGCTCCGGGCTCCAGGCTCCAGGCCCCAGCGGCCTCGGTGTCTCCCGCCACCTCTCAGCCACCTCCCGCTCCAGTGACAGGCCTGGGCCCGGACAACCGCCCCCGCATCACCCCCAACCCCCTCCCCAACAGCCGGGGGGAGCGGGGAGGGCGCTGGAAGAGGAAGCGGGGCCCCCTGGGGCAGCCCAGGCCGCACTCGATTCTTTCACCGAAGGCAAACTTCCCTTTGCAAAGGCGAGCATCTGCTTCCCAGAGAAACAGGTCACCGCCGGGGACGCCGGCCAAGCCCCGCTCTTTATCCCGGCCCGGCCAGGGCGACGCGCACCAGCCACACTCGTCCTGGCCACACGCCTCCTCCCCCCTGCCCCCTCCCCCCGACCGGGCTACACGCCCCCCAATCCCTCCCCCTCACCATCATCTCCTCCCCCCCCTCCCCCCGCCCTGCTCCGGCTGCCGCTCCAACGGCCGGGCCGCCGGGCGGCGGGCTCGGCTTGGCCCGGGGGCAGTGGGCCGTGAAGCCGCCTTTGTTGGCCGCGCGTGCGGAGCGCGTGCCGCCCGGCCGCCCGCGGCGCCCGGCGGGGGCCGGGGCTGGAGCGGGGAGGCCGCTAATGGGCGGCGGCGGGGGCAGAGGACAGCGAGAGAATTAGGGGACCGGGAAGGGGGGGGAGGGGGATGTGTGCAACCGTCCAAGCCAAGTTCAAAGGAAGAGGAGGAGGTGGCCGGGCAGGGCTCAGCGGCGGGCCTCGGGACTGAGCTGTCCTCTCCCCGCGTCCCGCTACCTCCGGCCCCGGTCCCCCTCCCGCCCCGTCAACAAAAAGCACCTCCATTTAGGCCTACGCTGGACCCCTGGACGCCTCCCTTCGGGGACTGACCGGCCCGCGGCAGCCCCCCAGGGCCTGGCTGCAGACGCGGGGGTTTAGGGGAGGGAGGGAGTGAGAGGTAGACAGTCTCCGACAGACGAGGCAGGTTTCTGGAACATCCAGGAGTGGCCTTTTCTTTGTACAAACCCCCTGGCCTGGGCGAACGACGGGCAGTGGGGTAGGGATGGATTTATCAGGAGAGGGAGGGCAGGAATCTAATAAAGCCCAAAGTGTGAACTTTGCGCGTTAGGACCTGGGCCGGTGACACCCGGTTTACCTCCAGCTCCACCGAGAGTTCCCTGCACTCCACGGGGTGCCGAGAACTGGGGAAGTTTCTTCTTCTGGGGGATGGGCAGGAGGGGGTGACCCCCTAGGCCACCCTTGGGCCTGGGGCAGCTGGAGTCTGCGTTCACCCCGCCCCCAAGACGAGAAATGGGAGCCGGGACGTGAGTCCCACAACCCGGACCCGGGCGGGCCAGCCGGCGGGGCAGCAGCCCAGAGAGTGGCGGACCAGTCGACCTTGCGGCACCTGCCCTCGAGGTCTGAGTGTGGGCCGGTCTCTGCAGGTTGTTCCTCTGATGTCCCTCAAGTTTTAGCCCATCGCTAAAGATACAGGAGTCAGCACTGAGACCAGGTTCTTAAATTCTTTTATCCTCCTCTGCGCTCTTTGTACACCAAGGAGAGGTCCAGAAAAACAAAAAACTCTGTACAGTCTGCTCTGGAAACTCAGCACAGTTCATGCTTGGGGCAGCGGGGTCAAGTCACCCACCCTGTGTTCCCCCATCCGATCTGTGCCAGACTGGGAAGGCGCAGCCTCCACTTTCCAGACACCAGTGACCTCCTTGGGACCCTCTTCCCCTCCCCTCCTCACCCCCTTCCGTTCCCAGAAGCACCCAGCTCCAGCCCTCAACTCCACACTGTTTGCAAACTCAAGGTGCTTTTCGAGCAGTTGCCTCTAAACATTGAGTTCAAGTTCCATGTGTTCATCACACGGGGCTGCTGGGTCTGGGAGGGGACAGGGGGGCAGTGATCGGAGGATTAGAGGTGAAGCTGATTGAGAAAGAGAGGACAGGGAATGGATCCGGCCAACTTAAAAAAAAAAAGTATCATGGTCTTACATTCCTTGCTGGAATCGAGTGAATAATGAAAGAATCTCCAATTAAACACAAATATGGGTCCTTCCAAATCAGTTGGGTAGCTAAGTGGGCTTTGCATGACCCTAAAGGTGGGGGTCACATCAAGCCAGAGTCTTTGGGGTCTGAGGAGTCCTGGCTGTTAGCTCTTCCCAGAGCTGTGCTCCTGGCCTTTCTCTAAAGCGGAGCCAGATCGCCTCCTCCCCTGGAGAAGCCTGCTCTGAACCAAATACCTATTTGCAGAGTGGGGATTAAGGGGATGGAGCAGCCTGTGGCAAGCAACCAGGGATGCATGGGTGAGGGCAGCAATCCAATGGCCTTGGTTAAAAGCACAATCTATGTCAGAGAAAGCGCCCAGCTCCCCAGCGAGAGGGCTGCCCAGGCCAACGAGGCCGAGGCCTTAGCAAACAGACCAGCTCTCTCTGACCTAGAGTGGCCCGACCTAGGGAGGGCTCTCCAAGGACAAGGGTACCTGAAGGTCAGGGCTCACTGGGCGTGGTAGCATGACAGGTACAAAGTCACTCTCCCCCCGGAGGGGAGGGGCTGGGGGCGGGCCATCCAGTTCAGGGGGTTGGAGGGCCAGTCTCAGAGCCGCTTTGACAGATGAAGCCGCTCTGTGTGGCGAGTATGTTTGCTTAAGGGGCTGACAGAGATTAGCAGAGGCCACCCTTGGGCGCCAACGAGCAAAGCAAGCGTCTGCCGCGAGCGAGATGGGCGCCCCAGAGAGGACAGGGGGTCTGGGGGCCCAGGAGGCCAGTGCCTGGGCGGGCGAGTAACGGGAAGGAGGCAGGGCGCGTCCCCGTGCGCCCCGGACTCCGCGCCCCCGCCTCCCTCCCTCCCTCCCTCCCTCACCTGGGCCTCACTCCCCGCCCCGACGCCGGCTTCCCCCTCGGACCTGAACGCAGTCCGCTTTCCCGCTTCCTCTCCTCCTCCAATCCCCCCTCCCCGCCCCCCTCCCCAGCGGCGGCTCTCCCTCCTGCCGCCCGAAAGGGTTAACCTCTCCTGCGGGTAAAAACTGGTCCGCGGAGCCTCTAACCGGCGACAGATGGGCCACTTTCTTTGGGCCACAAAGGGGCCGGAATGGAGCTCTCGGCGGCATACAAATGGGCGGGTCACGTGCTTCCCGGCTCTTGGCCGGACTGGAGGGACCATATGGCGCGTGCCGGGGAGGATGGAGCAGGGGCGGAGGTAGGGTGGCGGGAGGCTGGAGCCGGAGGAGGAGGAGGGTCGGAGAGGTGCAAGGCTGAAGGGGCGGGGGGTAGGGTGAGGGGGGTAGGGGAGGGGGAAGGGGGGGAGAGGAGAGGAGCGCACAGCCCGGACGCATGCGCAGGCCGGGCGCCGGGACCTGCTGGCGCTCAGTCCCGCCCCGCCCGCCGCCCCCGGCGTCCCCGCCTCGGCTATATAACCTGGGCGCCCGCGCGGCGGGGACACGAGGAACTCGTCCCGCGCAGGAGGCACGACGTCCGGAGGCCCCAGGGTTATGAGACCATCACTGCTCGGGACCCACTAACAACTACAGGTAATGACCATCCATCCTTCCGTTTTTGCTTGGGAACGAAAGCAGCAATCGAAGCTCTAATGCCCCTAGAAATTCTGTGTGTGTGTGTGTGTGTGTGTGTGTGTGTGTGTGTGTGTGTGTGTGTGTTGAAACTGGCATTTCTCCCCATGATTGCTGGCACATATACAAACATTTCAAATGCCTACTGCAAGCTTTCTGATTTTAAATTTTATTTTTATTTTTTTAAAAATCGGAGGGGGGTGCAGAGGAAGTGAAGAATAGAAGCATCTTTGGATTTTTAATAATGCCAATAACTCTCTGGTCGTTTGCTAATGGTGATTTCAAAGTCCTGAAAGCAATGCACCACTTTAGTTCCTTACTTATTCCAATAAAAAAAAAAGCCCTTGTTACCAAGATTTATTTTGTTGTGCATGTATGTGATGCACGCTGGAAGTGCCAAGTTATTATTTTTTTTTTCAGCGAATGAAAGGGACTTGGGTACCTTGGGCACACACACCCTGGAACACAAATCGCGTGGAGAGAAAGTTGAATCGGGAGGAGGGGAGAAGTGGAGAAAGGGAGCGGGACTCACTCTGACTACCTGTTACTGCTCCGGAGGCGGCCAAGTCCCCCGCAGCCACCGCAGAAACCAGAAATTCAGGGGTCTCACCAAACGCTTTTTCTGTCTCTTATTAAAAGCGCTAACTTCGCCGTGGCCGGTTGCTGATCATTATTATAATGACTCCGTCTTTTAAAGGGAGGTTTGAGGAGAACTTCGAAAAGGCCCAATAAAGAGCGGGCAGCCTTTTCAATGGGCCGTTTATTAGACAGGAGCCTCCGCACCTGATCCCCGGCGCGGGGAGAGCGCCCTCGCCGCGCCCCGGGCCCCAGCCGCAGCCCCAGCCCCAGCCCCAGCCCCAGCCCCAAACAGGCGCTTTTGTACAAGGTGGGTTTTCAGCGGAGGGCCAGGAAAGAAAGGCGAGTGTGGAATTGGGAGATCCCTGCCCACTTTATCTCCCCCTTCCCCGGAAAAAAAACACACAATGTTTTGTTGATGGTGAAATCATTTGGTGGAAAGTACTTTGCGTCCACCATGCATTTACTCTCCAATCTCCCCGTAGTCTAATCTTCTTAAAAATCACTGCCGGCGTTGGTAAATCACGTAATGGCTCTTCAACTTTAATCTCTGTGTGCCGAGAAGCCAGGACAGAGACGGGAACAGCACTGAGACGTTCAAACCTCATTGTGTGTGCTGTGTTGTTGTTGTTGTTGTTTTTTTTTTTTTGAGTTGTGACTTTGAACTCATGCAGATAAGCACAAAGTCACGGAAATGGACACTCGTTTTCACACGTATTATCCTGCCGGGTAATCGCCACAAAAAGACTTGAGTTGGTCACCAGGAAACATACACACATGAAGTGTCCATATACACACGCAGTCACTGTCTCCCCCACCCCCAGCTCTGCCTTGTCTCCTACGTACCAGCGGGGCACACACATGCCATTATAACACACTTGTCCTTGGGGACATTCATTTGGTAATGAGTTGTACTTCCCGTGCATTTTTACAGGGTTAGGAAGAGGGAGCTGAAGGCATATGAAGTTTTTGAATGTAGCGGTTTTTTTTCTCCTTTTTTTCTCTTCTTTTTTTCTTTCTGGTTTTCTCTCCTCTCCCTTACTGACTGTAGGAAACCCGAAACATGACCAAATCCTACAGCGAGAGCGGGCTGATGGGCGAACCGCAGCCGCAGGGTCCCCCGAGCTGGACGGACGAGTGTCTCAGTTCTCAGGACGAGGAGCACGACGCGGACAAGAGGGAGGACGACCTAGAAGCCATGCACGCGGAGGAGGACTCGCTGAGGAACGGGGGAGAGGAGGGGGAGGAGGAAGACGAGGACCTGGAAGAGGAGGAGGAGGAGGAGGAGGAAGAGGAGGACGACGACCAAAAGCCCAAGAGGCGCGGCCCCAAGAAGAAGAAGATGACCAAGGCGCGCCTGGAGCGGTTCAAGCTGCGGCGCATGAAGGCGAACGCGCGGGAGCGGAACCGCATGCACGGCCTGAACGCGGCGCTGGACAACCTGCGCAAGGTGGTGCCCTGCTACTCCAAGACGCAGAAGCTCTCCAAGATCGAGACGCTGCGCCTGGCCAAGAACTACATCTGGGCGCTCTCGGAGATCCTGCGCTCCGGCAAAAGCCCGGACCTGGTCTCCTTCGTGCAGACGCTCTGCAAGGGCTTGTCCCAGCCCACCACCAACCTGGTGGCCGGCTGCCTGCAGCTCAACCCGCGGACTTTCCTGCCGGAGCAGAGCCAGGAGCTGCCCCCGCACCTGCCCGCCGCCGCCGCCGCCAGCGCCTCCTTCCCCGGGCACCCCTACTCCTACCAGTCTCCCGGCCTGCCCAGCCCGCCCTACGGCACCATGGACAGCTCCCACGTCTTCCACGGCAAGCCGCCGCCGCCGCCGCCGCCGCACGCCTACGGCGCCGCCGCGCTGGAGCCCTTCTTCGAGAGCCCGCTGACCGACTGCGCCAGCCCCGCCTTCGACGGGCCCCTCAGCCCGCCGCTCAGCATCAACGGCAACTTCTCCTTCAAACACGAACCGTCCGCGGAGTTTGAGAAGAGTTATGCCTTCACCATGCACTACCCCGCAGCGACCCTGGCGGGGGCCCAGAGCCACGGGTCCCTCTTCTCCGGTGCCGCTGCCGCCCCTCGCTGCGAGATCCCCATAGACAACATCCTGTCCTTCGAGAGCCATTCGCATCACGAGCGAGTCATGAGTGCCCAGCTGAATGCCATCTTTCACGATTAGAGAGAGAGAGAGAGAGAGAGAGAGAGAGAGAGAGAGGGAGGGAGGCGCGTCAGCTCCACCGCCTCTCCCCGCCCGGGAAGCGAACCCACTGCGCTGACAGCGACCGTCGTGTTTACAAAAGGCAGCCCCTCTGGGCACTACCTGCTGCAAAGTGCAAATACTCCAAGCTTCAAGTGATATATGTGTATTTATTGTCGTTACTGCCTTTGGAAGAAACAGGGGAATCAAAGTTCCTGTTCACCTTATGTATTATTTTCTATAGCTCTTCTATTAAAAAAAAAAAAAGTAGTACAGTAAAGTAAAAAAAAAAATAGTAATGATGATGATGATGCACCACAAATTTGGTGTTAGCTGTATTTCAGATCATATTCATTATCTGATCGGGATAACAAAAAATATCACAAAGCAATAATTAGGATCTATGCAATTTTTAAACTAGTAAATGGGCCAATTTAAAAAACATATATATAAATATATATTTTTCAACCAGCATTTTACTACTTGTTACCTTTCCCATGCTGAATTATTTTGTTGTGATTTTGTACAGAATTTTTAATGACTTTTTATAATGTGGATTTCCTATTTTAAAAACCATGCAGCTTCATCAATTTTTATACATATCAGAAAAGTAGAATTATATCTAATTTATACGAAATAATTTAACTAATTTAAACCAGCAGAAAAGTGCTTAGAAAGTTATTGTGTTGCCTTAGCACTTCTTTCCTCTCTAATTGTTAAAAAAAATTGCACAATTTGAGCAATTCATTTCACTTTAAAGTCATTTCCTCTCTTTAAAATGAAAACCAGACCCACAACACGCAAGAGGATGAAAAAAAGTGATGTATTTCCTATCAAACATATCAAATCATTGCTTGCACAAGCTTTTATATACATATTATAAATAAATGCCAACATACCCTTCTTTAAAATCAAAAGCTGCTTGACTATCACATACAATTTGCACTGTTTCTTTTTTTAGTCTTTTACTCCTTTGCATCCCACAATTTTACAGAGAATCTGAAGCTATTGATGTTTCTAGGAAATATAATGCATGATTTTATACATAGTCACACAAATGGTGGTTTGTCATATATTCATGTAATGAATCTGAGCCTAAATCAAATCAGGTTGTTAATGTTGGGATTTATACCTATTGTAGACAGTTAGTACATAGCTTAAATAAATTCAAACCATTTAATTCATAATTAGACAATAGCTATTGCATGTAAAATGCAGTCCAGACTAAGTGCTGTTTGAGACGTGATACTGGTACCACTGCAATCGATCTGTACTGTAATCTTGTTTGTAATCCTGTATATTATGGTGTAATGCACAATTAGAAGACACGCATTCAATTGCAATAAAATAGTATTAAAAATCTGAGCAGTTGCTGCAGTTATTTTAAAGTGATTTTTTTTAGTATAAGTAATTCCTAAGTGGAATAGTTGCTTTATTTGCTGAATTAATAAAGTACTAAGCAATATTTGAAGAATAAAACAGAAAAAGAAAAGTTTAGCATACCTTCTAGTCTGGTTATCTTGCTTGGGAAGTCACCAGATCTCTATAGATAAGGAAAGAACCTATGTGATATTTCCATGATATTTCACTCCTTGGAATACGAAGCTGTGGGGGGTGGGGTGGGGAGTGAGGGAAGGTTTAGGAGAGACAAATAGTTGTTTTTGCTTTTCTTTGCTTTAAGCATCTTCACATTTAGTTTTTGGGTTTTCATTCTTTTAAATTATCATGTTATGTGTTTTCAATTTTTTAAAGGGGCATTTTAGTTAATTATTAACAAGCAAGATATAAACAAGTACCCTAGTTTATTTAGTTTGCCAACATATTAAAAATATATTTAAAAACTTTACCATTTGCTTAGTGCTTTGTTATCTGTATATTTTCCTGAGCGGAAATGTTCTCCAATAGAAACCAGTACTATCCCCAAAATAAAGTTATACACCTTTAAAAAATGCCTGGAAGAAATTATGTAATTAATTTAAAGAATCCAAGAAGTAGCATTTTTTAATTGTTCTTTAAACAACTCGTGATGATTTCAACAATTTTTCCAAGAAATAGAGGTAATGAATTACTTTTCTTTTTTTCTTTTTTTTACTTATTTTTTAATTTATTAAGGTATTATATGTGTACATAGCTTACCATTGCCCCCCCCCCCCCAGAATTACTTTTTGTGAAGAACCTACTCTTTACACTATATTGTTGGAAGGTGCAATTGGAGCACCATTGTGCTCTTTCATAAACAAAATTCACTGGAGAAAGTTACAGATGATTCTGTCCATTGTTAAGTCCACTTTAAAAAAAAAAGTTTGGCATTCTTGTTCCTCTGGATGAACTGACTGACAGGAAAGATTCCTAGGGAATAACATTTTGGCACTTGTGCTCTGGCTCTACCCCTGTGCTCTGATTACTGTCATTAGTAACTCCATTGTTCTCCTCTGGTTCTGATGCCACATTGGATGACTACCTCCCTTCCCAAGCTTGTTCCTTTAATCTCCTCCTCATTGGTGATTTAGGGGCTCCAGAAAGCTGACCTCATTTAGCAAGCTGCTCCAGAAAAATGTGAGTAATCTAATGGACAGGAACAATTAGCCCTACTAATAACATTGCCAATGGGGCTCCATCAAGCTGTGACAGTAGCAGCAAGGAGTATTTCAACATTAAGAAAATGTCTGAGTGCACTTTATGATATATTATTTTAGCTTGTTTTCCATCAGCCTTCATCACATGACGGAAATGCTCTTAAGTTAGTCCTAACCTTATCCAAAATGCAATATCTCATTCCAAGTGAATCAGAGTTGTTTTGGAATCAAGCTGTTGCTTCCCATATCCAAGATTGCTCTCTCTGCTCTTACTTTAAGAGACACAATAATGGTATGACATCTGAACTGTGCCATCCTCCCAGCCTAGGAGACCATGAAGTGAACATTCAGATCTGGTGTGATCTATTCAGCAGCTCGATTTTACCTGTAATTAAAATTAGACATCTTCACGCCAACCAAAAACCGTTGCTATAGTGAACAAAAGAAATAAGAGAATGACATTATAAGAATCAAAATAATGTAAAACAGCAAGTAGAGAAATCTATTTTGTGGGGGTTTGTTTATAAAGTAAAAATGCAGACTGCAAGTTAGGTTTGATCTGCCCCCCGCCACCCCGTCCCCTGCCTTTTTGGTTGTCTAACTTTTTTCTAAAACATAAGGATTCTTTCAGTCAGTCAAGGAGTAACTCACATGCCACCATCTTTTATTCAAAGGCAGGCACAGATGTTCCTTCTGCAGGGAAGGTTTTAATTTATGAAAATGATATTGTTTATGCATGAATGAACTGAATGCACTCTGCATAACACACAGCACTTCCATCTGATCAGAGAAATACCACAGAACCAGTGCCAATGTCAGGAACATATTCTGCAAATTTACTCACTTAAATGTTTAATGAATATTTGGAAGACATTTGAAACCACAAGAAACCTTTTCAATGATCTTTTTTTTTATTTTCTTCTTGGGTTTCTAGCCATATTTAAAAGAGACTCTTGCAATTTTTATAGTAGGTTAATAGCTATATTTAGCTCATAAGAAAAGAGAATGTTTTGCAAAGTGAAGAGCAACTAAAAGGAAGACACACTGGCCAGTTTAGTTTCACTGGGAAAGATATTCCTATCAAATAAGATGCTTAGCTCTCTTTACTTAATGTGAAATGTGAAAATGTTCTGAAGAGTTATTTCCAGAAAAAGAGCAGCAATTTTAAATCAGCGAGTAGTTTTAAAATTGGAGATGAAATTTAGCTAAATATTTTAACTGGTGAATATTTCTTTTCAAAAAGAACACTGCATAACTTAGATAACATTTACATCACCAATTGCATTTATACACTATGATCTGTCTACTTTTAATCTTAAAAAGAAAATTAAATTCAAATTAAGTGAAGAATTATAATATTTTAAGAACATTCTACTAATTTTAGATTTATAATACGATATAGTAAAATAACATTTGAAACACATTTGTGTTCTAATTTATTAATCTAAAAATATTCCCTGTTTCCACATTTGAAAATCTATAATTCTTACAAAATTAATGCATTTCTGAATGTAACTAGCAACTACTAAAATGATATATGGATCATTAGCTAACAGTTTGAACCAAGCTGTTTCAGTTCTAGAATTAAATGAGATTTAAAGTGACAATATCTATTAAACAATTAATAAAACTGGGTTTCAAAACATAGACTGATTTTGTCCTAATGGGAATCATGAAATAGCAAAGCTATGTCTTACACTACACTAAAGTCTCCTGCCCTCTCTTTTCCTCTCTTTCCACCAGCACTTATTTTCTGGAAACAATCTAAATAAAATTTTTAATTCCAGGGTCTGACAAAGAATAAAAGAGCCAGTGCAACATCTTGTGGAACACCAGGACCGAGAACTCTTGTTACCATCGCACAGGGGCGTTCTGGCGTCAGATGCACAGTGATTTGTTTGGTGGCAGAATCGTTGGCTCCTGGCCAGGCATTATGTTTCAGAGGACACTATTGTCAAGAACCATTCAACTAGAAAGCTGCACTGTATGCACTCAAAAGTTGAGATCATCTGCCTTCCTGTGTCAAAAAGAATTCTGAGCTGGCAATTGACTCGTGGACTCTCTTCACACACACACTAACACTTGGTTCAATGGCTCTGATGGAATTAGCTGTGTAACCTAACTAGTGGCACCAGCAAGTCAAGGCCACAGCCTCTGGGGACTTCTGTTTAAATTGCTAATTTTAAAATATCTCAAAATGCACAGTATTATGTTAATGCTGGTCCAGATCTTCAGATACATTAAATGTGGATTTGGTCATCTGAACATTATCATGCTGTTTGCCCAGCTAATTCGGAGGTAGACGGATAGTGACAATAACGATCTTTACAGCTCATTAGGTATGGAACAATCCAAAGGGATGGATCTGATTGTGAGATGACATCTAGAAATCAGAGAATAAGTTAAATCTCATATATGAGGTGACTCCATAACTTGCTTTGCTGTTAACCAGATTGAAGTCTAACCCTGCTCTAGGCATTGATGTCTTGAGGACAGCCATCCAGAAAGATGCTCAGTAGGCTTCACATACTTACTCGGTCAGTGTTAAGTGCTTTCCATTCACTCACACATTTCATCATCAGAGCAGCCCTGTTCCTTATTTTACCAACACAGACACTGCAGGAAGCTGGAATCTTGCATTACAGGTTAGGTTTCCTTTCTTCATTCAGGTACTATCATGTTTTCCCAAAAATAAGACATCCTCCGAAAATAAGACCTACTTCATGGAAACATAATACATCCCCTGAAAATAAGACCTAGCGCATCTTTGGGAGCAAAAATTAATATAAGACACTGTCTTATTTTCGGGGAAACAGGGGTAGTTCGAATGCCACTTCCTCCAAAAAGCCATTTCTGATTCTTTATCTAAAGCAGCAACCAACCACCTGGCTGGCACGGTCACGATTAGTTTCCCTGTTGGGGCTCCATCCCCAGTGTGGGGACTGCAGGAGGCAGCCAATCAATGATTATCTCTTATCATTGATGTTTCTATCTCTCCCTCTCCTTTCCTTTCTGAAATCAATAAACATCTATGTAAAATAAATAAAAAAACAAAGTAGCAACTACCTTCAACCCCACTAAATTCATTTATTTATCTGATGCTATCTTGCTTCTTTATCTGTTTAGTTTATTTTTAAAATATCTCTCTCCATAGTAGAATGTGGGCATCACCAGAACGGGAACCTTTTCTCTTTTGTTTGTTGCTGTTTCTCTGGTGCTTAGAAGGCCTAGGAGATCCTCAATAAATATTAGCATCCTAAGGGAATCAAGCCACACTGATGCAAAAGCTTGTTGCCTTAACCACTATGTTACAAATTCAGTTAGTTGAGAATGGAGAGGGCCATAAATGATTCTTAACCCAAGGAAAGCTATAAGCATTAGCTCTATAAACAAAAGGAAACAAAACAAAAAAACCAAGTGAAACATTGCCTATTGCACAGCATGACACTAAACTCCCTCCTCCCCCCACTCCTTTTGAGGATCAGGAATGAGCAATCAGTAACCTTTTTATTTTAATATATATTTTTATTGGTTTCAGAGAGGAAGGGAGGAGAGATAGAAACATCAATGATGAGAGAGAATCATTGATTGGCTGCCTCCTGCAAGCCCCATATTGGAGATCAAGCCCACAATCCAATCACATGCCCTGACCAGGAATTCAACTGTGACCTCTTGGTTCATAGGTTTATGCTTAACCACTGAGTCATGCCGGCCAGGCAATAATCTTTTGTTTTTATTGATATCAATAGGTTAAGTATAATTTGCAACTGGAATAAAAGGAGAGCTAATGTGTTCTTAGCTCTTTCCAAACCATATATATTTTTTGTTTACATTCATTAAGAACTTGAGTACACGTTACTTTTTTTTTTCGGTTCACCATTCTTCTAGCAATTGTTCTTGTTCTATTATCATTGTTATGTAAAATTGTCCCAAACTTTCTTATCAACATTGAAGAGCTTAGATTACAGCAGATCAGAATCTAACCCATAAGGACTAAGTTCTCCAACAAGGAATTTGGGAATTTGAATAGCATTCAACATATTTAAAAGCAAAAATAGGCTACCTATAGGCAGATGAGTACAGAAATGGAAATCCACAATGTAAAGAGAGTACTTCATAGCCTTCTTCCAAAGTACCAGTTAGGCTAGAAAAGTAGTAAGTTTATAGGAAATATGATATTCTTTGTGAATACAACACAGTTAAAGAACAGGGAGTTATTTTTAGCAACACCGGGTATTCACTTTTAGCACTACCCAGGAATTATTATGAGATCTGCTTAGGGAGCAGAACATAGAAGGATCAGTATTCTCAGAAGAGCGTGTAGCATAAAAATCACTGAAAACTGAAGAATAACCAATGTTCTCTATAATAGTCATATTTATGTACAGTATGTGTTATTGGTTGAAATAAATGCAGCTGAATTACTTAACCTATAATTTTTACTTTAACATGTTCACTGTTTAAACTTAGCACATCAATAACATTTCTTTAGTGTTCTCTCTCCCTGATGTCAGGAGATCACCCCCAATTTCAGTGACGTCAATGAAGGGGGATTACAATGCTTAAGAGAACTGTTAATTCCTTATCACTGGTGTCATCAACGATTGTAGGGTAGTGGGGAACTACAAATGTATTACCCTGTTTCCCCGAAAATAAGACAGTGTCTTAAATTAATTTTTGCTCCCAAAGATGCGCTAGGTCTTATTTTCAGGGGATGTCTTATTTTTCCATGAAGAAGAATACGGTACACATTTATTGTAAATGAAAATAAAGGAAATTTATTACCTGTATATGGTACGGTAGTATGGTAGTTGTCAACACAAACCAGACAAACTGTGAATCCTACAGTATCAAGAATTTACTTATTTATTCAATGACAATCATGTCATCATCTTCTGGAACATCATCATAACAATCCAATTCCTGAATTTCCTGGTGAATTTCTTGTGACTCCATTTCTTTCAGAATCAGTGGACCAAATCTCTCATGTTTAGCAATAGCACTGTCTTTAAATGAGTACTTCTTGTCAAGGTAGCCTGCTCGCAGTGCATTTGCAATGCAACTGTCAGTGATTTTCTCCCATGAATTCTTCACCCAAGTCACAACTTCTTGCAGTTTAGGTTTCACAAAGTTTCCACGTTGATTTCTCTCCATTCACACAGCAGTGACGTCAGGGCTCTGTGTAAGGTCACTGGTTGCTAGACGCCAGTCGGGGCGGCCCTAGCAACCAGTTTGCGGTAAATTAATTTTCATTCTGAGACAGAGCCTAGGGGCCTTATTTTCGGGGGGATGCCTTATATTTCACTCAGAAGGAAACCTGTAAGTAGGTCTTATTTTCAGAGGATATCTTATTTTCGGGGAAACATGGTATCTGTGGTTGGTTACAGGTACATAACCAGCTAATGTTCACATCAAGAGTAGAGAGGGTAATGTAGTATTCTTAAAAGGAGACAAGGGATAATATCCCTTGTCATTTCGAATAGATAATGGAATAATCTTTATTCCAACTAATGGTTAAATACACAACAGACAATAAATAAACAATAATAACATGTATATAAATTATAACTAGAATCTAAGTAGGAATATTTACTAACATATTTCTTTACCAAAAGAATGTCTTAGTTAATAGAGGCAAGGCTAATGATTTACATATTTTTAAATCCCAACATGAGATTTTTGGACACAGACAATATATTTTAATGTTTGCTCAATACTACTGGCCTATTAAAAATGCTAAGAAGTATTTTGCTTCCAAGATTTCATTTTGCCTAATTAACTAATAATACATTTATCTAACTTAAAATACCAAAGAAAAATATGCTATATTGAGTTGCTCCTGAAAATTCACAGTCAGCCAGAACCTCAGAATGGGATCTTATTTGGAAACAGTGTTCAAGTAATACATGTTAAGGTGTACATTAAGATGAGGTCACACTGGACTAAAAAGATCCTTATAAGAAGACTGATGTCCTTAAAAGGAGAGGACAGGACAGACACACAGACACACAGCACACTGGGAGAATGGAGATGTAGACAGAGATTGAGTGATATGTATATATGCCAAGAGACTGCAGAGTTGGCAACAACCACCAGGAGCTAGGAAAGAGACATGGAACAGAGTTTCCCTCTGAATCCCCAAGAAGGAACCAACTCTAAAGATACCTTGATTCTGGACTTCTGGTCTCCAGAGCTGTGATAATACGTTTCTGTTATTTTAAGCCACACTTAAAATAATTGCTAAATTATCTCAAGGCACACTTAAAATAATTGCTAAAATTCTGCAATATATATTCCAATCTGAGAAAAAATAGGTATAAGTTTGATTCATTCACACTGGGTGACTATTGTGTTGTCTGTTGTCACTTTTTAAATTTGACAATCTAAGGGATAAAAGGCCAGTGCTCCGTCTCCTGGCTAAATAGTCAGGTTTTGCATATTAAAAAAATTCTTGTGACACACAGGTTGAAGTAACTGTGATAAACTAAGGGTGATGTTTGTCTAAAAGCCTTAACCTATATTTTATAAAGAGCATAATATAAAAACTACTATTTATTCTTCAGATGAAAAATGCCATATTTATTCTATTTGTGGGGAAACATATGTGCTAATAAATAGACCTCTGAAAAAAACAGGTGTTGCTTGCTTTCTCCCTGGTTTCAAAAACACTCACTTAACACATAATTTTATAATGTATAAAATTACATCATTTTATTTTTTAACGATTGTGGCCCAAATGAATATATAAGTACAATGAATTATAAAAACTCTATTTCAGGTTATGTAGGGCCTTGAACGTGTAGTCTCCGTTGTGAGCTTACAACACAAAGGCTAAGACTGCACTCTTACTTATCTATGGCTGTACCTCCGATGACTTAACGGGCTTGATTGCTCAGAAATACCAGTTAGTGGTTATTTCTTCTGAAGGTATTCAGGTAGTCAGGAGGTTTAGTTCAAGTAGATCTGGGCGCTGCCTGGTGGATGTGTGTGGACATCTGGGGAGAGGATACAATGCTTAGAGCTCCTGCAGCCACCGGGAGCCACAGCGGTGCTCTTGTTGGTACCTGGGCCCAGTGGAGTAGAAAGACTGAGTTTTTAATGATCATCCCCACAAACAGCCGGACTCTGGGCCTCTGTGTATGTGAAGAGTTAATTCTTATTTCAACACCACGTTTAGGTTGGTGTTCTGTTATTTGTAAATTACTGACAAACAAACAAGCCTGTGGTACAAAGGAAGAATGAAGAGGAAAAAATACTCACCGACTGTAAGAGTTGTTTTTACTGTCTAAGATCCATGGAATCATCTGGTGTGCTTGTTTAAAATACACGTTTCAGCTATGGATTCAAAATCTGAGAGCATCAGGGAGGGATACAGACTCTGGCTCTTCATTCAGAACAAACTGAACATACGTAAGCACATCCAAGCTTGAAAGGAGCAGGAGGTTGTGTCAGAAAGATTGCTTCAGTTGAAGCATTCAAGAGGTCTACGAGGTCCAGAGGATATAATTATATATTATATGATATATAATATTATATACTATATACTATATACTATATACTATATACTATATACTATTATAATATATATGATAATATATATTATATTATATTATAATTATATATTATGATTACATAATATTATAATATTATAATATATAATAGAGTGTACTGCAGATAGTTGGGATGAGGCTGTCATGGAAATTTGAGGCCAGGGCATTATAAAGGACACCAAAGTGCCCCAAATGGTAACAGCAAATGATGTAAAAGTAAAAACCAGTGAACCTAGTATCAAACTCTTTGATGTCTATGGGCAAGAGGCCTGAAAGCAATGGGCTTTTTTCAATAGTGAGAAGGGACTTTGCCTCCTCTGCATAATGCCTTTTCCACAGCTGTACTAGTTAGTGTGAGCAGTGGGAAATGAGGGTAGCTTTCTGATTTAAATTTTCTGTTTGTGTATCTGGTTATACCTGGTTTAAGATTTTACATTATGCATTGCTAGTAGTTACTAGGAGAGTCTCAAACTCTCTATTTGATGGAAATACATCTCAAATAGTTTGCTCCCCATTTATAAACATCACAACCTACCTGAAAGGGGACGAAAACTGTGATATTCTGAGTAGGTGGGACTTTAAAATTTCTTCTATCTTCTCTGTATTTCTTGTAAGGACAGATGGCTCTCCACCTTTTAGGTACAAGGAGCCAGAGTAGCAAGAACACTGACAAAATCTCCACATGTGAGGAAAGCCATCCCCTTGATACACTGATGATGTGCCCACTTAGCGTCAGAAATGACAGAAGATGGGTGTAATCAAAGATCACTTCACCCAAAATGTAGATTGACATGAAGAAATTAAGTGTCATGAATTTTCTTCTCACCCATGAGATAAATCAGAAGTTAATACAGGAATTCAATTTAAAAAGCTATTCATTCATGCATTCCACAAACCCATTTATTGACCATCTATTTGCTAAAAGCATTGTTTAGGCACAATAAGTAGAACCATAAATAAGCAGACTAGGTCACAGTTGTTGTAGAGGTACCCATCTAATGGGAGAAAAAATAACTAAACAAATAAATCAACAACAAACTTTTAGATAGTGGTAAGTGTAATGAAAATAACATTGAGTAGGAGTCAACTTATAATATATATATATATATATATATATATATATATATATAATTGATTTTTTACAGAGAGGAAGGGAGAAGGATAGAGAGTTAGAAACATCGATGAGAGAGAAACATCAATCAGCTGCCTCCTGCACACCCCCTACTGAGGATGTGGCCACAACTCTTGACCAGAATCGAACCTGGGACCCTTCAGTTTACAGGCCAATGCTCTATCCACTGAACCAAACCAGTTAGGGCAGGGGTCAACTCTTAACTGGCCAGGAAAGATCTGGGAAAGTGAGATCAAGTTGATCTGGGCCCCATGTAAATCATACCATGATGATAATCGTTTTAGGCAGAGAAAACAACAGCAGAGGCCCTCATGACAGATGAAGTTGGTTTATTTGAAGAATGACAAGGCCAGTGTGGTTAGACCTAGATGTAAGACGAATAGAAGAAAAAAGGATAGAAGATGGGGTTTGAGCAGGGGGCAGAGTCAGATCACCTGGGCTCTCATTGGTCAGGGCGGGAGTTTGGACTTCATCCCACCTGTACTGAGCAGTCCTTAATGAAAGATATTCGGTAAAGTAAGCTGAAGTTTGAAAAATAATTATGTTGATGGCAACCTGACAACATAGGCATTCAGTCAGCTGTCACATAAACTCCAAACTTAGAAGCCAGTAGAGACTTAGAGAGATCAAAGGGAGTGACGTAGAAGTATCCACTGGCCAAAGCTCAGGCATCCGACTTCCTTGTCCCCTGCCCTTGAAGCAGGAGGTCTGAATGCATCTGTTGGCTGTGATTTTAGCAGCCTCCATCTGAGAGGAGCTGATCCCAAATTCAGGAGGCTTTACCCGTCGTCGGCAAACTGAGGCTCACGAGCCACATGCGGCTCTTTGGCCCCTTGAGTGTGGCTCTTCCACAAAATACCACGGCCTGGGAGAGTCTATTTTGAAGAAGTGGCGTTAGAAGGAGTTTAAGTTTTAAAATTTGGCTCTCAAAAGAAATTTCAATCGTTGTACTGCTGATATTTGGCTCTGTTGACTAATGAGTTTGCCGACCACTGGGCATACCATCAGAGCTATAAACTTGTGATTTGCCCAGGTACTTACTGGCCTCTTGAAAAGAATGTTAACAATAGCAGTTTTTTTCTCCCACAAGGTCTGCTCAGATGTAGATTTCTTTATATATATATATATATATATATATATATATATAGTTGATTGATTTTTTTTTTACAGAGAGGAAGGGAGAGAGAGAGAGAGTTAGAAATATCAATGAGAGATAAACATTTATCAGCTGACTCCTGCACACCCCCGACTGGGGATGTGCCCGAAACCAAGGTACACGCCCTTGACCTGAATCGAACCTGGGACCTTTCAATCCACAGGCCAATGTTCTATCCACTGAGCCAAATCGGTTTTGGCACAGATGTAGATTTCTTAAAAAACAACAACAGAACAAAAAAACCAAAACAAAACAGGTATGGAGACTGTGTTTCTAAACCTAGCCAAATGTCTTCCAATGGGAAGCAATTATGTTACTAATATATATATATATATATTTGTGTTTCTTTTTACAGAGAGGGAAAGGGATAGGGAGTTAGAAACATTGATCACCTCCTGCACACCTTCTACTGGGGATGTGCCCGCAACCAAGGTACATGCCCTTGGCTGGAATCAAACCTGGGACCCTTCAGTCAGCAGGCTGATGCTCTATCCACTGAGCCAAACCGGTCAGGGCCAATTGTGTTACTTTTAAGAAAGGACAGGTTATTGTTTAATGCTCTGGAAACAAACACCCAGCTTCAGCTGAAGCAGGGAAAGCCATGTTCAAGAGAGCAATCTTCATGCATCATGCATTGCTGTATCATTACATATATGAGTCACTTATGGGGCAGGTGCTCCTCAGGAACTGACCCTAAGCGAATAGATCCCGAGGACAGAGCCTCAGGGCACTGCATCCTTTGGAGCCTGGACAAGGACAGCTCACCAAAGACAAAGAATGGAGCCACCCCATTACTTTCGTCCTCAGGAAAATGCAAAGCCTATGTTTTTGACCTTCTGACCTGACTGAACTTTTTTTTTTTTTAAAGGTCCTAAGAAGTGGCCACCCCTTTGGCCTGTTTGCCAGGGCTCTCAGTGAGCTTTTAAAGGGCCACAGAGCTCTAATCGTGCTGGTTGTCTGACAGCTGTGACTACAAGACGCTGACTCCTTCTGCGGAGGCACCAACCTTCCCCACAGATGCCTCCTCCGGGGCCACCTGAAGCCTGCGCGGGGTTAGCGGCAGCTGCGCTTCTGCTCCAAGAAACAGCTCGCTGTAATCAGATCAATCCGAAGCTCTTCCCCGCTTTGCCTGGAAGCTTGGTGTTTGTTTTCAGAGCATTGAGCAGCGAGAGTCCTAGCTTAACCGGCACACAGGTGTTTTCCGTCTGGAAGGGATTTGGCTGGGCCGCCAGACAGCCTGCCTCCCTGGTTGTCTGAAATCCAAGTTTGAGCAGAGAACCTCGACTCACTCCTGCTACCATAACCTTTCAGTGTGACCAGACAGGAGGATGTCATTGGTTAGGCACCAGCACAGGGCAGGCAGTTAGATTTACAATTCTATCAATTTAATTTCCTCTTTAACTCCCTGACCCCTAACTTTTTCTCTTTACCATTATCCTGACCTTATAAAACACCTGCGGATTTCCTCCCCACGCTGCCCCCACCCCACCCATTACTAAACTGCTTAGAGCAGGAACATTGGAACCACATGGGGAGCGTTTCAAACTCCTGAACTCTGGGTCCCATCCCCAGAGATTCTAATTCAATTGTCTTTGAGTGTGGCCTGGGCACCTGGATTTAAAAAATCTTCCCAGGAAACTCACGTGCAGCCATCACTGCGAACCTGCGCCCCCCCCCCCCCCCCTCCCTGCGCTTTCCAAATGAACCATCAGCTAATGTGCCAGGCATCTGGGCTACCAGGAGAACGTGAAGGGTGCGCCCCAGGGCCCTGTCCGCTGCAGGTAACACTCTGTGGCGGCAGAGGCCTCCGGGAGAGCAAGTCCTGCGGCTAGTCGCCTCTCTCCAGGGAGTGCGTGCCAGACAAGGACCGGACAGGCCGGTATCTTGGGGGGCCAGGGAGGCACCTTCTTTTAACACTCCATCTGCCAGCTGGGAATGGGCCTACTACTCTGCAAACCAAGGACTTGTCTCTGACTTCCTCTCCGGGCTTTTGGGAAGCCAGCCGGTCCTCATTCTACACCAGCTGCGTCAAGGTCAGCTAACGGTGGAGGGCGTGCACGCTGGCCACACAGAGCGGCTCTGCTCCCCGGGCGGGCGCGGCCTCTGCGGAGCCAGGGGAGAACCGGGGCGCAGGCTTGCAGCTCAAGGTGTGTTCCTTGGCTGGCTCAGGGCCGCCTCAGCTATACAGGCCTGCCTCTCCTCCTCCCCAGGCTCCTCCGCCCAGACCTAGTCAGTGAGAAACCTGCCTTGCAGCGGGCCCACGAGGGTGAGCGTCCAAGTCTGAGCAAAGTTTGAGGCGGAGCGCGGGGTGCATTCCACCGCGGGCAACGCCGCGCGCTGCTGCATTGCATGGAGGAGCCGGGCCTGGATGGAGAGGGCACCTCCCCCCTCTCCCCCCGCACCCGCTTTATTTTTGGTCTGTTTGCTTGGTTTTTGTGAATCCTGGGCGGCAGAGGCTGGAGGCTGCCCCGGGTCCGGCGGCCCCGCCCGCGCGCCCCGCCCCCTCGGGTCCCGGCCCCGCGCGGTTGCCGTGGCAGCGCGGGACGCGGCTCCGGGGAGACGGCCCGGCCTCCGCCACCTTCTCCCTTTGCCAACCGCGACCCCGGCTCCGCCCGGCCCGCCGCCCGCCATGTCCCGGGGGCGGCGCGGCAGCCGCGTGAGCGCCCTGGAGGGCGGCGAGGCGGAGGGGGCGCCCCCGGCGGCGGCGGCCGCGGCGCCCCCGCTGCCTTGGGCGGCGGTGCCCTCGGGGCCGGAGGCGGCGGCCGAGCGGGTCCTGCTCCGGGGCATCTTCGAGATCGGGAGGAGCAGCTGCGACATGGTGCTGAGCGAGCGGGCTCTGAGGTGGCGGCCCATCCGGCCCGAGCGCCCCGCCGGTGAGTGTGCGGGTCCCAGCCCTCGCCTGTCCCCTCCCCTCCCTCTGGTCTCCATCCCTCACCCCCCCTCCCATGCACACGCCGCTCCGGCGCAACCCTCTCCTCTTCCCTAAGCTCCTCCTCCGCCCCGCGGGCTCCCCGTCCTCCCAGCCAGTCGGGGGGACTGGGGCCGCCTCCCACCGGGTCTCCCCTGGGGGCGCATTCCCCCGCCAAGTCACACTCGGCTTTTGCTCGGCCCCAAATGGAAGGAGTGGATCCCCCAAGGGCAAAGGGGTGGGGGTGTGTGCTTTCTGCCTCCCCACCAAGAGGATAAAGTTTTGGGGCCGATTCTGACCGCGCTCTGCCCCTGCGAGCCCTTTCCCGGGCGGCCCTGCACCGGGGCTCCGAGGGCAGCTGGCCCCTTGCTGACTTCTGAGGGTTGAGCCTTGGGCTTCGGAGTCTCTGGACTTTTGCATCCCTCACAGCCCCCCTGCCGGTGTCTAAAGCCAAGCCCTCTTCAGGTTCAGTCTGGAAACTTGATTTTTGAGGTTCACTTTGGAATCATCATCATGCTGTGTACTTGCATTTGACTTTTTTTGGGCTCGAAACTTGCGTTATCTAGAACGTGTTATAATGCTGTATTTTATGGTAGAAATGTTTCAAGTCTGTATACAATTTACCTGTATGTTCCCAAAAATTCTAGTTTAGTACTTCATAGTTGGGATTCAGGAATCTGTATTTTAACAACTCCACCAGGTGATTCTCATGAGAGGAGTTTGGGAAACACTGGTCTAAAGGATGGTTTAGAGAAAACCCTCCGGATGTGGTGCAGCCTCTTCTAGTTAAATACATGCTCATGGAATTATAAATGGCCTCCTCCCCTGTTGGAAAACGAGACGCAGAGCACTCTTTATATTACAGAACAGAAAGACAGCACTGTTTAAAATTTCTTGCACAAAAGTCTAACTAGATGAAGTGGCTGAGCTATGGACCCAGCACCAGTCATGAGCGTGAATCCAGCATCTGAATAAGCCATGCTCACGCCACTAAAACCACCCTGACCTTAATTTAAATGTTTTCCGGCCTTTTGACAACCAAGGTAGCATATCTTCTTGCCCTTCTGAGTTAAAATCTGGTATGGACAGAATTGTTCTGCTCAGTGTTCAAGTCAGTTTGAATTTGGGGGGATACAGAAGTTTACAATTAGACTCTAGGTTAGTCTACAAGAGCCACTTTAACCTATAACGAGGCTGAAATTTGATAGAATTTCAAAATGAAAGATGCAATGAGTTGTTGTACAGATTAATACTGCAATTCTGGTAAACAGGCAAATAGTGACGGGAAGGAAATGTTATTTTCTATTGAGTGGTGATTGAGGAAAAGTAGGCTTAATTAGCATTACTGTTGGTAGCATTTAAAAAGGCATCTTGACAGTTGCAACTCTAAAGGTTGCAAGTGTTGACTTTAAAAAAATATTTTATTAATTATTTACAGAAAGGAAGATAGAGGGATAGAGAGTTAGAAACATCGATGAGAGAGAATCATTGATGAGCTGCCTCTTGCACACCCCTCACTGGGGATGTGCCCGCAACCGAGGTACATGCCCTTGACTGGAATCGAACCTGGGACCTTTCAGTCCACAGGCCCATGCTCTATCCACTGAGCCAAACCGGTTTCAGCTTGACTCCTTTTGTTTGTTTGTTTACTTTGGCCCTAAAACCCTCTGGTTTTCTATTCCTTCATCCAGATGTCCCACTTTTTCTTGGTAACTAACACCTAGTATGCACAACACATGGGGCCCCTAAATTTGAAGGTACAGAAGCACCTTAGTAAGTATTTCTATTTATAGGAGAAACCAAGAGATGCTCTACTGAGTAACATAAGATTGGGAAAAGAAAAGGAGGTATTGAGAGATGTTTAAATGTGAGAAATAGTGCCTGCTGTGGAATTAGTTTACTACATGTGAGTAGAAGAGGACAAATGAAATCCATCCAGACCCTGGAGGAAAAATTACATTCTATGTCATTTGCCCCCACCCATGGGCACAGGCTAGATGTTTGTTACCTCTTCATAACCAACCCATCCCGTCCCTTCAGCCTCATCTGAAAATGTGTGTCACCGAAATCGGTTTGGCTCAGTGGATAGAGCATTGGCCTGTGGACTGAAGGGTCCCAGGTTCGATTCCGGTCAAGGGCATGTACCTTGGCTGCGGGCACATCCCCAGTAGGGGGTGTGCAGGAGGCAGCTGGTCGATGTTTCTCTCTCATTGACATTTCTAGCTCTCTATCTCCCTTCCTCTCTGTAAAAATCAATAAAATATATTTTTTAATAAAAAAATAAAAAAATAAAAATGTGTGTCATCTGTTACACCTCTTTCTTATTTTAGTGTTTATCCCTTGCTCTGCTAGCTTTCACTAAGCCCAGTGCTGTGCTCAGGACTCTCCTATCCTAGCCACCCCGAGCCTGGATCCTGTAAGCTTCTCTTTCTAGCGGCTGCTCTGCCTCTTTTCTCACGTTCCTGCATAGATTCCTAGCAAAATTCGTTTACTCTCACTGCCTTCATTAGTTCACTTCTTAATTAGTCCTCAACCACCTGAGACCTGGCTTTGTTCTCTCTGCTAAAGCTGCTCGGGCAAAGGTTAGCCATCGCCTTCTAATTGCGCAATCATATGGACCAACGTCAACCCTTACCTTTCTGGATTTCCCTTGCGTTTGACTTTGACTTTGCTGCCTTGGTTTCTGTGGCACCACCAGAACCTAACTTTTCAGCCTCCTGTTTGTCTAATTTTGGTGTTCTCAAGGAGTCTGGTCTTGTCACCCATCATCTACTCTCTGGGTTATATCATCCACTCTCAGGCTGAACATTTAATCGCTGTCTTTAGTCCTGACCTGTATGCATCAGCTTGGGAGTCCCACAGATTTAACACGCCTGCCTACAAGAAAGGCAACTTTTCCTGATGCTTAAAAATTACATCCGGTCTTGTATTCCCTCACATAGTTTTGGAACTTACTAATTTGTCGGTTGTCAGAATACTTAACTTTGCTTTTTAGGTGTGTGTAAGTTGTGGTACAATGAGTGGGGCTCCTTGAAGTTTAGGTTGGATGGATATGCCTGGTAGATTGCATATGTAAGTAGAGAACGTGCTAGCATAATATGAGAAAGGGCATTTAGAAGGCTATCTGAAATATTATCTAGGCCAGGATTCAGAAGGTAAGCCCCGACTCACTCTCCCTCACTTACTACTTCTAATCAACCATCAATTCTTTTCATGCTATTTGCTCTCTTCCTTCACTGTCCAGACAATCACCACTCAAACTCAGGCCATTCTAACCTTCTCCTTGACCTACTTTGTTACCTCCCTTGAGCCTGTATTTTAATGTCACCTTCTCAGGATGGCTTTCCCTCGTCACCTCTTAAATTCCTTTCTCTACACACTTCCTAGCTCCCATTTCTGTCATATTCTTCAATGGCATGTATTGTCTAATATGCTATATAATACTTACTGTCTGTCTTCCCCACCTCCACCCCAGCTTTGGGGGACCCAATAGTAAGTAAGTGGCACATAAATAAGGATAGCTTTAGAAGAGTTTTTAAAAGGCAGTGTTTTATAAAGGTGTAAACGAGAACTAAGGATAGAGAAGTGCTCTTGGGAGTAAAAATAGAGAGACAGGGGATTCCATTCTTAGGCCCAAAGGGCCTGAGTCTGGATTCAGAGAGACTGTGTAAAGAGGGTCACTAGGCAGGGGCTATGACCTTTGCTTCAGCGTGGCTGATTTCTGCAACCAATTCTGGTCCTTAGCATAATCCAAAGCCAACTAGAAGCTGGAGTGAAAGGGGACTACTTGATGGAGGTACAGAGTAGGGGAGAAAGGTGGAGACTGGATCTAGATAGGGAAAAGGGAAGATGTCAGAATATCTTCTTGTTTACTGTCAGTTCCTTGCAAAGAGTGTATCACATGTAAACAATCAACATTTGTTGAATGAATGAATTTGCTAACTGGTCTCAGGAACTATCCTATGTAATAAAAGAGTAATATGCAAATTAACCATCATTCCGCTACACCCACAAGCCATGCCCACCAGCCAATCAGAGCGAGTATGCAAATTAAACCCAACCAAGCTGGCTGCGGCCACAGAGAGCAGGAGGGAGGCTTGGGTTTCCCTGGCAATGGAAGAAGCCAAGCTTTCCACACACCCTGGCAGGCCCAGGCCTCCACTCAAGGGTACAAAGGTTCAATTATAGAAGGTAAATAAATTACAACAGAAATGGTGGCAGCCATGGATCTGGAAGAGCAGGAATTAGGGTTGCCCCAGGTGATGGAGGAAGCCAAGCTTCTGCAGCCATGGCTGTCTCAAGCCTTCACTCCAGGCTACAAAGTTTCAATGATAGAAGATTCATGAATTCCAACAGAAATGGCTGCCCCTGCCACCACAGAGCTAGCAGAAGGCTTGGTCTGCTCCAGGCTACAAAGTTTCAATTGTAGAAAATAAATAAATTCCAGATACCAGGGCTTCTGCTTGGGTCGACAGGGGTCGTGGCCAGCCTGCAAACCACCACAGGCTCCTCTCCCAGGCCACCCCACGCCCCAAGGGAACCCCCACCCTGATTCGGGACACCCTCCAGGGCAAACCAGCTGGCCCCCATCCGTGCACCAGGACTCTATCCTATCTAATAAAAGACTAATATGCAGATTGAGCATCACTCCAACACACAAGATGGCTGCCCCCATGTGGACACAAGATGGCCACCACAAGATGGCCAGTAGGGGAGGGCAGTTGGGAGGGACCAGGCCTACAAGGAGGACTGTTGGGGGCGATCAACCCTGCAGGGGAGCGCAGTTAGGGGTGACCAGGCTGTCAGAGGAGGAAGTTGGAGGCAAACAGGTTGGCAGGGGAACAGTTAGACATCAATCAGGCTGGCATGTAAGTGGTTAGGGGGTGATCAGGCTGGCAGGCAGAGGTGGTTAGGGGCAATCAGGAAGACAGGCAGGCGAGCAGTTGGGAGCCAGCAGTCCTGGATTGTGAGTCAGACATCCCTCGAGGGGTACCATATTGGAGAGGGTGCAGGCTGGGCTGAGGGACACTCCCCCCACCCTGTGCACGAATTTCATGCATGGGCCTCTAGTTGCATCATAATCTGATTACAACATGGCTATTCAAGGAAAACAACCTTTTCTGATGCTGCAAATAACATCTGGTCTTATATTCCCTCACATGTTCTCTCTCTCTCTCTCTCTCTCTCTCTCTCTCTCTCTCTCTCTCTTTCTCTTTATCTCCCCCTCTCCCTCCCTCCCCTGTCTCACACTGGGAACTTTGTCATTTACTCATGGAAAACACCCTAAAGCACTATAGGGTCTTTCGCTTCCTCCTCCAGCTGTCTGTGATGTGCTCCCATTAAGAGTGGCATCACCTGGGAGAGACCATTCCCTCCCCTTTTGTTAAAGATGCATCAGAACTCTTTTTTATTTTATTTTATTTTATTTTTATTTATTTTATTTTTTTGGATCAGCAAGGCAAATTTATTCCTGCATAGAAGAGTGCTATTGCCAGCTGGAAGTCATGGGCAAACACCAGAATTCTTTTTAAAAATAAATTCTTGCTGAAACAGGTTTGGCTCAGTGGATAGAGCTTCGGCCTGTGGACTGAAGGGTCCCGGGTTCAATTCCGGTCAAGGGCATGTACCTTGGTTATAGGCACATCCTCAGTAAGGGTTGTACAAGAGGCAGCTGATCGATGATTCTCTCTCATCGATTTTTCTAACTATCTCTTTTCCTCTCTGTAAAAAAAAATCAATAAAGTCTATTTAAAATAAATAGATAAGTTCTTAAGCTGAAGTTGGCTCCCTTCTCCATTGGTAGCATCATCACCAGAGGTTTCATCTTGCTCAGATGCAGGGTAGACTGTACCGACCAGGGCACAGATTGGCCAGGATGTCAACTGTGTGCACCAAAGGACAGAATCTCTTCAGAAAATACTGCATTGCCTACCGTGGTGCCTAGTGAACTTTAAATTGGAATCTCAGATTATAGCCATTTTACTTGTGGAAATTATATATATATATATATATATATATATATATATATATATATATATATATATATATTTGTTTTCTCATGTTAATATAGTCATTCCTAAGTTAGCTGTCTGTGAATGCAGAGGAAGCAACATCCTAAAGAAATGGAAGGGGGATCAGGCTAGTTCTGTGAGACCAAATGAGAAAGGCAGACAAGAGTGGATCATGGGACCCCACTAGGCAGAGCTGACCAGGAGGAATGCCACAGTGTAGGTAGCCCTCAAAAGAGTGCCCAGGACTGGGCGTAAGGTGTCAAAAATTGAGAGCTCAGAAAGGGACCCTGAGTGGATGCCATAGACCAGTTTGCCTGTTTTATAATTTAGCCCTCGGCTTGTGCTGTAACTGAATCACATCTTTTCAGTATTAAATGATTTTCAAAGCATCACTGATTGCTTGCTGACATTTTTCCAAATCTCAACCAAGGACAAACTTCTAGGAACACATGTTCCTAACATTTCAGGTAAGCTTCTACCTGAAATGTTAGATTCAAATAGAAAAATACAGGATTTTTTTGCCTTCCCAAAGCAGAATCTGGATTATAGTGTTTTTATCTGTTTCCCACAAAGGAAAAACTACTGATGGGGAGAGTTAGTAATGGGTAGGATTGGACTATATTAAACTCATATTTTTGTACATTTAAAAATGATCAATTTTAGGGATCTCTGACAGGAATGCCGAATGTCCACAAGTCTCGTCCCTCCCCTTCCCTTTCCCCCTCTCCCCTTATTCCTCTCCCCTCTCCTCCTACTCTTTCCCCTCTCCTCCTTCCCCTCTCCCCTTATCTCTCTCCCCCTTCCCTTTTCCCCTCTCCTCCCTCCCCTTTCCTTCCTCCCCACCCCTTCTCTCTCTCTCCTGTCTCACACTGGGAACTTTATCATTTACTAATTGGAGAGCACCTAAGCAGACCCTAAAGCACTGCAGGGTCTTCCTAGGCCGCCTACTCCAGCTGTCTGTAGTGAGCTCTCCTCTGTGGTGTAGGGAAGGTTTCAGGAGCGGGCACCGAGGGACCCTCGGTTTTGTCTCCGCAATCACACGGGTGTGACTGACTTTGGGCAGATCGTTTACTGTCTCTGAGTTACAGTTTCTCCACCTGCAAAGTGAGGCATTGATTTTATGTGGTCTCTAAGAAGCATCGGCTCTGAAGTTGCATTGTAAAGAGAATACCCGTTTGTATGGGCCTTAAGTGTTAGGATGGATATCATCATAAATGAGGTCTGAGTAGGGTCTGAGTGACCAGTGGGGTCCGCCGCCTGCTGTACGTGGAAGGGTGTTGCATTTTACAGCCGGAGCTTGGAGCTTCACAGCCCTAATGAATTTCTTTAAAAAAAAAAAAAAAAAAAATATATATATATATATATATATATATATATATATATATATATATATATATTATTGATATTTTACAGAGAGGAAGGGAGAGAGATAGAGAGCCAGAAACATTGATGAGAGAGAAACATCGACCAGCTGCCTCCTGCACACCCCCCACCGGGGATGTGCCCGCAACCAAGGTACATGCCCCTGACCGGAATCGAACCTGGGACCTTTCAGTCTGCAGACCGACACTCTACCACTGAGCCAAACCGGTTTTGGCAGCCCTAATGAATTTCTAATTAGGAGACGCACCTGAGAAGTGCGAACCTTGCTCCCCTTCCCCAGCTTTGGGGCCATCAACTTAGGACAGGTCCTGCCTTTGGAAAGGAAGAAACCGTTATCTATGGACAGTGGTTGGTCAAGGCCAGACATAAGCAAATCTGCAGATCTTTCATAATGGACAAAAGGACTGTCGTGTCCTTTCTTCCTGCTATTCCATTTCCTGTGCTCTCTAATCAGATTCCAGAGTAAGGATTTTATTATGTGTGCTTAGCATTTGCATACAATGTTTTAAATATTTCTCAAAATAAAATGTGGGTTTCAAATCTTAATTATGGCTTATTAGCCTCTCTTTTGATAGACTTACTACCTTGGGTTGTTACACCGTTTCGCCTTATGCTTTTTCGAAAGGGTTATTCCTGCCCTGACGCTAAGCTCAGCTGACTTGGAGCAGCAACTCGGAAATCTGAGGGAGCGGCACTGCCACATGAGGTCTTGGCAGTGTTTCTTTGAGAAGAGAGTGAAATTGGTTCCCTTGTGCTTTAAGTTTACATAAACATTTATTTGCCGGGAACTTAGCAACGCGAAGGGCGATGTGGAAAAATGTGAAAATGAGGAAAAACAATCAATTTTAAAACAACAAGAGCTGGTGATTATGTGGGACTTAGCAGAGCTGGGTGCATTCTAAGCACTAATCTGCCTAAGCTGCTGGGGAACAGATGTACGTGAAACAGATCCAGTCTTCTGTTGTGTGCGTCCAAAGTGAGACATCTGTCGGCGGGCCGCCTGGTCAGAAATAATGGAAGCAGAGGTTAAACCCCAAAATGACCTATTACTCATGTGAATTATTGAAGAACTAATTACTCAGTAAAACACGATGCTTTGATAGACTGTGCTACATATTGAGAATAAAACAATTTTAAAACTTGGTAGTATGTTTCGAAGCTGCCAAATTGGAAGGAATTTGTAAAAAATGGTTGTAAAAATCAAGCTTACCAAGTAATTGCATGTTCTGTATAAGAAGTTTTAAAATTTATTTAAATGCTCTGACAGGTCTGTTAACCAGTTGTATACATTCTAGAGGTCCGGTGCACGGCTTTGTGCACTGGCAGGGTCCCTTGGTGTGGCCTGCAAGGATCAGCTGAAACTGGCAGTCCAATGCCCCCTGCCGCTTCCTGCCTGCCACTCCTGCTCCTGCTCCCTCTCATCCTGGCCCTGCTGCGCCTGCCACAGGCTCAGGCCCAGTCAGTCCCGATGGGGAGAGGCTTGCTCCAACACCACAGCATCGGCGCTCGTCAGCTGTGAGTCCAGCGTCTGGCACCTGTCATGTCAGTCAGCTGAGTGCTGCTCCGGCTGAGGGAGCACACTGACCACCGGGGGACAGTTTCTGCATTGAGCGTCTGCCCCCTGCTGGTCAGTGCGCATCATGGTGACTGGTTGACCTGTCGTTTGGTCGCTTAGGCTTTTATATATATAGATTGTGTAAATCTCATCTCGTATAAATATCAGCTTTTTATTAAATTAAAACTGGTACATTTGGAACAACAAATGTGGAATGAATCTCTTACACCATGACTGTTTGGATGAATGTTCTGCAGTGGTGGAATGCTCCGTGTCTGAATGTTGGAAACATTGCCACCAGCCACATGTAGCTATTGACCGAGAAACTGAATTTTAATTTTATTTAACTTTAATTTAAATTCAGTAGCCACATTGTAGCTAGAGATAACTACAGTTTTAAAGAATGGAGAGTTGAACATGTTTATTTCCTTTATCCCAGGGAACTTAATCTTTATTTTAAAAGATATATTTTAAAAAATTTAAATCTCTATTTCTATGGAAAGGTGTAGTTTTCAAATGATTAACCTCAACATAGAACTGATCTGCTCATACAATCTAGCTGCTGATTTAAAGGTAAAACTGATGAGTCTGGAAAATGGGAGTTTGAAGGAAATTAAATTTTTACTTAGTGCAATGAATGACTGAACCCAGAGGCAGGGAGGCAGGCAAAACCCTTTAACATATTCTATGAGTACAAAAAACAAAACAAAACAAAAGCTTTATTTGTAATTTGTGAAATAATTGGCTAATAGTAAATTTGTTAAAAGTCATCATATTATTCTCCATGGTCACCGTGATTTATTAAACTAAAATTTGGTAAACTGAGTTTATTTATTTATTTATTATTTCTTTATCGTTTAAAGACTACCATGCTACACTATCACTAACTTAGACATCAGACTCTTGAAGGCATGAGGGAGTATTCTTTCTTGCTTGACTGAGGAAGCAGTATAACAGAATGGGTACATCATGGCTCTGGGTTCAGATGTGGCTCTGGGTTCAGATGGCTTGGTGTTGAATCCCAGCAACTCCATTACTAGCATGACTAAACAAGCCTTATTCTGAGAAGTATAACTTATCTGTGTTTCTTTTATCATTTTTCTTTCTCCCTATTATAGGTAAGATTCTTTTTTTCAAGTTTTTAATTTTATTTTTAAAATATAAGCAAATATGTACATACTAGTAGCCTGGTGTGCAAAATCCGTGCACATTAAAAGGGGATTAATTAGAGGAAATATTTTAATATTGCTATTTGCCCTTTCTCTATAATAGAAGTGTCAGAGATGAAATAAAATTAGTAAAATGTATATGAAAATCTTCCTCCTGTCAGAGTCTGTAATGCAACATGGGACCCAGACTCACCTTCCCACCCACCCACGTGTACCTCAAAATCGCACGGGACCCAGACCCAGCCGCCCCCCTCCCCAATTGGATTAGATCCAGACCTGTCCCACCCTTCTCAAGCCCCACCAGGCGGGGGCACAGCTTCAGGTCCCCTGGCCTGGCACTGGGGGCACAGCCTGAAGTCCCCCAGCCTGTTCGGGGGTGGGGGACATGCCTTGAGGTCCTCTGTCAATCCCCATTGGGAGGGGGACACAGCCTCAAGTCCCCTGGCCCAGGGTGAGGGGAGCAGCCTGAGGTCCCCTGGCCCAGCATTGGGGTGGGGGGTGATGTACCTTGAGGGCTCCCATCAAGCCCTGTTGGGCATGGGGCCTGGTCTGAGGTCCCCTAGCCTGGCTCCGGAGTGGGGCCACCAACCGAGGTTCCCTGGTCTGGAGCTGGGGTGGAGGAGCAGCCATTTTTGTAGTGGAGTGATGGTCAATTTGCATATTCCCTCTTTATTAGATAGGATAGTCTTGTTCTTACTCCACCTCTACCCACTTTCTTAAATGCATGTGGGCCTTGAAAAATGATTGGATTTGGCTACACAAAGAAGTAAGGAAACATATCTAGAAAAATATTTTAGGGAAAAAAAATCTCAAGAGAGAATGCTTTGACCTATTTGGAAAATAAAACCATGGTCTGTAGTGCACATTAGTGGGGGAAGATGACAGTGCTTTGTGATAAGTTAATAGTTTGTCTAAGGCTTTGAAGATCGTACTAGGAAGTTGGTGTCTTAACCGGAGGGTTGAGTAAGGGGTGGCAAAAGCCAAGTGTCAGAAGAAAACAGGTTTTTGTCTTCTAAAGTGAGTGAGTTTGGGCTTTAGAAAGGCAGTCGTGGGGACAGGATGGGTCTGCCCCTTTCAGTGACCCATGTATCCAAAGATCCAGGAGGCAGGGTGTCTGTAGCAGGGAGAATGGAGTGGTGAGTCTCGATGAAGGAAGATTGTCCAAGCATTTGAAGGATGTGGGGCTTGAGAAAAAGGAAAGAAACAAGAGTGATGCTGAGATCTTTAGCTCAGACAATGAAAGGAAGAGTGGACACTGTTAACGTTAATCCTCAGATTTGCAAAATGAGAAGCATTTTATTTGAAATGTGTTCTACAAAGCACCGGAAATGCCAGTGGCTAGCAAAAGGTCCAAACAGGAGGGAAACTGACAGGTTGGAAAACACATACGCTGGAGAAATCTCTCCTGAAGGATTGTCAAGTGAACCCTGTGCAGTGTAAGATCAGGGTTTTCATGAGCCTCAGACTCTCTCCCCTGTGTCTAGTTTCTTTTAGGTTGAAACCACTTAAAAAAAAAAGTTTAATTCTATTTTCAGGAAGCATTAGTCAATAAATATTGGTAAATAATTTTTTTTTGTACAGCCATAATATTTTTTGGTATTATTAAAATATAAAGTCAGTGAAATAATTTAAAGAAGGTAATTTTTTACATGTAGAAAAACTGATTATATATTATTTTAAACTAAAAAAATCCTTTACTATATAAAATCTCTATACTTTTTTTTGGGGGGGGTTTAATACAAATAATGTTTTCCAAATAAAAATTTTATGTTTAGTAAAGGTTACAAACACATAATTCAAAGTACTTTCTAGTGTCCATCTGTGCAGAGAGCATAAGATCAATAAAATTGAGCAGCTGTTAGGATGTATTAGTTTCCCTATATTTTAGGCATGTTTTCATGTATTGAAAGTGTAAAGGGAAGACAGTATATGTATTGTTGTGGTTTTCATTATACAGATGAGAACGTACAGTGAAAATCTTGATGCATGTATTTTTAAAGTCCCATTCATAGCATACTTATTTTAGGTAATATTTCTTTTAAATACTCAGAGTAAATTAAACATTGTAAATAATGTTCTTTTGTCATATAATTTGATTTATAATAAGCTCTTAATTTAAAAGTAGAAATAAATTTTTCTCAAGAAATTGAATTTTGTTTATTAGAATTAACTTTTTTTCACATTTGGGGAAAAATATGTGTTGGTAGCTTCTGAATGAAAGACAAATCTAGCACTTTGCAAGTTTGAATGTTTTTCCCTGGGACCAAACCTACTCTGTTAATAGGGTTCATGCCCTGGAAAGTTTATGGGGTGATCCTAGTTTTACTCAAATCTGCATGAAAAATACATATTTTTCCAATGTAACTTCCCTGGAGTACAAGGTAAGCTCCAACAATGAGTTGGGAAAGCTGTGGGATGTGTTTTGGCTTTAACTTTTCAAAAAGCTTCAGCCAATAACATTTAGTCAGCATCGGTTGTGTACATTGTGTATTTTGGGGTGAGATGACGAGTTCCAAATATTCTAGAAGATCTAAGATGTCTGTGGTTGAAACTGAAAATACACTTACTACACTATGAGCTGTTTTACACTAAAATAATGATTCAGTTACCTATTGCTTAACTACTGCGTATGGGACACCCAGTAGAAGTGGTTGATGCTGAAGTGAAGAATTCTTATTTTTTTAAAAAAATATATTATTGAACATATCACAGATGTCCTCTTTTATCCCCCTTCCCACTAACCCCCATCCGCCTGCTCCTGCCCTTAAACTCACCACATATTATTGTTAGCTTTGAAAATAACAGCTGTCTTCACCGTCATTGTTGGATAGACTGAAGACATCAGAAAACTCACCTTGAAGGCCATTATAAACACTTTAGTATTCTTATTGGTTAATATGCTGCCTTCATATAATGTATCAATAAAATCAGTTCAACACAAACTTTGATTATTCAACATACTATCTTGTTCACTTGACTGCTAAGCAATATTATGCCCTCTATATAATATTCTAATTTCATTTTTTTTTCTCCTTAATAAAAGCGCTGGCCATTACTACTGCCACTGATGCTCATTTGTCCGCGCATACTGTTGCAACATAATGTGTTGTGCATTTGATACGGATATTACCATATTGCCATAAGGAGCTGCTATTATTTTAGACACCAACTGATTCCATGATAGTGTCGGATTTCTTTAACATATGCTTATGTTTTTGTACAAATGACCCCGAGAAACATCTGCTAGTTTTGTGGTGGTATCTACTGTTTCCTTTTTAGAATTTGACCTGCCAGTCACTTTTTTAATGTGAATATACAGTATTTCATTAGAGTAGGCTCACTTTCGGGTTTCCATGCTATTGATATTAATTAACAATCTGAGTCAGCCTAATGGCATAATTCAGACATTGGAGCTGCCTGCATGCATTATTTTAGAAGTAGCTTTAATTTTTTAGTCACTGATACTTTAAAATAGCAAAGTGCCCTTTTAATGGATCCTTTAGGATCCACAAAGATAGGTCCAAAGTTGCTTCCTAAAGGGTCCGAATGTACTCACTGAATTTTCCAAAAGTGTGTAGGAGTCGTGGTGTATTATTGGTTAGTTCATAACCTGTGCTAATTGTTGGTCCCTCTTAGTATCTTTGATGAGAGCGTAAAGGCTGACAAAGGAAAAGGAAGTGAAGTTTCTATGAAGTTGTGAAATCTTTGCTCCAGGAGACTGAAAAGTGTCTAGAGAGCTAAGACACTGGTCTCCCTCTTCCTGGCTCTGTGGTGACCTTGCCTAAGAAGCAGAGATCACAGATTTCCATGGCCTGGCATTTTCTTTTCTGTTTTCCTCCTTGTTTGATCTGTTTTTTAAGACAGCTATTTATTCGAAAGGAAGCAGTGACTGTATATTTATGGTACTTAAACCTGAAACATCAATAAAATGAAGAACAAATAAAACTTGCTTTGAATAGCAATATTTATCCTTGCTTTCCAGAGGAACATGTATGGATTCTTTCCAGTTCCCTTTATTTTTCTAAAGGACGTTATTAAGATTTTTAATACCTACACACCATACCAAGTCTAAACCCAATAAAGTAAATACTGTACGTAAAAGCTACGGTCCTTAATCACACTATGTACCTGCGCGGTTAGGGTAAGAACTAGAGCATCTCGCTTCTCTGTCCTGTTCATCTGCCTCTGAGCACCAGCTGTGACTCCTTCAGACTCGAAGCATGTCCTCAGTTCACATCTTTGTGCTCGTTCAGCTGCCCTTGCTGCTCCTACTCTCCCTCCGTCCCCTGGGTGACTGATGTCATGAGGACAACCTTCTGTCTCCCACTTGTCATCGCTTGGCTGAAACTGAGCGAGGTCCTTGCCAGTCACCTTAGGGTGCTGGATCTGCCGCGGTCCAGCTTTGGCCCCGGTGAGATCCGTGTGCCTTCCGCGCCAACACTCCGTTCTGTGAGGGGTGACAGGGTGACGGAAAGCGTTCTTTTCAGTAATGAAATCCAAGAAGGGCTGTGCTGAGTGCCTAAGTAGCTTTCTTTTAGGCCTGAAATAGGAGACGTAGGTGCCTCAAAGTCCCTTGAGAAAGAGGGATTTCCCTCAGCCTTCTGGGCTCAACATTCAACCATCTAAGTGGGCTGGTTGTTGGACCCAAAGGGGAATGTAATTTCCCCCCAGTTGTGCTTCAGTTTCTCCCTCTGTGTCTGAGGGTGAGTAGGACCAACGAAGGGAAGTCCCGGGGGGACTTTTCTTGTCTCATACAGCAGGCCATTTGCTTTCAGTCACAGCTCCCCACTGCTCCTGTCCCTCCGATCCTGTCTGTCCCCGGCACGGGGGAAACCTCAGGGATGGGGAGGATGCTCTTAAATGGCTTTCAGGTGCTGGGTCTATCTAGTCACATTTGAAGTATACACAATCGGGCAATTTTCATTGGAATATTTACTGCTTCCTGTACTTTTTGTTACTAGTTTTTAAAAATATATATTTTATTGATTTTTTCTTTTTTTACAGAGAGGAAGAGAGAGGGATAGAGAGAAACATCAATGAGAGAGAAACATTGATCAGCTGCCTCCTGCTCACGCTCTACCTGGGATGTGCCCGCAGCCAACTTACATGCCCTTGACAGGATTCGAACCTGGGACCCTCCAGTCTGCAGGCCCACGCTCTATCCACTGAGCCAAACCAGTTAGGGCTGTCATTAGTGTTTAATACAAGGAATTTTGTCTGTATTGTTATAGTGTGGGGAGGTAGGGAGCAGAATGAAATAAATTTCCATTAACTTTGTGTGGTGTCGTCTACTATGATATGAACAGGTGGGCCCATCATTGTTTATTTGCTGCTCTTTTTAAGAAGTTAATTATATCGTGAATAATAACCAAATTAATTTGTTGAAACATTCTTTAGGAAATCTTGCATGCATGTTCACCAGAGAAACTTGGGATTTATCCCTTAAAGGACAAGGCTCTGTCTTATTTTTAATAAGATACACTCTTTATAATTAAAACGAAATCCCAGTGTTAAGGGATTACTGTCTTAAATAATTGGAATTATTTCCTTTCTTTCCCTGATCTCCATATATGAGAATAAACCTAATGGTGTCTTAGGGTAATACATATTTCTAGATTAAATAGTTCTGTTACCCACTGCATTTTAATGATGCTTCTCAAGGTTTTTGGATGAAAACATAGAAAAAAATGCAAGGTCAAGACCTTACTTTATTTATTGTTTTATTTATTTTTAAATTTGTCTTTAGTGTTGAAAGTATTACAGGTGTTCCCCCCTTTTTCTCTTTTTTTCATTGACCACCCTCCAGCCCGCACCTGCCCCTCCGAGGCCTGCACCACACTATAGTCTGTATCCATGGTCTGTGCACATACGGACACAAGTTTCCTAGTTAATTTCTGTTCTCCCCCACCCCTTCCCTCTGAGATTCGTCAGTCTGTTCCACGCTTCTATGTCTTTCCCTCTCTTTAGTTTATTTTGTTCACTAGAGTCCACATATGAGTGAGATCATACGATATTTATCTTTCTCTGCCTGGCTTATTTTGCTTAGCATAATGCTCTCCAGGTCCCTTACTTTAGGTTTGGGAGAGGCAAAAGTGCAGAAGCAGGTTAAGAACATCAGAAACTGGGGAAACACTCTTTTTCAGTGATGATGGATTGATCTTTGCAATACAGGTATTAAAATATAAATTCATTATTTGCGGAGTTTTATTTAACCCTACCCTCAAACAGTATATTTTGGATAAATGCTTTCTTGGAATAATATTTTAGTGTCTGAAGATAATTTAGTTTAAAAAAATGGTTAAGGTTAAAATGTTGGGGATGGGGGAGAAAGCGCTTACAAAAATGTCCTGCACTATTGTTACTTTTAGGAAAAATTACCAGAATAAGCTTTGTTCCCTTTCTCTTTTTTTTTTTTTTTTGTCCCCACACTCCCAGCCCCTTTCTGAGACTCCCAAGTCATGTGTGAGCTCTGGAGGGGACAGCATTAGGGTAAGTGGTAAGAAGTGGTGTTTTGCTTGGGGCAAAGTTTTTCTCCATATGGGACCTTTTAAACCCTCCCTTCGCTCCTTAAATGGGAACCCGAGCTCCCAGTGAGCAGCTAGCAGCAGGCAGGGGGTGAGGGTGGGGGTGGAGGGGTAAGGGGTGGAGGTCCGTGAAGGGCTGTTTTTCTGGTTGGTCCCTTCTGGGCTTTTTGAACGGATCTGTTTCTCCACTTAATCCGGGGTCAGTCTTGACCCTTTTTTCTAAGAGTAGCTGTACTGGGTCCTCCTGCGTTTGGAAGTTCAAGGAGGCACAGTCTCTCGTTCCAGTGCAGACCTTTACTAGAAAACGTGCTTTTATTCATTTTTAGAGAGAGAGAGGAAGGGAGAGGAATAGAATTAAGAAACATTGATGAGAGAGAAACATCATTGATTGTCTGCCTCCTGCATGCCCTGGCTGGGAATCGAACTGGTTCTGAGTCGATGCTCAACCACTGAACCACACCGGCTGGGCCAGTACAGACTTTTAAAGAACCAGGGGGACAGAAATATGAAGGACTTTTGAGAGTTGCTCTGTTTGATCTTGCAGGAAGGCAACATGAGAAATATTGTAAATGCTACTTCCAGGTCTTCCACATCTGTCTTCTCGGGTCCTGATTGCATCCCTTGCTGTCTTGATTGATCCCTAAGATAATTGTCCTCCCAATATCACTCTAGAATTCAAATTAGTAATAAACCAAGTGATTATTTGATGTTCTTAAAAGGACACCAGACCTACCAGATTAGGGCACCACCCCTATAACTGAATTTAGCCTCAATTACTCTTTAAAGATCCTGTCTTTAAATACTGTCACAATTCAACATATGAATTTTGGGGAGACATAATTAAGTAATAGCGGGTGGATTTACTATAGTTCTCCTTAAGCTAAACTTTTCCAAGCCTGAAAAAGAATTTTATCTTTCTCCCAATTTTCTGTTAACAGTGAGGTGAGGTGTTTTTTTTTGTTTTGTTTTGTTTTATTTGGTTCTCATTTATTTTTTTTCGATGTAATGATAACCATATATTAATACTGAGATGTAAGAATTGTTAGGAGTCAGGTGAGCTATTAAAATAGTTTGAGGAGATGGGTTATTTTTTCACATATTAAGTGAACTTGGGTAATCTAATTAGGCTAGAGGCAACCCAAACAGCAGTCTTTTAGTTATGTAATAGCAACAATAGCCGTTCTGAAAGATGGTGAGATACACCTAAATATCACTATCACTGTCACGAGTTTGCTTGTCCTCCTAGAATATTCTGAAAGCATGATGAACTCATGACTTGAGGGTATTTTTGGGTCTATGATTACTAATGTTTGCTAAGAGATGACCAGGTCTGATTATTTCTCCCAGGTATTAAGGGATTATTTCAGATTTTGGTACTAAAATCAGTGTTCACTTATCTTCATATATTCCTGGTGTACCTTGCCCATAAATAGTTATCTTGCCCATATTGGGATGCTCTTAGGACTATCAGATTCCTGGGGCAGCCTTAAAAGGTCATGCAGAGAAGTAATTTGGGTCAATATTGCTCTGCTTTTTTTCAAGTCTGAACAATTCACTTTTTATGGCACAATCAAAATACTGACCTACATTTAAAAGTGCAACACTGTCCTATCTGTTATATAAACCCATTGTGCTATAAAAGGTGAAATACAGAAAAGAGGTCGTTAGTATTATTTCCTCTGATGACCTTGATTATTGGTTGTTTTTCTTTCTTTTTTTGGTTACATGATTTATTTCTGAGAGATAATTGAAGTAGAAAAGTCACTAAGACTCCTGTATGCAATCAGGGTAAAATGATTCTCAAGATTACAAAGTGATGATATGGAAAAATATAATAATGACTGTTAAAAGTTACCTAAATAAGGACTGAAAAGTGTTAATCCTATCTAGAAATACGGGGGGTAGGACAACGTGGGCTTATAATTGTTTATGTGGAAAATAATACAGTTATTAGATAATAATACAAGAATAAACTGTTTTGTGTACACTCACAACTGTAAACTTACTTTTGCCCATCCCATATGTATAATAGAATTAGCTTTTAACTTTTGATGAATACAGATTTAAAATTTTTTTCTGAGTATGTAAGCCTTTAATTCTTCAGTCATTCTCCCTCAAGTCGAAATAGAAGCCTGTTCTTACTTAGGTTTGGTTGGGCTCTGAGCATGCAAAGCAACAGATGTTATACCCAGCATAATTACGTGTATCCTGGAAACACATCTTTATAGCGTGGGATTGGTTCTTGGGAAAACAAAAATTTGGCAAACAAAGGGCATTAAATTGCTGATCTCAGCACTAATTACCTGGGATAGATTATAATAATCTTGTGTACGTGGTAACTGCATCTATGTATTGGAAGAATAATGTAATTCTAAAACACATTAAAAGGAAAATGAACTTATATGTTATCAATCCCGTGAAAAAGCAGAAAACGCCCTCAATTTTACTTTTTGGGAAAGTCACTTCAATAACTTGAAGTTTCCCAGGACTCCAGATCCTGATTTATTGAGACTGAAACTTTTAAAATCATGTCTTTGTAGTTTACTGCTTTTGTTTTTTGTTACTATTCCCACTAGCAATGGAGTATTTTAAACAAATGAACTGACCCCCAATCGTTAGCATCCACATACCCTGGTAACTGTTGGGAACAAATTGGCACTGTGGGAACCATGCTTACCTGTATTAGCAGCAGGACTAAAGCAGTGGTTTCTGTAATTCTGATCTCTTCACGGGCATCTTAAAGCACCCTTCCTCCCTCGCCTCCATAGATAAAGCAAAGCAGAGCTACTTGGGCCCATGTCATGGAAGGTCTGGAACAGGGGTGGGCAAACTTTTTGACTTGAGGGCCACAATGGGTTCTTAAACTGGACCGGAGGGCCGGAACAAAAGCATGGATGGAGTGTTTGTGTGAACTAATGTAAATTCAAAGTAAACATCATTACATAAAAGGGTACGGTCTTTATTTTATTTTTTAATTTTTTAATTTCAATAGTTTAGAACAGCCATCCGGCCCTCGGGCCATAGTTTGCCCATGCCTGGTCTGGAATGGTTTGGAGGTCAGTTTGAAAACCACTGCATAAACGTTTCTTAAATAGGTAGCAACGAAGTTGTGAGGATGTAATAAAAACTTCTTGAAGGTGATGGTGTTAATTGTTGGAATCTTGAAGCTTTTTGAATAAGAGTTTGTCTATAGTCATTGTATAAAAAGCCAGTCAGCATTAATATAATCTAAATATAGGGTTCAAAAAGACGTTTGAACACAAAAGAAACCTTAGGATAAGACATTATACTTCAGAAATATCCTGAAGTAATTGTGCTATGGGTTTTATTTTGTGCATCTTAGATGACTGGCAGGCATTTTTTGTTGTTTCTGATGATCTTATAGACATGCCATCTCCTCGTCTTGTATTCTTAGCAACTGCTTTACTTGTAGCGTGTTGCTATGGCACAGTTTTCAAATCTGCTGAGAAGCTGGGATGCTGAATAAGGAAAATGGCATATTCCAGGGCTGGTGCACTCTCACAGTATCTAGTGTTTCAATACACGGGGTGCTGATGTATGCAGTGTTTCCTTCTCGTCATAGAGGGTGCAAAGCTTTTTCTCCTCAGCACAGTCTACATTTCTGTAACAGAATCCAGGATCTAGAGAAAAACCTCAAGATGAAACCAGGTGATTGTGATCAAATTTCTGTTCCGTGCGGCCTAATCAGGGGTGTTTGTCAAAAACACTGTCATCCCATCCTGGGGTGGAATCAGTGAAGAACTCTGCATGGTGAGTGGGGCACACACCCTTTCAGGATGACTACAAACAGAACTTGATCCATTTCCCACACTATTGGGAGAATACTTGTGCCTGACGAGGATCAATTTGAGTAGCAGTGGAACATGAGTCAACATCTGGTAATTTTCTCCTCATTCTATTATTTCTAATTTATTTTCCCATTATTTTCAATACTCTTCCAATTTCTACTTTTCTCCTCCTAACCTAGTCCATACATTTCTTACGGACCCTTTGTGCCAAGGGAGGTTTAACTAGTCTGCTTTGGAGAAGGCACTTAGGATGCCCCCTACTCACAGGAGCTACCTTTATAAATTTGAAACGAGGCCAGAGCGTTTTGTATTCTAAGGGTAGGAGAGAGGAATACGCACATTATCCCTGCCTATTACCATCTTGTCACAAATACTGACGTTCCTGGTTTATCTGATTCAGGTCCTGGTGTGGTGACTGCAAATGATTTGTTGAAATTAGTTCAGATGACAATAATAATAGTAACAAATAATGACAACAACAATAATAATAAAACAGTAACGACAATAGCACCTTGTATGTGCCAGAAGCTGCTAGAAGCATCTTACATGTACACTCACTGAATCTTATACAACAGTCCATGGGGGGAGGGCTCCTCATCATCTCCAAGGCTAACTAACTTCGCCAAGGCCACACACAGAGTAACGGGGCAAGGTCACATGGTCGCTTCTCTTTTGCAGGTAGGAAGAGGCCGGGCCTGGGTTTTAACCCCTTCCATAGGAGGGATGCTTTTAATCACTAATCTCTGTTGCTTCTATACATACACACACACACACACACACACACACACTCTCTCTCTCTCTCTCTCTCTCTCTCTCTCTCTCTCTCTCTCTCTCTCTCTCTCTCTCTCTCTCTCTCTCTCTTACACACACTCTGGAGACTCAGTGCCTGAAATTCGTGTAAGAGTAGGCCTTCTCAGCCCCAGCTGCCTTGGCCCTCACAGCCCCAGCTTTGTCCGGAAGGTTATCCTGCTGTTCAGCTGTCCTGTCTATTTGCATATTATGCTTTTATTATTATAGATTTAAAAATAAAATTTATTTCAGAGAGGAAAGAAGAGGAAGAGAGATTGAAACATCAAGGATGCGTGAGAATCATTGATTGCCTCCTGCACTCCTGATACTGTGGATGGAGCCCGCAATCTGGGCATGTGCCCTTGACAGGAATTGAACCTGGGTCGCTTCAGTGTGCAGGCTGACGCTTATCCACGGAACCAAACTGGCTAGGGCCATGGTTGGCAGACTGCGGCCCGCGAGCCACATGCGGCTCTTTGGCCCCTTGAGTGTGGCTCTTCCACAAAATACCACGGCCTGGGCGAGTCTGTTTTGAAGAAGTGGTGTTAGAAGAAGTTTTAAGTTTAAAAAATTTGGCTCTCAAAAGAAATTTCAGTCATTGTATTGTTGATATTTGGCTCTGCTGACTAATGAGTTTGCCGACCACTGGGCTAGGGCATCTATTGCTTCTCTTTGATATTCTTTACTTAATAGAAACTTGCATGCCGTTTTTAATCTGAGGTTTCGGGAAGACAGCAAAAGATAATCTGAAACATGAAACCCATTCTGTGGAAAGTAACATGTTCTCTCAAAGCCTAATTGTGAAGTGGGTAATGATGCAATTGCAATGACAGTATGGTCTGCAGGACAGAGGACAGGAGTATGAGAGTTAAAGTCTAGGGTTAGGCTGCAATGAAGGTTCCATCATTTCATCTGTATTCGATAAGCCTCTTCACCTTCTCTGAGCATCTGTTTGGTCGTCTCTGAAATGGAGAAGCGGGGTGCCTGTATCCTTTAATTCTACCAGAACCTGGAGGTAGTTTATAGTTAAATAGATGGTATCTGATGTAGTGCCTAGCCTGACGGGCACTTGATCCTGCTCTCCAATCCCCGTGTTTCTGTGCCACGCTATTTATAGTGAAAACTGAGGCAGGTAGCACATTCATAGAGGGAGGTTCAACCTCTTCTAGCTTCTGGCTTCTGACACTAAGTACTATTGACCTTCAAATTTGTATCTCGATTTCAGACCCCTGCTGGGAATTCTGGATTTAGAAATATGACAAAGTAAAATATCAACTTGGAAATCTAGTGGATGTCTCAAATGTATGTCCTAAGGCAAACTCCACCTTCCCCGCCCCTGCAGCCTCCGAATATGCACTTCCTGTGGACTCCCCATCTCAGTAACCTGGGGGACTTCATCCTTCCAACTGCCCAAGCCAAACACACTTGGAAATCGGCTGGATTCCACTTTCTTTCTCACTCTCCATCTAGTCCATCAGCAAATCTTGTTGCCTCTTCCTTTAAAATGCACCCCAAACTGAACAGCATCACTGCCACAGCCTTGGTATGAGAAACCATTGTTTCTCACTCATATTGTATTTGTTCCCATTCAAGTCTAGTTCAGAGTTCCCTATCACTCTATTCTCCACGGAGCAAGAATAGAGCGATAGGGAACTCTGAACTAGACTTGGTCAGAGAGTGTTACTTTTGAACTATAGATCACACCCTCCTTCTACTTAAAAACATCCAATGACTTAACATCACATTCAGGTTAAAATCCAAATCTGTCCTGTGGTCTTTATACTTCCCACCTTTCTGTCCTCACGTCTGACCCCTCTCCTCCTTTCTCCCAAGCTGCAGCCACATCTCATTGATCCTTACCAAGTAAGCTCTTGCCATGGGGCCTTTACCCTTACTATTTCCTCTGCCTAGAAATCCTTGGAATCATCCATGTTATAGATATTGCCTGATTTTAGACAGTTAACATAGGGCATATATTATGTAACACCCACAAGTGGCCTTATTTAATCAAACATTAGTCACATTTCTGAATTAATTACACATTAAGAATATCCATGCTAAAGGGGATAAATAGGGCTTAAAATCTTACTGTCAATTCAGGCCCAGTTTTCCTACAACATGAGGTCAGTTCACGTTTTGCTGTTAAATGATTTAAGGGGAAAAAAGTACAGTTTTCAGAGCTTTGGGGTTTTGGAATCATAGATAGGGAGATGCTGGACCTGAAACCACTTGGCTTACAATCGCATTTATTTTTTCCCCCTGATCTTTATTCAATGATTATTTATTGGGTAGTCAGGGAAGATTCTATCTGTAAGGGTTCTCTGTGTAAAGTCTGGCAAGTGAAAAAGGGTTAGCTTCCAATTATTGAAAGAAGGAATGAAGCTCAAATAATTTTTCACTCAAGTATGTATTTTTTTTTTAGAAGACAGAGTGATCAGTGTAAGAATAGTTAACTGTTATTGAAAAAAAAGTAGTATTTGATTAGTCAAAGTTAACTCAAATGCATATTAGCATTTGGAATATTAGAAATATGTAATGGAAAACTCATTACCTGCTTTAATGCCTGGTAGCTTGCCTAACTGGTTAGAATCTGTTTCATTGATCTGTTATTGATTCAGCATGCAACTGTAAGTTGAATATTAGTATAATTTGATCCTTTTCTGAATGCCCTCTATATTCAAGTATTTTCAAGAAATTCATTAGGGATATTGCATCAATATTTTAATCTACTTAAAATTAAAATTTTTAGTGTTCATATTCATCTTAAGTAACACTTTAAAATTAACTGAAAATTAAAGATTGTGAAAAGCTTTTATAAATATCACCTGGAATTTTAGTATCTATTTATATTCTTTATATAAAGAAACTTATTTCTCTCTAAAGAACATGTGAATAATAAAGTACCATAATGATATTTGTCTTCATGTTGGTTGAACAGCCATAGCAGAAAGTTAGAAATGAGTAGGAATTATTATAGTATCACCTTTGGCAATGGTTCTCTAGCAAGAAGGATTTTGTGTACTTCCAGAAATTAATCATTCTCTCTTCTGTTGAGCTTAGCATAATTGTATTTAAATTGCTAATCTGTTTTGAAGGCTACATAAATTGTTTAACATTTAAATCCAATCAAATTTATAATTAGCATAATATTTTCAGGACATTTGAACAATTAAATATAAGAAAACGGGAATGTGTTCTTATAGGTGTACTATATTTTAAAAAGTTGGCTCTTGATCTATAGACTGCAATCTTCAATCATGATTTTTTTTTTTTTTTGCTTTTCTATCATTGCCTAGATAGAGCAGATGTGATTTTATTTTTTTAAATCACGTTATGGGGACTGCCTTGTTGGAGTTTTATGGAAATGACTTTATTTATTCTGGTCAAATGGAGTGATGTTTCAGTCGTATAAGAAAAGCTATTTTAAATGTAAGCAGTAATTACTTGCAGCCTTATTAAACTTAGCAAACATGCCTTTAACTAGTCAGTGTTTTTGAAGGTCTTTATATAGCTGCTCACAATGGCTTATATTCAACAGTGCCACTAAGTGAAATAAACATGGGCACCTCTCTTGTCACAGAGGCACAGGTGGACATCTTGGTAGCAAGCTTCATGCGGTGTGACACATGGCACAACCCACCATGGGGCAGAGAGCATGCAGCTCGAGCGAGGAGTCCTTTTCTGGGTACTTTGCTGTAGACTTGTGTTTTTCTGTGAAACAGCCATTGTGGAAGACATTTGCGTAGTATATATAACATTTGTTTTGTTATTAGGTGATCATCATAATTTCTTAAAAACAGTCAAGGCCTGTGTAGCACCACCAATTTAGAAGCCAAAGTTTTTTGTACCCCAGCCCTTGCTACCTACAGAAGTGGTATTTTTGACTCTGCCCTTTATAATGTTGGCACCCTGTGCATATTAGATGTAATTGGGGCTGAAGGGAAACTTGAATCCATCTGGAAGCAATAAACTTTTCTAAAAGACTGCACAGTGTTATTTAATCCTGTGACTTCTTACTGTGAGTGAAATTAAGGTTTGATGCAGTTGTGTCACATCGTATTGCTATCAAATTTATCTCTCTGAAAAAAAGCTCTGACGGTGACATTACAGCCCAGAGGAGAAGACGGCTTGCTGTAATCCTATAAGCTGTGTTGCTTTGATTACATGTTACATAGGGTAGCAAAATATATAAAATGCTTGATTTACATTAAAAATTTTTTTTTAAATTTACATTATCAGGTAATACTTTCTTACCTTTTCCTTTAACATTGGCCTTTTATCACAGTACTATCTTGTAGAAACCATAGAATGGTGAAAAACATGGAGAAGAAAGTATTATTTTTGAAAACTTTTTAATTGGGAACACTCATATGTACGTATATAGGTAGTATGCGAAAATCAAAACATTGAGTTTATTTTCATGTCACACTCTTTGAATCAATTTGAGCCTTTTTCAGAAAAAAAATTAACATTCTCTAATTTCTACTCCAAAATGGCATTCAAAGTTTTGTTTTACTTCTAATATGCAGGTGGAGGATCCCATTTTGTGTGAAGAGGAGCCTAAATGATAATCAGCTGACTGACATAATTTAGTTTTTGTCTGTGTTTGTTAAGACTTAATTATTCCCTTACATTTTGCCTATGTTCAATTGAAAATAATTTAGAAAGTTGGGAAATTTTACTACATTTTATAGGTAATTTTTCTTTCAAGTCATTTTTCTTTTTTAGTCAATTGGATTCACTTAGCTAGTGTTTTAGAAATATTTTTTTGTCAAGTATATACTTTTAGTGGTGGAAATGAGATAAAGGGCTATATTTCTCATGTGCCTAGCATATTAAAAATAAACATGAACTTTGTCTTAAATGTTATTATGTTGGATTTTTTAATAAAACCATGATAAGCTATATTAAAAATTTTTTAATCACTTTTGTCTCCACCAAGTCTAGGACTGTAAATCCTCATCAAATAAATACATAAAGGTTTACAAATATTTTCTAGAACACCTTGAGTTATATGTATTTGTTTTTAGTTTACTTTTGAATGTTCAGTATATATAGCTTCTGGCAATTTCTCTTTATGCCCCGTCCCCACATCCCCAGTGATTTCCTTGACCACAGGTGGCCTCCTCCAGCATCAGGAAGGGGGCCTGGTGATTAGTTCACATAACCTGGGTGGTTGATTAGGTGGATCTTTCTCAGTTGGCTTCTGGAGAGTGGATGGCATTCTGTTCCTAACTCTACCACGCTCCCTATATGAACTTCTTCCTTTTTGGGACTAGGACTCATCTTCATCAATGAAAAACTCCTACTTCATTAAATCTCCCATGTAATGGATCTGTTCCCTTTCAACAACACAGATCTGCCTTTACCAAGTTCAAATAATTTTTAATTTCAGAGAGAGGAAGGGAGGTAGATAGAAACATTAATGGTAAGAGAAAAACATTGATCAGCTGCTCCCCTGCACACCCCCTACTGGGGACTGAGCCAGAAAACTGTGCATGTGCCGTGACCAGGGATGGAACCATAACCTCCTGGTTGGAGGGACGACAACTCAGCCACTGAGCCACACTGGCCAGGCTCTCATAGAAACATTTTAAAATTAAGATTTATCTCTCTTTTTTTAAAAATAACTAATTGTCAATTTTAATAGTTTTAACACAAAATCAGTAAGTTACATATTCTATCTTATTGTGCTGCATCACTTTTTTTTATGACACTGAAACCTTTGTCCATTGCATTCTTGCAAGTATAATCTTATATTGAGGTTGGAGTCAATTTTTTAAAAATTTATTAAGGTATTATATGTGTACATAGCTTACCATTGCCCCCCCCCCATACATGCCCTCCCTCCCCAGAGTTCTGTGTTCATTGGTTATACTTATATGCATGCATTCCAGTCCTTTGGTTGTTCTCTTATCTCCCCCCAGGTCTCCTTCCCCTCCTCGCTGTCATTTGGCAGTCTGCTTATTTTATGGTGACTATCTCAGGACTACATGAATAGAATTCGCTACTCCTCTGGTTCACACCGCCCCTCTCCCCAGGTCCCACTGCTTCCCCGGGGCACACGACTCTCCCAGGGCACAGGGATCACCTGGGATACACGGCCCCCTGGGACACACGGCTCACCCGGGGCACACATGCCCCTGGGGAACAAGACTCACCCGGGGCACACAGCCCCCTGGGACACAGATTTATCTCTTTAATAGAAGTCATACCTTTATTAGAAGTCTTAACAGAAGACAGCTGAATTCTTAAGATTGTTTCTTTATTCAATCTGTTGTGAATATGTTATTTAGTTAAAGTATATGAGGAAAATCCAGTTTCACACAGATGTGAATTTAATATTTTAATGTTTTCAGATAATTGTGGTTATCTTTCTTTGCTACTCCAACAAAACTGAAGTGCTCATATATTAAAGGTTAGTTACAGTGCAGAATTGGAAGACATACTACCTTTCATAGTCTGTGTGAACATTTATAGGCATGTCTTGCACTTTGAATGAATATTTTACTCATGCTTGATTTTATAACATCCTGCATTGGCTATTTGGAAAATTGGTGTACTGAGTTAAAAAGAGATTCCAGATGTTGACACATTTCATTATAATACAATATTTTAAATATATTAAATACACTAATATCACTGTCAGACTCATTAGAAAGTTCTTTAAGTATTGGGAATCTGTCAAGTTCATGTAGCAGACACAGCTTTTTTAAATTCTAATTTTTGCTTTAAAGCTTGAATTTTATCATTGGCCACAAACATTCTCTGTTGTTTTTTCTTGACGGACTAGCTGGACTTTTCTCATTTCCCAGAAAATGTTTGCTAAATACTCGCATCTGAATACCATAGTCTGTTAGTTGATCTCTCAAATAAAATTTGTTTTCCACAAAAACTAGCTAGTTCAGCTGCAACTAAAATGGTGTAAGTGCTTTTCTTGGAGAGAACCATTCCTTTTATATGTGGTATAAATTCTTTTTTTAAAGATACATTTTATTAATTTTTTACAGAGAGAAAGGGAGAGGGATAGAGAGAAACATCGATGAGAGAGAAACATCGATCAGCTGCCTTCTGTACACTCCCTACTGGTTATGTGAATGCAACCAAGGTATATGCCCTTGACTGGAATCGAACCTGGGACTCTTGAGTCTTCAGGTTGACGCTCTAGTCTAGCCACTGAGCTAAACCAGGTAGGGTGGCATAAATTCTTTATGCATATTTCCCATTTCATCACACATAATAGTAAAAAAGAAATGTACTCTAGCCTAGAGATTTTAAAAAGTTAAAAAAATTAAAGTGTCAGAACTGTTCATCAAGAACAGTTAAGTGAAAGTTTTTTTTTTTAAATTGAATTTGAGGTGATAAAGAAGGGAATAATTATTAGTAAAATTTGATGTCATTGCCTTTATTCTTACATATACCAAGAGTTTTAACCACTGTTGGCTTTGCATTATTAGTGAAAATGCTAATATGGAAAAAACACACACAACATTATGATAAAAATCAGTGTGACCCTGTTTACCCTCTAAGACCACACATTGAGGATTGCTGATGAAGCTGTTTTGGTTTATGTATTTAAATGATTGACTTAACTTGCCAATTTCTGCTGATTATTTGTTAGTATAAAATAACAGTATAAGTATACACATACCTTTTATTAATGGTAGACGTTTTTTGGGGAAAGCTGATTTCTGAAAGCTCACTGAGATATTTGGAACATGAATAAGTAATATATGAAGAAAAAGCTTTAGAACATAAGATTGCCTATGATTGGAAGTCAGCTTAAACTTTCAATTATACTGTTTGTTAAAATGGGTTTTATGTGGTATTTATGATTGGGCATATACTTTATGATTTAAAATTGCTAATATCATTTTGTATCATAGGCATTAAATGTTGACTTATATCACATATTTATTATCTACATTTCAAATCCTCAATCCAGAAAACAAAATTTAAGTTCATTTTGGATTTCATGCAAAAAAATATATATATAACTTTAAGTGCTTAAATTCTTATGAGAATTATAAATCTAAGCTATTTACACATGACTTAGTGGGGAAGAATTACGAGCTATAAATTGGTCATTGATTTTTTTTTAATTTGGTGTGATAAAATATATATTTTTTATTTTGAGTATTTGAGTATCAACTTCTTTCTGCTTCTTGATTTCTTTCTGTAAATGATAAATTCAAAGTTCCCTCTACTTCTTTTACTAGATTAAATATTTTTTCTTGTCACTCTTGATATGTATATATTTAGAAACTTAAACCTTTCTGCCAACAAATTCTGTGTCATATCATTATTCTCGAAGATAATAATGTGTTGTGATGGTTTTTCAGTAAGCAACGGGAGCAGCCCTATTTGTTTAAACCCTAGTTTAACCTGATTATTAACAATTAAATTGTGTTTTCTTCTTACAATTAAAGTGTATTCAAATTTATTGGTCCCTTGCTTCACAGATTTATCTCAGTATGTGGTGTATTCAAACAGAATTTTGTATTTTTAATTAGGGGATTAGATAAGTAATTCTGAAGAGCCAAAAAAAAAAAAAAAAGGTTAGACATCACATTGCTTAACCATCTAATATACCGTGTGTGTGTGTGTACACTGTGCGGTGGGAGTCATCTCTCAGGCAGGCTTGTGTTCCGGGCAGCGTCTGAAAGAGTGGACATGTGCAGAAACTGTGAGCACAATTAGCGCCAAGCAGATAAATCCAGCTCTAATCCTGTTTACGGTCTGCATCAGACAGATGTGCCAAGATTGATTCAGACAAGCCCTGGGCTTACAGTAATATTTTTTTAGAGTTCCATTCACTGTTCTATTTTTGTTAAACCTTCGCTAAATATTCTTAAGTGCTGCTGGTTTTACCCTCCTTGTGAGCCACTGTAACCTACTTTAGGCAAGCTCTGCTCTGCTCTCATGGTGACAGGGTAACCTGCCAGGAGAGCTATCTTTATTCCATGTAATTAAATTGACTTTCTCCCCCAAGAAAATACAACAATAGGAAGTGGGTGCTGAATTAAATAAATAGCATGATATCCAATAGATGTATACTTAAATCCCCGGCAAGAACAGATGGTCCCCAGTATCTCCGTAAGTAATGTGAGAGGACAGTTAATGTTCTGAAAAAAAAAAAAAAACTAGCTAGAACCAATACAATGGAAATGAACCCATAGATTTCAAATAATAAAACACATATCACAATGCAAAATTAAATGTCATCTGTAAGGCTTTAATTCTTATCATCTCTAAGAAAAAAGTGGCCATAGATGATTTCCACATTTTTATCTACTGCTACCAAGTGTAAACTTATGAATAAAATTTTAGTTTATATATTTATATATATATTACAAATTAAGGTATATTTTACATTAATGTAAAATTTAAGTTATATTTAAAATACATGCCCAAAATTATGTTCTTTGTTTTTTTAATTCCTCTTTTAACACACTGCATGCGTTAAGTTGTACATGGAATTGTGGCTTTTGCGTACAGTTATAAAAACATTTGCTTTTATTTGTGGCAGATACTGGTTGTGCTATAACAGGTGGCTACGTTGGGGATCAGAGCAGCTTTCTCACAGGTGAAGAATTAAGCAGAGAGATAAGACCTACATTTTGTCAGCATTTATACATTTATAAATAAAACCACTTCTAAATAAAAAGCATTATTTTTCTGATTCACGTGGAGAAGAAAGTGAATCTAGGTCCTTAAGTTACTGCTACCAGGGGGTGTGTATAAGTGCTCAATTTGTATAGACAGCCATCTTCCCTCTTAATGTGGTTTCTTTCCCCTCTCCCCCCGCTTCAGTCTTACTTCTCGTAGATATTTGTGTATTCTAAGAGTAAATGTTTTGTCATGGGGGTTGAGGAGAAACAGTGGCCTTCTTAGATTTTCAGTTTATCCCGTCAGATGATTTCCAGAACCTTCCACTTCACGGGGGGGTTAGCCCGAGGGCTTCCTGATGAGAAACCCGAGGACCTTTGGCCTGAGCTCTCTTTCACGTCAAGGAAACCAAGGTCCCGCTGCCCCCCGGAGCCAGCTGGTCAGCTGCTCAGATCGTAGGGACTTCACAAACCAAACGGAGGCTAGAAAAGCACCACCCAATCTGATGAGCCATTCAACAGTAGCTAGACAGTCCCACGCCTTCAAATGAAAACATTTTAAACTTGAATTCACAGGATCGAATATGCTTTATTCCTGAATACAATTTTATATAAAACTAATGTTATACAACAGTATCTAAAACTAATATTATCCATATCTTCACATGTTCTAAAAGTTATATTGAAAGTCAAGCGAATCCCTTGATTAGAGAAACTGGGCAGGTTTACTCATGTAATGGAAATGATTAATGTTGCAGAAATAAATAACACATCAGTGTTTCTGTGCAGGAAATTGGCAGCTGAGAGATTTATATAGCTCCGGAAGAACATGAAAATCATTACACATATATTATGTATTCAATAAATATATCCAAAACAGTAATGGAATTGTGCTATACTATTTTAGATAATTTTCAAGTCTGATTTCTACATTTTAATGGCTGAATAGCATTCTTATATGAACATATTTATTTTACAGAATCAATACTGTTATTGCACATTTAGGTTGCTTCACTCATATAATGCTTGAGTAAGCATTCTTTTAGCTAAATTGTGCACATTATTTTCTTAGAGTAAATTACTGGAAGCAAATCATTAGATAAAAAAGATGCATATTTCGCCGAAACTGGTTTGACTCAGTATATACAGCGTTGGTCTGCGGACTGAAGGGTCCCAGGTTCAATTCTGGTCAAGGGAATGTACGTTGGTTGCAGGCACATTCCCCGGTAGGGGGTGTGCAGGAGACAGCTGGTCGATGTTTCTCATTGATGTTTCTAGCTCTCTATCCCTCTCCCTTCCTCTCTGTGAAAAATCAATAAAATATATTTTTAAAAATGATGCATATTTTTAAAGCATTTACTTTTTTAAACATTCGTAAAAAGTATCCTATATAATAAAGGGCTAATATGCTAATTAGATGACCTTCCGGGATGACCTTCCAGGACAACCAGTGGGTGGGGGGCGGGGTCGCAGGGCCTCAAGGCAGCTGGTGCTGCTAGAGCTGAGCCCCAGGCATGAATTTTGTGCATCAGGCCTCTAGTAAAATATAATGCTGATTATAGAAAGGGAAAATTATGGAAGTTTATAAGAAAATATTAATCTCATATTCTCTACAGCATTTCTCTCTTTCAATAGGTAACCAGTGTTAAGTTTGTTATATGTTTTCCACTGGATTTATTTCTTTTCTACTTTTAATGGGAGTGAGGTCAAATCTCTCAGGTTTTTTTGTAACTGCTTTTATTCCACTAATTTATATCTCTTAACACGAATACCTTTCCATATCAGAACACAGATCTATTTTGCTCGTTTATGAGCTGTGGAAGACTAGTTCAACCATCTTTCTATTGAAGAACGAGAATATTGCTTCAAGTCGTTTGCTATCATAAATACTGCTGCAATTAACATTTTGAAATCTTTTGATACCTCTTTCCAGCTTGTTCTCCAGCAGTTACATTATTGCATTCCCACCAGCATGGGGGCAGGCTGCCTTTACCCAAGTCATCATTGAGCATTATTTTTGATCTTGTGCCAATCTAAAAGGCAAAAAAAAAATGGTATCTTGTTGTGTTGATTTGCATTTCTTTGATTGCTAATTAGATTGAACTTTCTCATATGTTCATTGGTCAATTTGCATTTCTTCTTTTGTGTAATTCCTGTCTTGGGTCTTTTATGTACTTTCCCACCAAAGCGTTTCTTTCCTTGATTAAATAGATTATTTAATTGTCATATGTTGTGCATATTTCTGCCCAGTTGGCCACCTTTGCTTGTGACTTCCATTTATGGGTCTGTAGGACTTTATAGGCATTAAATAACTTTTATGTTAAGTATCTCAGTCTCTGTATTTCTGCCTATACTGTCATACTTAGAGCTTCACTAACTTATGGTTATTCATAGTTTTATCTATTCTAGATATATTGGTGTATGTTAAGATATAGGGCTCTGATTTTTCTTTTTTAAAAAAGATTAGTTCTAAATCATTCTTTAAAATTTATTTTATTGATTATGGTATCACATAATTGTCTTCATCCCCCCATTCCCATACCAAACCCCTCCCTACATATGCCCTCAGCCCCCTGTTGTCCATGGCCACTGGCTAGGCCCATATGCATGCACACAAGTCCTTTGGTTGATCTCTTCCCCTTACCCCCATCCTCCCCTTGTGTGCATGCTCATGGGCCTAACCACCCATTGTAAAAAATTCAGACTATACTATAGGACTTTGAATGAAAGGAATTTCTCTCTCCCATGTTTTCTCTTTCCCAATGGCTCTTTGTTCCCTGTCCGTGTCCTTCCTCCCCTCTCTTCTTTCTTACCTTCTTCTTTCTTTCTATATGTCATCCCTTCTGTCCTTAAAGCTCTTATTTGTTATATGTTTGACTACATAAAAAATTAAAATTTATTTGAGATTCAAGGTCATAACCAATTTAAGAGTAGCCTAGAGCAGTGGTCAGCAAACTCATTAGTCAACAGAGCCAAATATCAACAGTACAATGATTGAAATTTCTTTTGAGAGCCAAATTTTTAAAACTTAAACTTCTTTTAACGCCACTTCTTCATAATAGACTCGCCCAGGCCGTGGTATTTTGTGGAAGAGCCACACTCAAGGGGCCAAAGAGCCCAATGCGGCTCTCGGGCTGCAGTTTGCTGACCATGGGCCTAGAAGTTATTTGCAACATATGTCAGACATATATAGTAAAGAACTGATTTCAAGAATATCTGAAGGGCTCCTACAAATTAGACAGGAAGCATCCAAGTAGAAGTATGAAAGTACATGTGTAGAGGAAACTCTTTTAATACATAACAATACTCCAGTCTGATAATATCGTTGAGCCTGCTTAAGGGCTAAGGAAGCTGAGCCAAGTGCCTCTGCTTTCTGGGGCTGTTTCCGCACTGTTGTCATTTCTGCATTGGTTTCTTTCGATTACTCGTTCTCCTATCATGTATCATATTTTTTTCTATTTATTTATATTCATGGTAACTTTTGATTGACTGGGAGATATTATGAATTTTACCATGTAGACTTACTGATTATTTTGGTACTCCTAAAAATATCCTTGAGGTGTGCTCTAGAATATAGTTAGGTTACTTGGAAAACAGTCCAATCCCTTTGAGACCTGCCTTTTAGACTTGTTGGGTGGAATGAAGGCAGGCGTTGGTCAGCTCACTAATGAGACAGAGCTCTTGGAAGTACTCTCCCCAGTGTCCTGCGAATTTCAATATTTCCTCATCGGTGGGATCTGTGAGCACTGTTCTCTGTAATCCTCTGGGTGGTCCTTCCTGTGGCCTCACACATGTGCTGATCCACGCTCAGCTGAAGACTCAGAGGGGCGCCTCTGCAGACCCACAGAGTTCTCTCTGTGCAGTCCTCTCCTCTCCAGTAATGTGCCCAGTGAACTGTGTCCGTCTTGGCTTTTCTAGACTCCTAACTTCTCCTCAGCCCAGGGACACAACACGCTCTCCTGTGGGTGCCCTACTGTGGCCTAGAAGCCCCTCCAGGAGTCAGCGGAGGCAATCATGTGGCTCCTTTGCTGCCCTTGTCTCAGCGATCGCTGTCCTGTGCCACCTCTCCTATGACACCTGAGCACTGCAGCTTCAGACGTCTTGTATGTTTTTTAAGTTGTTTCAGAAAGAAGACAAAATCAGTGCCTGTGATTCCACGTTGGTCAGAGAAGTTTAGAATTACTTTTGCAGAAGTAAAAGGACACTCCTGCTTTGAGAGCCCATTGGAAGGGTCCTTTACTACAATAATTATTTTCTGATCTGTGGTGAATAAAATTTCAAGCCTCTGTATAATAAAGTCTGATTGTGGTAACATTCCCGTGGAACCTTCTTTTTAGATCAGCAGAAATTCATGTTTTCTAATCATGATAATCTTACTCTGCCCTCTTTTGTACATGTGTTACTTTACCTAGAATGTGCATTTTCTTTCCTTTAAATGTTGCCCAGTTTTGTTAGTGCATTTTGTTCTTTCCACTATTTTACTCTGTCCATATTAGTAGCACAGAGACTCTTGTGGCATACCCATTTTTATTGCTGAAATGTTGCTTTATGTTCTTATCCTCGGGTTTTGAATGTCCTAGGCCTTGAGTGGCAGAGACTGTCTTCCATTTTTCTATTTTTAATTCTTGGGAAAACAGACCCAATTTTTCTTGTCTTTCCTTCCCATCTTATATAGGGATTAACATAAAGGACAATCAGTAAGATTACAAATGAGAAAGATTTTCTAAGTTTTTACTATGATTTGTACATGGTAGATATGGACACAACGGTTTTGATTGGAAAACTTAATTTCTTTTCAGGTGATCCCAAGTTTGACTTGCTATGTAAAGAAGAACTTATTGAACTCAAGGACATATTCTCTGTCAAACTGAAACGGCGTTATTTTGCTAGTGGAAATGGCACTTTATTGGGTATCACACTCTTCATCTGTTTGAAAAAGGAACGGAATAAATTAAAGGATTCTACGCTCGATCTTATTAATTTAAGTGAAGACCACTGCAACATATGGTTTCGACAGTTCAAGAAAATTTTGGCAGGTGAGTACTCCTTATGGGAATTTTTAATGAGTCTAGTTTCCTTGTTGTGAGTTATCAACCTAAACATGGTATTGTATTTATGAGCATAGAAACTCTTATGTTAATATAGTTCTTATCCTCAGGTTTTATGTCCTAGGCCTTGTGTTAATATAGTTTCCTTCTACGTAATATAGTTTATGTTAATATAGTTTCCTTATGGTAATATAGTTTCCTTCTAATCCCAATTTGTTGAGTGCTTTATGCATGAAGGGCATTAAATTTTGTCTAAATTTTGTCATGCTTTTTCTACATAGACTGAGATCATATGTTTTTTTTTCTTTCATTTTGTTAATGTGGTGAATTACATTTTCATATGTTGAACCATCCTAGAAATACAGGAATAAATCCCACTTGGTCATGGTATATTCTTTTAATATGTTATTGAATTTTCTTTGCTGGTATTTTGTTGAGGATTTTTACACCATTATCCATAGAGATATTGGTCTGTAGTGTGTGTGTGTGTGTGTGTGTGTGTGTGTGTGTGTGTGTGTTTTCCCATAGTAGTATGTTTGTCTGGCTTTGGTATTGGGGTATTACTGGCCTCATAGGATGAGATAGGAAGTAACTGTTTTAAAAAAATATTTTTATTGATTTTACAGAGAGGAAGGGAATGAATAGAGAGAAACATATATGAGAGCGAAACAACAATCAGCTGCCTCTTGCACGCCCCCTACTGGGGATCGAGCCAGTAAACTAAGGTACATGCCCTAGATAGGAATCAAACCTGGAAACCTTCAGTCCACAGGCTGAAGCTCTATCCACTGAGCCAAACTGATTAGGGCAGGAAGTAACTCTTGAAAGACCATTTCTATGCAGAAGCTTCGATAATATGAAATAACACAGTTCTTAAATAATTTAGTTCAGTTGAGAGTTGTTTTTGAAAGCATATTTATTTTTCTATGAATGTCTCGAATTTATATTAGAATTTATTTTCCTTATACCTAATACAATGATGGCAAGTGCATATATGTACTGGGTGGCTTGAGAATAAGAGCTTTTTATTTTGCAGATAATATTTAAATTGTTTATTTCAGGATAGATTTTTCTAAAGTTAAATAATCAGAGAAAAGAGAACATATTTACTAGAATATTAACTCCTAATGAAGTCAATGTATCTGATAATATGTTATTTGCATTTTTTGTCCTATATAAAACCATGAATTCAAACAGTGCAAGTTAGATTTTTAGAAGGTATCTTGTTAAATAACCACACAGTTTTGGGATTTTTTTCCCTCCTCAGATTTGTGAACCTTGCTTTCTTTTTAGCTCATTTCTTTCTGTTTGGCAGATTGATCAGGGTAGAGGCAGCTGGTGCGGTTGGTGGTGCAGTTTGGAGGAAGATGACACAGGACAGAGATGGGTGCCAGACAAAGAGCAGGCACATGGTGATGTGAGACCGTTGCAGGCCAGGCATCACTAATTAAGAAGACTGGGTGTGGTGCCAGGTGCGCACTAGACTTATTGGGAGATCGCTTCACAAGTTATAAAAATGTCCAACCTCTCTGCTGTCCACTGAAACTAATATAAAATAATTTTCAATGTAAATGTAATTGGGGGGAAAAAAAAGACTGAGGCCCTAAGTTGGTCAAGGGCAGCCAACTGGTAGGTTGCACCTATAAAAGATAAGCTGACGTGACAGTAAAACTAAGTGACCCTGTAACTAAGGCCCCTGTGCTTCCTAGTCAGCCCCTTTGGGACCTGCGAAGATACCTGATCCTTTTAAGAAGATAGAAAACCACAGAAGCCTTAGTTTAGTTCATCTCTCTGTGACTACACAAAACAGAGTTTATTCTTGCGTTATTATTTATAATTGTGTTATTTTCCATATGAAGAACTGTAAATCTACGTTTGCCCCACCCTGTATATTTAACTTAAAGTATTCTACTTTATGAGTGGGCCTTTCGTGGTGTTATTTTAAATTCATGTCAGAAGGGTCTTTTTAAATCTAAAATAAAAAATGAAACATTAATGTGATCAATTTAATAAACTTCTCCAACACTGGCAGGTACCCATGAGCCTTGCCTGGTCTATAAAATAAGAATGTGTCCGCCGAAATCAGTTTGGCTCAGTGGTAGAGCGTCGGTCTGTGGACTGAAAGGTCCCAGGTTCGATTCCGGTCAAGGGCATGTACATTGGTTGCCGGCACATCCCCCGTAGGGGGCATGCAAGAGGTATGGTCTATGTTTCTCTCTCATTGACATTTCTAGCTCTATATCTCTCTCCCTTTCTCTCTGTAAAAATATCAATAAAAAGTATATATATATATATTTTTAAAAAGAATGTGTCCTTTTAGGAGAGGCAAAGCTCTTCCTTCCACTGAAGATCTGAGGGTATCTTTTCTTAGGGAGCTTATGGAGGGCTAGCTGAACGAGGTGTGAGAGGCAATGTCCTCAATAGATCTCACCTATCAAATCAATAGTGAGTAAGCATAGGACATCGCAACAAAGTTTAATTTAGTTAGAGCAATTTTATAGGAATAGAGGAGCATACACCCCCCCCCCCCCAAAAAAAAAAAATCAAAAACAGTGTTCAAATTTTTTTTTCATCTTAATGAATGATGTTTTGGCTTGGTTTAGGGTTAAAATCTAGGTGAATTATATATATATATTTTAGGCTCCCATCTTTTGGGAATGTTGCTTTTTATACCTTTGATTTTGATAAGAGTTAAAGGTATTTTAATAAATTCGGTCATATTCTCTGGCATGGTTCTGGAGTACCGAGTGATTTATTGGTTAAAGTAAAATAGATTGATCCACTTGTCTATTGATGGGCACTTGGGTTGTTTCCATATGTTGGCTATTGTAAATAATGCTGTAATGAACATAGGGGTGCATATATCATATATTCTTTTGAATTAGTGTTTTGGGTTTCTTCAGATATATTCTCAGAAGTGGAATTGCTGGATTATAAGGCAATTCCATTTCTAATTTGTTGAGGACACTCCATACCGTTTTCCATAGTGGTTGAACCAATCTGCATTCCCACTAACAGTACACTAGGGTTCCCTTTTTTCCACATCCTCACCAACACTTGTTTGTTGACTTATCGATGATAGCCATTTTGATAGGTGTGAAGTACTATCTCATTGTGGTTTTAATTTGCGTTTCTCTGATGATTAGTGCTGCTGAACATCTTTTTATATATCTATTGGCCATGTGTATATCTTCTCTGGAGAAGTGTCTATTAAAATCCTTTGCCCAGTTTTCAATTGGATTGTTTGTTTTGGTGTTGAGTTGTAAAAGTTATTTATAAATTTTAGATACTAACCCCTTATCAGATAGATGTATTATTGGAGAATATGTCCTCCCATTCAGTGGGTTGCCTTTTTCATTTTATTGATGGTTTCCTTCACTGTGCAGAACTTTCTAGTTTGATCTAGTCCCATTTATTTTTTCTTTTGTTTCCCTTGTCCGAGGAGATATATCAGAAAAAAATATTGCTATGGGAATTGTCTGAGATTTTACTGCCTATGTTTTCTTCTAGTATTTTTATGGTTTTGAGTCTTACTATTAAGTCTCAAATCCATTTTGAGTTTATTCTTGTGCATGCTGTAAAAAGGTGGTCTAGTTTTATTTTTTTTTGCACATGTCTGTAGACGAACAAACAAACAAACAAAAAACAACAACTACAAAACAGGATTGAAATCATCTAATAGAAATGAAGAAATCTAACTAAGACAGACTGAATAAATGTCTGATCCATCTGTACCCCCAATTGGATTCAGCAGGTCCCATGGGAGGAGCCAACTCCTCCCCCTCCCGAGCCCCACAAAGACAGTGTCACCTTCATCCTACATAAATGAATGTGGAGGCTCCGAGGCTCTCTACCAAACATTGTGTTCTACCTATACTTCACTTTTAAGGTTACAGTCTTAGAACATTTTTCTTGATTGTTTCTTTCACTTTCAAATCCATGTAATCTAGGTGTTCTTCAAGTGCCTGTCATCTGAGAGGCAAACAGTTGGCTCAGTCCACATGCCATACATGCCAACCTCGCTGGTTCTGATTTCCATAGGGTTTGGATTACCTTCCTGACTCACATCCATGTCCCTACTTTGTACTACATGCATCAAGTGTGACGGATGGTGATTGCTCCTTGGTTTCCAATTTTACATTTTTAAAACCCTCACCCAAGGAATTTGTGTTTGAAGCAGATTTGACTTAAGTTTGAGGCCAGGATCGGGGATGGGGCTATAGAAATGACTCACAATTCAATATTAGACATCACTATTTAAAATCCAAGACCTTGCTTTTAAGTGGTGCTGTGGCAAGACCAGCAGATTAAAAAAAATTTTTTTATTGCATTTGTTTATTTGAATGTTGTCTTTAATCAGCAAATTGAATTTGTTTCCTGCCAGTCTTTTGCATCTTTCTCCACTTTCCCCCTCTATTAAGAAAATCATGAAAGCCTCTACTTTATCTTTGAGTTTAACTAGCTTAACAACTATAATTTTAGTATATTTGGATACTGAGTTACTTTCAAATATGTACATTTATATGTTGAATTGGAGCAATGAATAAGATGCGATGAATTTTTGAGGAAAGAACAAATTGGCATCACTAGAAGGGGAGACGTTTAAAGGCTAACTGATAATAGTTTAAGTTTAAAGGCAAACTGACAGAGACTGACCAGAAGAAAGGGGGTTTAGAAATATAAAAAAAGGAGTTTCAACATGGTTTCTGTTTTTCTTGGAAAATATGTTAAGTCCTTTTACACAGTTAAGCATTTTTTTTTTAATTCTTAGTAATGGAAAAGCTACCATAAATTTATTCACTAATAGGCAATATAGGTTAATTTACCCAACACACATTTTGTAGCAGGCACTGTGCTAAGTGTTGGGGGGTACAGAAATGAATGAGATATAATCCTGTATAAAATGTTTTTGCCCTTCAGGACAAACAAGGAAACTTTTATTATAAATGTATTAAAGACCACAATGAAAATATGGACAAACTAGTAAGGTTTATAGCTATTGATCATTGATTCATAAATTCAGGTCTTTAAAAAATGTGATTGAGCCTGGCTGGCATGGCTCAGTGGTTGAGTATTAACCTATGAACCAGGAGGTCACAGCTCGATTCTCCGTCAGGGCACATGCCCAGGTTGTGGGCTCAGTCCCCAGTGTGGGACATGCAGGAGGCAGCCGATCAATGATCCTCTCTCATCATTGATATTTCTACCTCTTTCTCTCTTTCCCTTCCTTTCTGAAATTAATAAAAAGACATATTTTTAAAAAAATGTGATTGATTAAGGCTGATATATAGTGAGTGATAAGCCTAACACATGGTCATTGTGGTGAAACTCGTTTAAGTCTTTTCTGCTTTTTTTTTTACATCTGTGATACAAAGACAAACAAGCACAACCTTTAAATATAGCATGTGTGTACACTAGATATGTTAATTTTTATTCAATTAGGGTGTGATCAGTCTCTGCATATTTGGGTTTCCTAGAAATGGTGAGTTGCAAGTTCTTCTGGATCCTGAACCAACCAACCTTCTAGACTCTGAAATCTATACTTTAAAGCATATTCATATTTGAGAATACATGAGGGGGTGAAGAAGAGCTAATGTGATGGGAATAGATGAAACCTTGCCAAGGAAAATAATATAGTTTTAAAAAAGCAGAGGACTAGATACAGTATCTTGGGGGGATACTCATATATTAAAATAGGCAGAGAAGATAATAACTGGAACTAAAAAATATAAATAATCAAGGAAACAGAAGAACCCTTATAGCACAGGACCATTGAATTTTGCTGGTATATGCAGGTTTTGCAAATTATTTTTAATACTTAGTGGTTACCCAGATACAATTAACAAAGGTATTTTTAGCACTCACTTGTTTGAGTTATTTCTGATAATTTTCTGTTTCATTTCTACCTGGTAATTTTATAAATAGGCAAATATAAATGAGCCACATTTATTTAATAAATTTTGTCCTTATAATGAAAGCCTGCTCTTTCTCATCTTCTCACTCAACAGCCTCAGTTTTCAGCTATGAAAAATAAGAAAAATGGAAAAATTATTTACACATGAGTAATTTTTTCTAGTTTCCCTCTATATGTCAAATCTGTTTTCCATGTAATAATAATTTGGTCTTAATTGGATGCGTTCCTTGATAGCCCAAACTCAGACTTTGATTTTTGCTTAATAGTTATGTTGCCTTATATAAGAAAATCATGGTGTAGTATATTTTGGGTTTTTAAAAAAGATCCAAGCTATGTCATCAATCATATTTTTGTGAACCAGGAAGATATTTTTTTTTTTTAGCAGGACAGAATGATATGAAGTTTTACTTGGATATGCTGCCAAATGATGTACTTATAAGCAAAAATATACATTTTTGGAAATCAACATTATAATGGAAAGATAATGGAAATCAACATTATAATGATTATTTAAAATGAGCTTTTGTTACATGTCAGAAGTATTATTTAAAATGAGCTTTTGTTACATGTCAGGAGTATGATAGCTTCAGACATTGGATTGTGAACTCTTTGAATTGGCAACACTTGTCTCCTTAGGGACAAGTTATTTACTGCAAGAGCATTATTTCTGAAATACTGGTAGTTTTTCTGAAATACAGGTAGTTCTCTTGAAGCACTGAAAAAGTGATCCAAGACTTTTTTTGTGACCAGTTGAGTTTGACATTAAAATCACGCATGCCACTTCTGAATATGTTTTTGCTAGCAATATATATCATAGTAATGTGAAAACTGATTAAATATATATTACCTAATTTACATGTAAATATTGAAGTCCAAACCCATTTGAAGCACTCTGCCCAGCAGAGACCATGTGACGTCTGCCTCCTATAGTGGTTTCAGACTGCGCTCTGTGAGTGTCACCACCATCCCCAGGACATGCCTCGCTGCCTCGGAGCCACACCTGCCCCTCACCCTGAGCCAGTGTACCTCCTCACTGATCTGTTTTATATTTAGTAGTTCCCAGTGAGGCCTTGTTTAAAACTCTTAAAAACATTTGAAAACCTCTGCGTTAGTCATCCCTAGGTTGATAACCTATCAGTGTATTTTCACCTTGTCATGCCTGTTTCTGTTCACCTTCAGGCACACTGAGACCTCATGACTTTGTTAGGTTCTCAAATACACACTTACTATGGCAACCACAGAGTTTGAACTAGGAGAGACTGTCCACGTAATTGTATTCTTTTCCATAGAAGTTACTTGTTAAATATACAAGGTGTCCTTCAAAAAATGTCTACACACTGTAACAGCTGATAGCTCAATTTTGAAATGAAATGTATTTTAATTAACACTGACCTTATAATTACTCAAAGTGTGTTACACATTTTTGACACCCTATATATTTAAGTATTTTCCTTTCTATAACTTTAGGAGATAACTGCTTTTCAATCAATTTGCAAATAAGAAAAATATGTTTTATCAAATGAAAGATTGGAACCGAGTTAAAGAGAGGTTGCTTTGACGTTTTCCTGAGCTGAAAACTCTGGGGCTTTGATTAAATACGTCTGGATGGACAGAGGCACGAGTGGCCTTTGGAAGTCCCTCTGTGATCCCAAAGTCTTGCCAGGGCCAAGAACCCCAGATGTCAACAATTTGAACAACACAAGTTTGATTTAATGAACATATATAAGACTCTGCACCCACACTTACCAAAGCTGTGCCTCGGTAAGGACTAACTGTGGGTGGCAGGACGTTATATATTCTTATTATTTTAAATAGTCTTAAAGGTTAGCCAACACCTATTCCTAGTCTTGTGATACCTTGGGCCTGCTTCGGAAGAGCCTGTTAAAGACAGACAGAGGCATGCCTAGGGTTTTTCTTGTCACTTGAATTTTCTTAACATCAGCTCCCACAGCCTCTGCTCTTTTAGCTGAGACCAAACTACAGTTTTCCCTTACAAACTGTTAATGCGATGTATACTTGGAATGCGTGACACAAGCCATCTTCCCAAGTGTTGTTTTTAAAATATAGGACATTATGAATCTTGAAGAACTATGTTTTCTGTTTCTACTAGTCAGACACTTCAGTTATGTTTCCAATGAAAAGAGAAAAGGGTGAAGGTGAAGGGTTCTGTGTGGTCGGGTTCCTGGGCGCTCTGCAGCCCGTGCTCATCTGTGCCAGCTGGGTCCGTGGCACCTCAGAGCCTTCCCACCTGCTAAGAGGCAGAGCTAGGAAGCTGTCTGCTGAGAGTATGTCTCATCTCTTGTCAGCCCAGCGAAGTTCAGTTTACAGTTCAAAGCCCTGTATGACCAGCAAATCCTCTGCCAAATTGAGCCACACAGCAAAAGCAGGCTCTTCCCCTGTTAGGTTTGGTAGCACCTTTCATGCCTCTTAGAACAAATGGTCACTCACTTTGCAATTGTTGGCTTAATAGGTGTCACCTTATCAGACTGTAATCCAAGCCTATATGATTCTTGTTTCTCTCCATATTTGTAACTCCTCTTCCGCAGTGAGAACTCTGACTCCCAACAGCAACATTTGCCTATTTGCCCAGTATATGACATATACAAAATAGTTTCAGAATGCTTCGACCATACCTCTATCAAAAATAAACCTATTAAAATTAGTTCAAGGTTTATTGGTGGTTCTTTTTTCCATGCCCTAGACTGAAGGCATATATTTCAAGTTCTGCGTTCACAAATTATATGGATTGATTTCCCCTCTTTCTAATATTAATAGTTTTGTCATTTATCTGAAATATATAGTTGGTTTGGTTTCTGTTTACTAGGATATTCAGTTTTTGGTTTTATTTTTATTTTCTCCATCATCCTCATTGAGTTAATATATTTTTTTTTATTATGTAGGGCAGAAATATGTTTCCAAAGGAAAAAGCACTCCTTCTAGTGTTCTTTCCACCTCATCCCTCAATAGGTAACTAATTCTGCTAGTGTTTGGTTTACCTGAGCTATATTTCTTTCTTTCTTTTTAATGAACATATATAGATATTTCCGAGAGGAAGAGAGAAGGGAAGGAGAGATAGAAACATCAATGATGAAAGAGAATTATTGATTGGCTGCCTCCTGCACGCCCCCTACTGGGGATTGAGCTCACAACCCAGGCCTGTGCCCCAAGTGGGAATCTAACCGTGACCTCCTGGTTCATATCGATGCTCAACCACTAAGCCACACTGGCTGGGTTGAGCTACATTTCTTTTTGCAAAATTACCAGGTATGAGCATTTCAAAAATTTCCTGTTGTATAAAAAGTTACCATATAAACTCTTTTGAACTTTGCTTTCCCCCCCCCCTAACTACAAATACTGAAAATCAGTCCACAGTACTTCATAGAGTGCTTCATTATTATTTTTTTTACAGCTGTATAAGACTCCATTGTGTGGTCTGTACAATACTTTATTCAATATATCTCAGTGTCTGGACATTTTGATTATTTCTCATATCTTCAATCACAAAAAAAATGCTGCAATGAATACACTTGTACCTATTGTAGTCTTATAGAAGTAGACTTCTGGATTAAAGTGTGAGTGCATGTGTAGTTCAGTTAGATGTTGAATAACTTCCCTTCCAGAGGATTTGGACCCTTTTTTTCCCATGTTCACCAGCCAAATATGAAAGTGTCTTCCAAAATAAATTAAAATTCACTTTATAGATTATAAAAATCTGGTAAAAATAAATGGATGATATATTTGGTTGTATTTCTCCCCCTTTTTCTCTCTTTGATCTCCTTCCTGCTTTGTACTCTTGCTCTATCTACATAGTCTTGCCCCCTTTATGAATTAATACTGAAGTATTGAGGTACTACCAACAGCAGGTGTTTTTTTTTTCTTTTCTTTTTTCCATTAACTGCTATTCCGCCTTGCAGCTGTTAGAAAGATATGTCACATTGGTGGGATGCATGTGAAGTTAGTGGGCTTGTTTGCTACTTTAAGTAAACCGTATAGCATTGAGTTATTTACTTCTGGATGTGTAAAGATGCACATCAGTAAGCTTTTGCTGATAGCAAAGTGGAATTGGGTGCACTTAATATAAAGTATCTCCAACGCGGAGCTCCACCGGGAAGCTGCCGGGTCTCATGAGTGTGAGGCGAGGCTTTCACCATCACTGTTACACATTAACTGAGCACAGTTTAATATTAATAGCTCCCGAGATTTGTGGCAACAGGGAGGTCTTCCTTTCCTGTGTTTGCCTTTGTTCTCTGCCACGACCTGCTGGCTTTTCTGTGTGAAGCGGCTGTGAGGATGCACAGGACTGCGACCAGGTCCCGGGCTCTGCGTTCTGGTGGAGGAGCCCCACGCTGTCTCCCTCGTGCCGACCGCCAAGCGGCACAGATGGGAGTCCGGGAGCGGCCTCCCCGCCGCCCTCAGGAGCCTTTGTTTGGAGAACACCCCGATTAACCCCCGCCCTTCGAGGTTCACCGGCTCCCGGGCAGATCAGGTTTAAACTGGTCAGTATTAGCACGTGTGTGACTCACTCTCGGAGGAGCAGTTGGCCACGCTGGTTCACACTGCTGCTTCACTGCAGGCCAGTGTGCCACAAGGCCTGTACTCTGGAGTTCGGTGGAGGGGATCCCAAAGGCCCGAGGACCAAGTCAGCTGCAGAGCCACGTTGAATCCTACCTAGAGTTTAATCTTCCATGATCTATTTTGGGGGTGCTGATACTATTGTAAAAATTATGAGTAAATGGTAATGATCACCTTGGAATTCATTTTCCCCACTAGGAGTTCAGGGGATTTGTGTCTCAATACAGCTTTTGTATTAAACAGTTTGTCCTTGTGTAAGAAAAGAACAAGTTTGTCATATTTTATTTTATTATTATTATTTAAAAATATATTTTATTGATTTTTTATAGGGAGGAAGGGGGAGAGAGAGAGAGAGTTAAAAACATCGATGAGAGAGAAACAACGATCAGCTGCCTCCTGCACACCTCTTACTAGGGATGTGCCCGAAACCAAGGTACATGTCCTTGACCGGAATCGAACCTAGGACCTTTCAGTTCGCAAAGTAATGGGAAATGAAGTCACAGAAGTGGCTGGGCATAGAACATGAAGGGTCTTGCAAGCTTTGGATGGTTTTTAACTTTTATTCTGGGAAAAAATGGGAAGAGAGATTTGGATTTTAAGCAAAAATAGATATTCTGGCTGTCAGGTGGAGAACAGACTGTATGGGTGGGAGAAAAGATTGAAGTAGGAGGAAAGTTAAGTGGAAATTGGTATAATCCCAACGAGACACGGTGACTTAGATCAGGATAGGAGCAGGAGAGGTGGTGTGAAGAGGTCAGACTTTGGACTCGTTTTGAAGATAGAGCTGGTTGGGTTTATTAGTGGATATGGGCCATATTGAGAGAAAAAGTCAAGGATGGTACCAATATATGTTTTAGTATATTATTAAAAGATGTCAAACATAGAAAATTTAGAAACAACATCACATTTGGCACTTACATTCCTACCACCTAGATTCTATAGTTCTTAACATTTTTCCATATTTGCTTCAAATATTTTATTCTGTCAGTGTGTTTTAAAGTAAATTGTAGATGTTGTGACATTTCTGCCAGAAATAGTTCAGTATGCATCTTTAAAAACAGACATTTCACAAATAACCAAATATCATTATAAACAAGCTGTTTGTTCTCTATTGAAATTTACTAAAATGTCTTTTATAGCATATTCATACCAGTTAAGGGTCCAACCAAGACTCATTCATTGACTGTATTTAAATGAAACATTCCCCTCATCATCATCTTTTTCATTCTGACATTGACTTAGGAAAGAGGTTGGATTATTTATCATGTAGACCAGTGTTTCCCAAACTTTTGACATATGTGTACCCCTTCTATAATTTTTGTAATGCTGAGTACCCCTTGTCAAAAAAAATGGATGTATTTTAATAACAATAAAAATATATTTCTTTTTTCTTTTTTTGGGAAACACTGATGTAGACAGTCCTCTCAAGTGGTGGCTGTTTTCTTTGCCATGTGTTTCATACAACTGGTCCTAGGGGTATTGTCAGTGTTTTCATGTCTTCCTTTCATCTCACTGATATTTTGGGACCATTTTCTAAGTATATTCTCTTTAAAATCCTCATCATTAAAGCTCCATCCATTAACCACTGCCAGCTCCTCTACCTGTAGTCTTGTGAAAACTACTGTGTCCTTCTCCCAGTTCTAAAGATTTAGTTCTCACCTCACTCCTTCGAACAGTCCTACTGTCATAATTTGGTGTGTTTTGTAGAAGTTCTCTCAGTTTTTGGCCTCTTTTTCAAAGATCTTGACCTGCTCTTCACTTTACCCACTGTCTCCCATAATCATGTTTCTTGATCAGTTGTTCTCAGAGTATGTGATACCCAGAGCAACATCAACAGCATCATCTGGGAACTTGTCATAATAAAGGTGACATCTCAGACTGCACCCCGGACTACTGAGTCCAAAACTCTGGGGTTGGGACCCAGAAATCTGTGTTTAAGAAGCCCTTCAGGTAATTCTGATGAATATGGAAGCTCATGAAGTCTTATGTAATAAAGAGATAATATGAAAATTAACCCTCACTTCCTCACAAGATGGCTGCCTATGTCCAGGCTGGCAAAGGGGTTAGTGAGGGATGACCAAACGACTGAACAGCAGGCTGCATGGGGCATGAGAGATGATCAGGACAGCAGGGGGAGCAGTTGAGGCCGACCAGGCCAGAAGTGGGGGGGCAGTTAGTTGCAACCTGGCAGCAGGGAGGGGGCAATTGGGGACACCTTGCTGTGGGGGAGGGAGGGAACATGTAGAGGTGACCAGGCAGGCAGTCAGGTGAGTGATTAGGAACCAGCAGTCCAGGATTGTGAGAGGGGTTCCGGATTGGGGAGGGTGCAGGCTGGGCTGAGGGGACCCCACCCCATGCACAAATTTAGTGCACCAGGCCTCTAGTCTTATTATGATTAGCTATAACTCTTTATCTCAATTTCAAGCATCCTACCCTCTATGACTACTGCCTTCTGCCTTCCTAGCTCACCTGTTCTACTCCCAACTCCTAAAATCCTTCAGTTTCACTAAGACCACAATTTATTGACTCTATAAGTTTTTCACTAGTCCTTATACTTTGTACATCCTCACTTTCCTTTTATACAGCCATACATTAGATTACTCTTATATCGGAAAAGTAAACAAGTCCTTTCATCTCTCCCTTCAAAATATATCTGGAATCTAACTTTTTTATTTTTTTAGGTTCCACCTCACTCCAGTCCAAGCATAGTCATTTGCCACTTGAAATATTTCAACTGTCCCTACTTTGTCAGTATTTCCCCTCACTGTGTCTACTTCCCACACAGCAGCTCGAGTGATCCTTCTAACACCCCAGGTTATGTTGCTGCACCGCTCAGAATTTTCCATGCTTCTCTCACTCAGAACACGAGCTACAGCCACAACACCCACAAGGTTCTGGGTGATCGGGGAATCCTGGCCAGCAAGTCACCTCTGCCTTTGCCTTGGCTCTTTCCCATTGCACAGCTTCATTTTTATCCCTAGGACTTACTACTACTAGACATACTCTGAATTCTCTTCTTCCTTTCTATGTCCCCTCATTGGCATGAAAGCTTCATGAGGGCGGAGGTGTACTTCGTTCACTGATGGCGCCTCGGCTTCTAGTACCTTGCCTGGCAAATAACAGGCAGGCAGTTTTTTGTGTGAATAATGAATGGATATTATTGTTTTCATTATGGCCTGAGGGTACTACTACCCTCTTATTCAGTCATCAAATATTTGGCCATCTATTGTATACCCTCACTAAGGGGATAGAATATGGAGAAAAACCGCAGAGAGTTTCCAATCCAGTATTCGAGAACAACTCATAAGTAGGTATAAAATTACAACATTGTAGGTATTAAGATTGGGATGTGTACGAACCTGTAAGAAGGGAAATGACCCAGCCAAAGTTGCATAACTGAGGAGGCAGGTGGGATTTCTCAGAGAAGTGACTAAGGTGAGTCAAAACAAAGAGTAGAAGTTAATTGGACAAAGTGGGTAGGTGGGCAGATCAAGGGGAGGGCAGGTGCAAGGGCACTGTGGTAGAGGGTACGTGGTAAGTTCCAGGACCTGAACAGAACAGAGGAGGAAGTATGGGAGGACAGAAGGTTGTAGACGTTTTTAAAATTTATTTTTTATTTATTTTATTTTATTTATTTTAAAATAAATCTTTGTTACTCAGATTATTACAATTGTTTCTCCTTTTTCTCCCCCAAAGCTCCCTACCACCCAGTTCCCTTCCCACCCTCTTGCCCTTACCCCTTCTCCCCCCAATTGTCTTCATCCATTGGTTATACGATTTCAATCCAGTCTCTCACTGCTTCCCCACCCCCTTATCCTCCTGATAATTATCAGTCCACTCCCCTTCTTTGCCCCTGATTCTACTATATTCACCACTTTATTCTGTTCCTCAGATTTTTTTCCTTCTCTCCATATATGAATTTCAAGTGGGACACTCTCTCTCATTTGTTTTTGTAGGGAAATGGTTGTAGACTTTTAAATGATATCTCTTTATTCCATCTAATGAAGAACATGTTTCAGAATTCTGCTTTATTCATAGAAATCTCCTGTCTGATCTTTAAATTGGTATCAAATTACCACCTGATTTATATACACTTAGACTGTAGCTTCTTAATCATCATATTAAGTGTACCCAAAAGGAAGAGAAATGAGAAAATGAATTCAGGCTCTGGTGAAAAATCAGCTTTGTTGATTTGTGTTTAAAAGACCTCAATTTACCAGAATACCTAAAGAATAGAGTATTCTTATGAATGTATTTAGTTTTTATTGCTATTGTTAACTGAGGCTTGTTGCCAACTGAGGCTTAAGAATTAAATTATTTGTTTAAATCTTTTTGGAGAATCTTTAAACAATACTTTTATCCTCTTTTCTGCCTTATTTAGGGGATTATTTCACAAAGGTTGGAGAGGACATTTTTTGTGCACTTTTATACATACATGTTCAAGTACAATGAGCTTATCCCCACAAGCCCCCATCAACTGTTTCCCACTTTCACAAACTTCTGTTCTCCCACGGACATGATGTAGGAAGAGGGAGAGACACGAGTTGCTTTTTATGATAATACCTGGGGGCTTTCATTTGGTGCCTAGATACCTGCTGCCTGAGAAATGAAGCAGAGTCCTTTGATACATGTACCAGGTGAGGCAAACTTAGTTTTGATATTTAATCTGACACTCAGACTCCGGGGTTTAGAAGGAGTTTCTTGTCTTTGCCATGTTTCCAATAAAAGTAAGCCCTGGACTTATGTGCCTCGTTTTCCTGGGTAAAGGGCAGCGGGTCTGTCCTTCAGGGCATTTATTTTTCTTTCTACACCTGATTTTGAATCACTTGTCATCCAAATGATTTACATTTACTTGTCATCTCTTTAACCTCCTTCATGGGAATAGGTCCTCTGCCTTTGCCTTTCACAGCTTTGACATTAAAACACACACATACACACACACACATATCTTTATTGATTTTAGAGAGAGAGAGAGAGAAAGGGTGAGGGAGAGAGAGAGAGATAGAGGTTTGGATGAGAGAGAGACATTGATTGGCTGCTTCCTGCACGGCTTCTACTGGGGATTGAGCCCGAATCCGATGACCTCTTGGTGCATAGGAGGCGGCTCAATCCACTGAGCTACACCAGCTGGCAACATTTTTTTTTTTTTTTTAAAGAGTGTAAGGCAGTTATTTTAAGAATGCTCCTCAGCCGAAACCGGTTTGGCTCAGTGGTAGAGCATTGGTCTGCGGACTGAAAGGTCCTGGGTTCGATTCCGGTCAAGGTCATGTACATTGGTTGCGTGCACATTCCCAGTAGGGGGTGTGCAAGAGGCAGCTGGTCGGTGTTTCTCTCTCATCGACGTTTCTAGCTCTCTATCTCTCTCTCTTCCTCTCTGTAAAATATCAATAAAATATATATATTTTTTAAAAAGAATGCTCCTCAGTTTGTGCTGTCTGAGTGTTCCATCATGTTTGATCCACATTATGCACTCTGTGAAGAAGTACCACAGAAGTGGTTGTGTGTCCTTCTCGGTGCTCTGTTGCAGGTATCGCCTGTACCGTAAAGGGTGTTGTGAACTGTAAAAGGAGACATTTACCCTTGGTAACAAGAATAATAAGGGGGGGGGCAGAGTTTAAGAATAAGTAAATGTTTTATTCCCCAGCTGACCGTCACTGATGGTTTTAACTTCCATTGCTAATTCTTGCCTGGATCCTTTGTTATGACGGTTGAACAGAGAGATTTTTCTAACTCCCTTAGTTCTCCCATATTTATTTGTTGTCATTCTACTGTAAGACAGAGTTTCCTTTCTCCCCATTAGTATGGCATATTACTGTCTTTATTTCATTTTGTACTGTTCAGGCTTGGCTAATGAGAATCCTGAGATGAGATAGTGGGTTATTTCCTCAGAGTGTTCTGTATTAGGTGAGAAGCCAGAGAGGTGAACTCTGTCGGTGAATGGGAAAGGGGAGAAAGTGGTATTTGAAGTGCGCTTTGGAAAAGCAGTAGAATTTGTAGAGAAATGGTGATACAGTGGAGTGGGAAGGAAAAACGGTCTGAATAAGGGGTGGTGGTGGTGGAATACCAGCTGTTTGGCAAGGGCGTGGATCCAAAGCGTGATGGGGAAGCTGACATGGAACAGAAAAGCTCCTGCACTTACCTAAGCTGACATGGAACAGAAAAGCTCCTGCACTTACCTTAGCGTGGTGCATCTGCCAGGCTGGTAGCACTGCTTAGATTTTTCCTCCATCCCCCACCTCTGCTTTTTTTTTTTTTTGCTAAGAGATAGGCTGAGGTGTAAGGAAAGAGGGGATTTTAAGTAGTGAAAACAGCAAGAGCCCAAAACCACGTTCAAGTACTTCCGCAGGGAGCCTTTTCCGGCCCCTGCTAGGAACGCACCACCCTCCTCTCATGCATGCTCCTGGCACCTTGCAACTCCGTGAACAAGCCCATTCTGTCTGCCCTACTTCTATTCGTGCATCTTCTTCCTTTAAAGAATGAAACATTTCTTCATTGCTCCGCCCCTCTCCCCAGCATTCAGAACAGATGCTCAATAATCATGTCTCGACATGTGTGAGAGAAGAAGGGCAGACACCGGGTAGGAGTTTGTGGGGGAAGGGCTCTGAGTGTCAAGTGAGGGGCTTTGGCCTCCCTCTGCCTGAAGTCACGAGCCATGGCAGCTTCGGAACAAAGCAGGGCTGGGCTGGTCAAGCTGGGCTGGAAGAACATCAGAGTGCCCCGCTGTGGCCTGGAGGGCTCTGAGCCAGAGAGACGGCCAGGAGGAAAGAAGGGACGGAAGGCAGTAGTTAGCACCTGGAACCTGGGTAGCCCTTGGAATGGAGGGATTGAAAAAGAAGGAGGGAATGGCACATGGCTTTGAGGTTTCAGGCCTGGGTGGCTAGGAGACAGACAGAGGTCTCTTACTGAGCGTGGGACCCCAGGGGCCATGAGAGAGCACATGAGGGCTTCAGCGTGGGTCCTAGCACTTCCTCATCCCACACTCTCCCTAAGTTCAAAACAATATGGGCTGTTGAAAGATTCAATTGTGCTGAAACTGGTTTGGCTCAGTGGTAGAGCATTGGTCTGCGGACTGAAAGGTCCCGGGTTCGATTCCGGTCAAGGGCATGTACATTGGTTGCGAGCACATCCCCGGTGGGGGGTGTGCAAGAGGCAGCTGGTGGATGTTTCTCTCTCATCGATGTTTCTAGCTCTCTATCTCTCTCCCTTCCTATCTGTAAAATATCAATAAAATATATTTTTTAAAAAAGATTCAATTGTGTCAAATATGATGGGAAATGAGATACCGTGTCTACATGAGGCACAAAAAACTGACTTTCGTGTAGTGAACATTTTTTACTCGGCTTTAGTACTGGTTTTATTAACAATGGATGTTAGTCAGCTTTTTTAACCTTGACTCGTCTAGGCCGTGTCAGAGCAGCTAACCATGAGACTGGTCAGCAGCTTTCTTTTGGCTCCTGTGCCCCTCCTGCCCGCTTCCTAACAACAGAAAATTTGCTTTGCACCTGCTCCAACTGGGCTCTAAGTGATAAACATCTTGCAAGCCCAGAAAATTGTAGTATCAAATCTCAGCCCCAACTGTGAGGCAGCACTCCCATCGAATCCCGCCGCCGGGGCTGCTTTCCCAGGTTCCCCGGGAGCGTCCTTTCTCCCCGGGCCCCTGCTCAGGCTTGAACTATGACCCAAACCCAGGTTTTAGTTCCCAGCATGCATTGCTCTGGCTACAGGCTCTGACCCGGCCCTGCACGCTCTCCCTCACCCTACAGGTCAAGGCCTGGGTAGCCCCGAGGTCCCCCAGAATGCCCAATTTCAATCACCAGCGTATTATATCCAAGGAGAGGAAATAGACTTTTCTATTTGTTACAGTCCATCTCTTTTCTCCCCAGAAACACACGCTAAAGAAACATTGGATATTTCATTTGTGATTTGGTAAATAAATAAATAAATAAACACTTTGCCTAATAATCACCTTATTTTATTCACATATTCCTCCATAAATTAAATGTGTTGTTATAACTCATGATTTATTTTAAGAGGGATGTTCCTATTTTCACTGCTAAGAAATGTAAATGTTTTAAGCTGATGCCATATTTAGGAAAACTCTTGTAAGAATTTCAAATAAAATTAGCAAATACTATTCAGGTAGGTCTATAACATCCTACTTGGACTTACCATGGCTTTAAAGGGAGTAAAAAAAAAAAAATGCTGACAGAGACTGTGTGACATTATCTTTATGCTTGCTTCTTAGGTTTTTCAAACAGACCAAAGTCATTAAAAATATTCCTTAACCCCCAAAGCCACAAAAAGGAAGCTAAACAGATATATTATGAGAAGGTTGAGCCACTGTTGAAGACTGCAGGAATTAAGACTGATGTGACAAGTAAGTGATTTTCAGAATATAATTTTGCCATTTTTTAAAAAAATCACACTTTAAGGAAACAAAATAACGCGAATTTGTTCTTAATCCAAACTTAGGAAGCTATTTGTGATATCGAAAGCTGTTTAAGTGTTTCCTAAGCTCTGCAGCAGCCAGCTTCAGGACGATAAGTTTAATTATTTTTTCTTTATTGTGATGCGTTGCTCTGGCTCCAATTTTTATTACAGTGTTAGTATTTTCTCTTTAGAACGTTTTCCAGACTTGAAAAGTTACTAGGTATTGCTTTTTGATATCTTCGTTGACATGTCTGCTATTTACACGTCGTTTCTGCAACTTGGCAGGCAATGGACCTTTGCTGATTTAAATGTTGGATGTCTTTCCAAGGAATCCTTCCTTAGGTGGTTTTTGTTGTGACTCTGACCCCTGCTGGTTAGGTCAACACCAAGCACTTAGCTGCTGGTTTTAGATGAATTTAAAGAAGCCAGAAGCTTAAACCCATTGTCTAAAATAAGAAAGGTGCCTAGGTTTGTGCCCTGGGGGAAAAATAGAAACTCGCTACTTCTGTAGTTAAAAAAAGATTAGTAAAATCTTTTTCAACTTTTTGAATTTGGTGACCAAATTATTTTGAGACAAGATTATTTTTCCCAGAGGGAGGTGGGACTGAAAAGGAGGGCTGATGCTACTACTGTTAATCATACCCTCATTTTTTTCTGGTTTTACTTCTTTGTAGCTTTGCTAACACACAGTGTAAATTTTTTGGCAAATTTTAATTTATGAAGAGTCCTGAGCGATAAGTCTGCTCAGAGGCAAGGCTGGAGTGCGCCTGGAATCCCCTCATCCCAGTGATACATTCCTGGGGACGGGATCCAGAGTGACCCGGCTTTGCTCAGCTGTGACCACAGGATCGGGGTTTTCCAATGTTCCTAAAGTCCGTGGAGCCCACACCTCATGATTGATGAGTTGGAATAGAAGGAAGTTTCTAAAAATAAAATGAAAACAAGAAAGAAAAGGCAACCATTGTGGGAAGGTCGGCCATCGGAAAAGGCTACCACAACAAAAGAAGTTCAAGAGAAACGAACTTAAAAAACACAAGAGGAATTTCTGAATTAAAATTAAGTTGTAGCCAAAGAACCATAGGCCATAGACACTGACAACAGTGTGGTGATGGCCAGAGGGAAGAGGGAGCAGGCGCTGGGGCGAGGTGGGCAAAGGGGGGCCTGGGATGAGGACACCTGTGATAGTGTCACCGATAGAAATAAAGTTAAAAATTTTTAATTGTGCTGGTTGGTAAAGTCTCAAAAAACAAAATAAGAGTGTAGAAATAACCCTTTCATCGTGTGGCTTTTGGCTTACTTAGGTGACCATAAGCAAAAGAAGCAGTACAAATCTATCATTCCTTCACACTGAAGACGTTGGAAGATTGGCAGAAGGAACAGGTTGAAATTCATATTAGGATGAGTGAAATAGACATATTGGCAAACTCATTAAACTTATTTTGTTTCATATTATTTTAATATCCAGAACAGTTCTATGTTGGGATATTACTATATATCACGCAGTTCCAGAAGCTCTCGTTGAGTGATTTGTGTTAAACACTATGCAGAGTGGGAGATGAATGAGATATACAACCTGTTCCGGAGTGACCTGTATAGGTCATTAGGGATGCAAATAGGTATTTGAAATAAATGTCATTGGAATAATATAATATAACAGAACTAAGGTGCCTCAAAGGGTGATATTAACTTTGACCAGAAGACTCAAAGTATTTGAATTGGGCAGTTTTGGAGTGTCAGAAAAGGCAAAGAATGGTTTTCCATGCATGCATAGCAGAAGAAAAGTGAGGGAAGGTAGGCCAGCTAGCAGGCACATACAGGTGGTGTGTGTGTGTGTGTGTGTGTGTGTGTGTGTGTGTGTGTGTGTGTGTTGTACCCATAATACCCAGGGAGTACTTTGCTCTGCCTTTGAATTTTGACTTCATCTTCAATCTGGTAGTTTTCATCATCATAAAATGGTTGCTAGTTGATTGGATTTTTCTATATTCAAATCTAGTGGGGTGGGAGGAGCTATGTGTATGTGAGAGATCCAAAATGCTTTAATCCTGAAAAAATATTCACATTTCCTTTTAGATGGACCGTCCCAGTGTAGTACGTATGCCCAACCTGGAGCAATCCATTTCTTAGCTCTCTATAACTTTCCCTTGGGTTTAAGGCGGGACCCCATTTTCCTGGAGGCTGAGAATACCTGCACTGATTCCGGGTCCTGTTAGGGAGATGAAAAGGCAAATGGGCATCTGTGAAGGCCCCCAGGATTACACACAAGAGGAAGTTTGAGTCGGATTATGGATGGATCTTAATGCTACCCTCAGGAGTTTATTCATCAGGCATTGATCCAATGTGGGTATAAATGTTTTACGGAGTTGTAATCTGGTTCAGCAAAAATGATTCTGCCAGCAGAATAGAGAGTGGGAAGACAGACAGATAGGAGGATCGGAAACTGGTACAGAGGCCTGCCCTATGGCAGAGTTAATGATCGGAATATGGTTTCCTTCTTAAAACAATTGTGTGGGAGAGAAAAAGATTATGTCCTTGGGCTTTTTTTTAACCCCATACATTTGTAAATGTTATTGAATATTATATTTATTTTGACATAAAATTAGAATATTACATATTTGTGCAGAATGGCTAATTATTGCCTAACACTCCCCCCACAGGCAAAATTATAACATTGCATCTTTTGCTTATAGAACCATTTCAGTATGTATATTTACTAAATATTTATATAAACAGGTTTTCTATTTTGTGTGAAGTGATGAATAAACATGTGGATACTTGAAACATTTTAGAATCCTCCTGCCTAGTCTTATAGTGTTATTTTGTAGTTTGAATAAAGTAATGTATTTGAAATTACCTTTGGTATTAGAAAATGCTATAGAAATGTCATAATGCTGTGCATTTCAGTTTTATAAAATTATGCAACAGTAAGATTCAATTCACACTTCATTTGAAAGAAAATGCATCTTAAAGAGTAAAGCAGAAAGAGTACATATTTTCTGCATGTCCACTGTGATTCTTATTCAATGTATTTTGTGCACATTGCTGAGTGCAAATGGAATTTGAATTACATAATAAGTTCTATACAATAATTAACTCATTAGAAGATAGTACTATATAAATGAGTGCTATATAAATTATAGCTAGATATGGTCATTATAAAGTAATTTTTTCTATAACTTTCTTTTAAATATCTCATCACATTAATAAAAATATACTTACTCCATTCATATTGCTAGTGCTGAAACACTAACCACTTCTGGAAATACTTCAGCATCTTTAGAAATAGATGAGCTGAAGTTGCATTCTCCCACCCCCCATTCCCAATATAGTATCTTATTTTCATAACTAGAAACCTGGTGCACGACATTTATGTACAGGCCTTGCTGGCAATCAGGGCTGATAGGGGCCTTTCGGCTGTCAGCTGGGGCCTGCATTCCCTGGCTGCTGGCTGCCGGCCAGGGCATTCCTTTGTTCTGCGCTACCCCCTGGTGGTCAGTGCATGTCACAGCGAGCAATCGAACTCCCAGTCTAACTCCTAAGGGGACACTTCACATATTAGCCTTTTATATATAGAGATGGTTCAGAAAAACTTTTGGAAGAAACTGAAAAAACAAACAAAACAACCCTGATTTATTTTTCCTAATAATTTGGTACATGAATCAAGGAAAAGCATGTGTGGCAATCCCATGCAGGCATGTGCTATCATTGTTCTCACTTCCTACCAAAACAGAGATTTTAGGAATTGGACTATTAAAGGGAAGAGAAATTATTTGAGAGATCCTTAATTCACAAGATTCATAGGATAATTCTGGAAATAATGAAGTGAAAAAGTTAAGACAGCAGAGAAATCAATCTGGAACGAACTGTAGAGACCATCTTATTCAATTTCTGGCATGTGGTGGGTAGAGGGCAGGGGTGTGACATTCCTCACAGGTGAGCACCCGGCCTTGACTTGTCAGTGTGTGCCGTGGATGGGCAAAATGGTGGGCAGTCTGACCTTGAATTCAGGGTCCCTGTGGTTTTGTGCAGATTAGAACATGACGTCTCCTTTTGCTGAATTACAAAAAGGTGCCCTGATTGGCTGGTTCAGCTCAAGATCACCTAGCATGTTGGGTATGTGCCCCGGCTGGACTGCGAACCCACCTGCCCCTTTGCCGGCTGCCTTTGTACAAGACATAATCTTCACAGCACGGAGAATTTGTGAGCTGACATTTGCCCCTTGTCATTTTTATCTACTAGAGAAAATGATATCCTTTGTGGGAATGCATAATAAGTGACCTAAATGTATCCCATCTTCTGCATAAGAGTCACTGAGCTATTTGAAAACAGATATAACTGTCCTTGATCTCGCTTGTCTGTGGCAGGCAACTCCGTCTCCTTCAGTCACCCTTTGTATTAAAGCGCCGCTAAGCCTTACCACGCCCATTACCATTGTTATGGCCCGTTACCGCTGGGCACAGCCTCCATCTTTGCCAGCTCAGGGGTCCCGGGAATGCCCCATCACCAGGTAATTTTTACTTCCTGTCTGGCCCTGGGCAGAATTGTCAAGAAAGTAGTTTATTGTCACTTCCTTCTTCTTTCTCCTTCTTACATCTAACTTTTACCAACTCTCCTCTTTGGACTTTCCATGTCTGGCTCGTTGTATCTTACTGAAGCCTTCCCTCTTTGGAGATGCCGCTTGTTATCCCTTCTATCAACCTGTGGAAAGCTGGGCAGTCTGAAAAAACAGAGTCACTAAAGATGGTAGCAGGCCGAGGCATTGCTCCTTTCCAACATCGCCTGCTTCTTATTAGAAGTCTGGAGAATGCCTTACCTGGTTTGGCTCAGTGGATAGAACATCGGCCTGTGGACTGAAGGGTCCCAGGTTCGATTCTAGTCAAGAATGCATGTTCCTTGGTTGTGGGGACATCCCCAGTAGGGGGTATGCAGGAGGCAGTTAATAGGTGTTTCTCTCTCATTGATGTTTCAAACTCTCCCTCTCTCTTCCTCTCTGTAAAAAAAAAAAGTCTGGAGAGTGACTATTCTTACATCATAGTCAGCTAGCAAGAAAGAAATTTCTAGGTGAAAGGTTCTTTTCATTGTACCATGAATAATTGTGAATGTAAATGGCTGAACCCATTTCATATAATAGGATGTCAGTTAGGAAGTCGTAACTTTCTCCTGGAGACAGTGAAGAGTCATGAATGGGGCTTATGTAGGGAAGTGATGCGATTAAGTTTGTGTTGTGTGAAAGGTCCTTCTGGCTACAGTGGGTTAGAGGTGGGAGAGAGATGGGAGGAGAGGCTGCTGTAACGTACGCATTAAAGATGGTGGCGCCCATATCCAGGGCATTGGATGGAGGAACGTTGTGATGCTGTAACATAAGTAAAGCCAGAAACACTTATGTTGGCCATGAGATGGTTGTGGAGAGTGAAGGAGAGAGATAATCTAGGAGGAAGTAGCTTTCCCGTCTTCAGCAATGGGGAGTGGATTACAGAACACAAACAGAACAATTAATGTATTTGAGAAGAAATATATTTAAAGGTGGAAAGGATGCATTCCTTTTTGAGATTACTAAGTTGTAGCACCTATAAGATAAGAAAGAAAATGACATGTCAGCATTTAAGCCAAGTATAGAGTTTTATCTCCAGACCCAAAAAAAAAAAATGTTTTCTTATGTCCAGAGGAAATCATCCATTTGCACTTCAGCCCATTTCCTCATCAACATTCAATATCAACCTCATTGTCAATACTCTCTCCCAGGTTTGTCTTCCTGGGGAAGTAATTTAAATTGATGGTTAGGGGAGGAGATCCCGGCAGTGAGAACTGTTTGAAGACTTAGAAATAACAGACTCCAAGTTTCCTCTGTAGAAGGGGTGCAGGGTATCAGCCTCATTGAAAAGGATGGATGAAAAAAAATAGCTAGTAACCTTTGGATACTGCATCCGCCCAGCGGTCTACCCTTTTTATTTTTTATTTTTATGTTCTTTTGGAGTGGCAGGATTTGAATCTGTTTTTTTTTTCTGATTCCAGAGGCTATAATATGCCATCTGAATACATATTTTGAGTCCTTCTACTATATTTAAATAGTAGTCCAGATTATTTTCTATCATTTTTCCCTTAACTTATTTTCTTCCTTAAAATAACTTATTACTACTTTATATTGTACATTTATTTTTTAAATTAGTATACATTTTCAGTATCTGGTATGTGAAGACCAAGGACTTCATTCGTTTTGTCCTAATATATTGTGGTTAGGTTTGTTTCATCTTTCCTGTCTTTTTATTCCAGCTCAGTGATTTTGTTTAACTTATATACAGTGTCCCTTAAAAATTGCTCTCCTTGGATGATTTGCATCCATGTATAATCAAATCCTGCCTGCAAGATAAAAGGAAAAAATAAACTGTTATTTCAAATTTTACCTAAGTAAAAATAGCATTCAGCCACGACATACTTTTAAGCTAATTTTGTACCAGGGTTGGGAAGCTTTTCCAAAGTAAGTGTTGGTATAAAAGTGAGACTTGATAAATTGTTTCTCAAGCATAAATGCGTCTTCATAATATCCTTAATTATTTTTGATGTGTGTATGGAGACATTTTTTTATTACTTTTCATTTAAGGTTGTAACTACTTACTGAGGTTATGAATAAGTGATCAACACAAAATCATTTCTGATGACTTAAAAACTTCCAAGCTTGTAGCCTTCTTCTGATTAGAATTTAGCACAGAGAGGCTTTACTCATGTGAATATAATGGCATTTGAATAAGCTGTGGGCGAATTACAATGTAACGCTGCTGGATACAGAATGATTCTTTCAGACACCAAGACTAATAATATCTAAAAACACTGTAGGAAAAGCTTGAACCATGCTGGCACCAGGGACAGACAGGCATGAAAGATTAATGTAATCTTGCATATAACGATGCACATTCTTACATACAAAAAAATCCATCTGCAGTGTCACGTCAGTCAGCAGCGATCTTTGATGGGTGGATACAGCTGGGCTGTCTCTGCTGGCAGAGCTGCCCCGGAAAATGCTAAACGTGGCTGGGATGCTCGGTGCCATCTGCAGCGTGCCAGTTTATCCTGTCTCCACTGGCATTTACAATGCTGCACGGGGCACCATAGCTGTGGCGACGGCAATAGGGAGTGACAGATTCATTTCCTCGGAGGACCCGCTCTGGTGGGCCTGCGCCACCCTCCTTGGCTCGGATCTGCTATCGCTGGTGTTGGCTTTGCCTCCCGTTTCCACGTCCAACTCCTCCTCCTCGTCGTCTAGCAGTTCCAGATACACATTCTTCTGGGATGTAAATCTTACACTAACCTTTCAAGTAATGTATTCATGTGAGGTTGCCAAAGCGATTTAACACCGACGGCTTGATGCCAGCCAATATGCCTTATTTTCAAAATACTCCTGCTCTTAGGCTTCTGATTTAAGAGAAATGTGTCTTATGCAGGGCACGCTACGTAGACTGGCACCAAGATAAATGACCCAACTGCTCCGTGTGGGATACCCCCATGTGACTTATGGAGTTGGAACAAATGCATGACCCTCTTTTCCATAAGGCTGTAAAACAACATCAGGCAACTAATAGTCCTCTTTCCCATGATGAAAATATAAATATTTAAGAATAAATGTTGTTTTTGTGACCCGACCATATGTTTATTATGTTATCTTGCCAGGCCCAGTTAAAAAGTGTAGATCATTGTTTAAAACTTTCACTTGTTGTGTGTTTTTTTTTTTTAATAGTAACAGAATATGAAGGGCATGCTCTGTCACTGCTAAAGGAATGCGAACTACAGGGATTTGATGGGTAGGTTACATTATTAATATATGTATGTCATATGGTTTATATTATTAAATGTTCTCATTAGGGTTTTTTGTTGTTGTTGTAAATCCTCACCTGAGGGTGTTTTCTTCCATTAATGTTTTAAAGAGAGTGGAAGGGGGGAGAAGGAGAAACACAGAGAGAGAAATGTGGATGTGAGAGAGACACATTGACTGGTTGCCTCCTGCAAGGGCCTGCAACTGAGGTCCATGCCCTTGACCAGAAATGAACCCATGGCCCTTCAGTCCGAGGGCCGATGCTCTAATTACTGACCGAACTGTGGCCGGGCCTATTCTCATCAGTTTTTAGTTATATATTTGGGACTTACAGTTTTTAAGTATTTGTGATGTATATAATTAAGCACTATTTCTTTCATATCCGTGTAATGACAGTTAATGGTAATCATGATAACAGGATATAGTCATCGCCTCTCAAGATTGGGCATTGAAAGCAAAAAGGAGAAATGCAGTCGCAGGTTCAAGGAAATCACAGGGTGCCATGCTGTCCAGAGCTGCCAGGCAGACATTGGCCTCTGTGGTCCTGAATTCTAGCCTTGACCCATGTGAGCTTCTAGAAAAGCCCTGACGGAAGATATTATGTCGGTCATACAGCATAACTGTACCGTGATCCTCTCTTGCAAATTTATTGAGAGAGTTAATAACAACCCACTAGTTATTTGACTGTGATTGACAGAGGGTAAATATTTTATAAAAACAAATGTATTATTTTCACAATGAATAACAAGATGTTAATTTAAACTATCTTCTGTGATTCTGTGGTTACCTAATAAGTGTGTCATTCACCATAGACATTGGGAACTGTTGTGTGCAGCGCACTGTGGGAGTGTGTAGAAAGTGTGCAAGGATATGCAAACATTAGAAACAAGGCAAGTGGCATATAGTTTAACAGCCATTTTAAAAAAATCAGGTGAATTAATTTGCTAAAGTGCTGGGTTGATAGATAAAAGCATTCTTTCCAAGGGTGGCTATTTCAGAGTCCTGAAAGGTGGCGAGTGTGTGAATTATTTGTGTCACGTGGCCATGTGCGAGGGAGACAACAAAAGACTCATCATGTCGAGAAGGACAGGTGGGTCTTTCAACCAAAGTGAAAGGCTTTGCCATACAATGATTAGGATGTGTGCGGGAGGAAAGTGAGCTAATCAAAATGGAACATTAGAAGCATTGTTTTTCAAAGTACTATATACATAGTACTTTGTATATATTGCTGAGAAAAATATTAGATGAAGAAAGTTTGGTAAGTAAACTTATTTTTTAAAAAGTAATTTAATAGAGAGGAATAAATCTAGATAGCAGTATTATATAAATGATGAGGACTATGGGACAGGCGATTCAGACTTAGAGCTAGACAGTTAACTAATAGGCTACATTTAGGAAATTATCAAGTTTACAATTTAAGGAAGTAATTGGCGGAATCATGCCCACTAACTACATATCTTAATAGTCCTGAAGCACAGCTGGGGGGTAAGTGTAAGTGTGGCTGCATTTCAAATAAGATCTTGCTTTAAAACATAGTAATATGAATAGGACAGATATCATAGTTATTAGAGCCGGTCTTCACCTTCAGTGTTATGAAGTGTCCAGCTAAATGTGGTATCTATGAATAAGTTTCATTGGTAATTATATTTTGCAAGGATCAAAAATAGCTTTGCAGCCCTAAGCAGTTTTGCTCAGTGGATAGTGCATCGGCCTATGGCCTGAAGGGTCCCAGGTTTGATTCCGGTCAAGGGCATGTACCTTGGTTGCGGGCACATCCCCAGTAGGGGTTGTGCAGGAGGCAGCTGATGAATGTTTCTCTCTCATTGATGTTTCTAATTTTCTATCCCTCTCCCTTACTCTCTGAAAACATCAATAAAATATATATCTTTAAAAAAGAATAGTCTTGCAGAATGATGCAAGATTATTGCTCAAGCGTTGTACGGTCACCTTTTTCTCTTTACCTGAACCTACTTAATTTTTATTATTAGTTTGCACTGTGGCACTAACAGAATATATAGATCCTTTAGTTAATACCCACATTTTAAAACCAAATAGTTTGGCCTACTCGTTATATGAACTGAGTTCCAGTAATTAACTATTTTTAAACTCTAGCATGCTGATTTAATTTGGACTTTCTGTAACTTGAAAGTTCTCTATTTTATAAGATCCTTTAAACAGCTCATCTATTTCCTTGGGCTCAATCCCCTCCCCGCCCCCAGTAGAAACTGATATAGTGGTTGGGATCTTAATAAAATGGTCATTTTAATCCTCTACACTCAGAATTACCTAGAGAGGTATATGAGGAGGACAATGGAAATGTCATTTCTTAGTCACTTCCAAAGAACCATTTTCTAACAAGTGGACCATTTGAAAATGCAATGCCTTACAGTCCCGAGTTTCCTATTCCTGAACCTGTTCAAAGAGTTCCTATATATAGGAGCAGTTTTTGAAGAATATATATGAGCCGAAACTGATTTGGCTCAGTGGATAGAGCATCGGTCTACGGACTGAAAGGTCCCAGGTTCGATTCCAGTCAAGGCCATGTACCTTGGTTGCAGGCACATCCCCAGTGGGGGGTGTGCAGGAGGCAGCTGATCGATGTCTCTCTCTCTCATCTATGTTTCTAACTCTATCCCTCTCCTTCCTCTCTGTAAAAAATCAATAAAATATATTTAAAAAAAGAATATTTATGAATACTCCAGGGTGGGGTAAATAGCCTCACTGATGAGAGAGGGGCTATCATTCCTCCAAGGCTGAGCTCTGCCTGACTCCGGAGGGGAGCTATTTGTAGACAGAGGGAGGTTAGGATCCAAGAAAGATTCTGTGTGTATTTTTCGGTAAAGCAAAAATGGTTTGGTAAGTGCTGCTTCAGAAATGTCATTTGCTCGGATTAATGAGTTGCATATGTTTCTGTGAAGACACATTGTGACATATTTCTAAAGCCAACAGGAACAGTGTACAGTACTCATGACAGCTGGTGTGCAACTCCAGCGTGTTCTAGAAAACAGATCCTGTTGCTGAAATGTTAAGAGCTTCGGTTTCTATGTTGGCCCCTACGTTGGGCACAAATGGCGAGTTTTTCAAAGGGCAAGGAAAGATGTGAAGCAGCAACAGTTGAATGTATAGTGTAAATATGGTTAAGCAAATCTGTAGCTCTTAGGTAACTATAAATATACTAATATTTTCCTATTTTGTGTGTCAGTGTTTTCTATTTGAATTTATTTAATTATGTATTTTTTTTCTTAATTCTGTTAATTGCACCATTAACTAGAATCATAATCATTTAAACATTATTTGGCTCACATTGACATTGACCGTGGTATCTGTATATAGTTAAGGTTAGAGAATAGTATCTCTTTTTCAAAAATGTTTTAAATGAAAAATCCAATAATATAGAGAATAATTAAAAAATGATATTGGTTGAAAGGTAAATACATAAACATCCATTTAATTTTAATTTTATTTTATACAGAAATATAAGATAATAGCCCCCAGTTGTACTTTTAAGACAGAATCATTCTACTTCGGACCATGGCAAGAAGAAATCAACTTATCCTAAAAACATATGATAAGCCACATGCCACATATTAGTTACTCCAAGGGTTATGTTTTAGGTTTTCTTAAGTGTGGTTAAATTAGCTCATTATAAAAGGCTGATCCCCCCCCCCCTTTTCTTGTAGTATCCAGACCCTGCTGATATGTTTGTGTTAAGTATATTTGTAGGTCTAGTAACTACATCTGGAAATGATCTTAATGATCTAGTAGGAGTCAACATAAATAAATACATACCTCCCTAACTTACTTAATTTCACATTAGTTATCCTGGTAAACTGATTTTCAGAGCAATAAAACTATCACATGGCTATCCTGAATGGGGTTTTACATAGTGTAGGAAAGGAAATGATATCTTGAATAAAAGTGCAGTCCCCAAGGCCAAATTGTCTTATTTCAAATCCCCATTCTATCACCTACCATGGCTCGGCCTTGGGAAAGTTACTTAATCTTTCAATACCTTAGTTTTCTAACCTGTAAATTGCGTGTGAAAGTGTATCTGTTACATACAGTTATTGTTCAAGTTAAATTAGTTAATCCATGGTGAGTGCTGAGGACAGTGCCTGGGACATAGTAATTACTAAATGTTACTTCATTGTAATTATCATTTGTTATAGTTTCAAAATAGGTGTGATGATAACATTTCCAAGGCTTTTATAGCCGAGTGTGTTCATAGAAAGGCCATCTGTACCAACTCTAGTTAATGTGTACACGCATTAACGTGTACATGGTGTTCTAACTGGATGCAGGATCCCAGGGGCCAGAGGCCGCTCTGCTGTACATATGAGTCAAGATCTTTGGCATTCAGTTAGATGCTTTGTTAGGCGACTTTATAAGCTCCTTTTGGGCCACACACACCTCAGTAGGTAGACGGCCATGCATCTGAAAATTACAAGTTTATACAATGTTTGGAAATTTGCTCATAGCGATCTTTAAGATCATATAGATAAGATTCAAATCAAACCTTGGCTTCCTCGTTTATAGGGATGAGGCTAATGCCTCGCTTACAGGATTCTGAGGATTTACTGGAAAAGAGCCAAGATATCATCTGACATAAAATTGTCCCTGAGTAGATAAAATCACTTCTGATTCAGTGGCCACAATGTGAGCCCATGAAATTGGTTTAGAAACAAAATAATACCCTGAGCCCAAAAATGGCCTGGGTCGTATTGCACATCCGAGAGCCTGTTGTAAGTAGAGTGGACCTGGATCTCTCCGGCTACGTGCAACCAAAGGGCTAACCTCAGCTAGGTGAGGGTCAGCCAGGCTGAGAATAAGGTGAAGAGAGCTGACGGAAAAGCTCCCTCAGCCTCTGGATTCATCCACATCTGGAGCTTAGGGAACCAGTGACCCCTGCTGATTATGACCTGCAGGCTGTGTGTGTGTGTGTGTGTGTGTGTGTGTGTACACGCGCGCGCGTGCGGGAGTGGTGGTGTTATTTGTTTGGTTGGTTGTTTTGGCACATAGTGTTTTTTTAATAGATGAAATGCTAGTATTTACAGATGAAAAGACAATCCCAAATCAGAATCTGTGGCTTCAAAAGATGTGGCGCTTGAGGCCTGCCCCCATAGGGTATGTGTGGGTTGGAGCTGAAAAGTGCCCCTACGTTAGACTGAACTTGCTCTTCTGTTCTTGCTCCGCCCTTGAGTCCTGACACGTGCTTCCAATGACAAAGTCTTTTGTGGCCTTGCCGGTGTCGCTCAGTGGTTGAGTGTCCACCCACTCGCCCAGAGGTCACTGGTTTGATTCCCAGTCAGAACACATGCTTGGGTTGTTGTAGGCTCAATCCCTAGCATGCAGGAGGCGGCTGATGGACATTTCTGTCTCTCATCCATGTTTCTAGCTCTCTTCCCTCTCCCTTCCCCTCTCTCTAAAAAAGCAATAAAAACATACTTAAATTTTTTTTTTAAATATTGCTTTTGAGAAAATTGAGGTGATTTTGCTACTTCAGGTTATTTTGAATCTTTTAAAATACAAATGATTATGAAACAAATGTCTGATGTCCTCTGTATTACTTTCATGGAGTCCCACCACCAAGGACCTATAGTCTGCTTTCCATGAAGTCTTAAAAAGATGAGCAGTACTGACTAGGGTCAGAGGGTAGTAACACTAATTTCAGGAGTGCCATTTAGCAGTAATGTCTGGGAGATGAAAACCAGTCCAGCTTTGCAATCACTACAGTCATACACTAATAATAATTAGCCATTCCTTACATTAAAGCCTCATACTTTGTGTGACTTTTATTTCAGTCTTTCCGGAGCTATATTGAAAATTAGCAGGATTTTATGACTTTGTTTTGCATCAGTGAAAGGAATTGCCCATCCCTATTAATATTAAAAAATGAGAATAATGTGATTTTTGGATATTAACAGAACGCAGTGCAGGTCAGATGTGAATTTGCACCCTCAATACCTCTTTACCCATTTAAATATATTTACTCTGTGGGTATCGTCTAGGTATGATATCCATGGAGGGAATGCTGAAAGCATTATATTCCATGGGGTCCAAGTGTCTTCACTGCCACATACTGACATGTGGGAAGGTGTGTAGTGATCATGCACATAGAATATAGAAGATTAATAGTCAAAGTCCAGGTCTCACGAAGCATTACCAACTGTGTTGAAGTCTTGCACTGTCTCATGGTATTTCTTGTTTTCCAGTGTCGTCTGCGTTGGCGGGGATGGTTCTGCCAGCGAAGTGGCCCACGCGCTGCTCCTCAGGGCCCAGCAGAGCGCCGGCCTGGACACAGACCGCCTGCTGACCCCCGCCCGCGCCCCGCTGCCGCTCGGGGTGATACCCGCAGGCAAGGGAGCGGCCACGGCTTTGCTACGGGGACCCCGTCCTTCTCTCCTCCCACCCTCCCCCGGTTTACTTCCTAACCTGGATAGGGGACTGTAGAGTTAAACATGTAGACTTTGAGTCTGAGAGACCCACGCTTGGCATCTTCACTGGCAAGGACATGAGGCCTGGACAAGTTATTCAGTATTTTTGAGCCTCATTTTTTCTAGTCCATTCAAGGGAGGCAACCCACATAATATTTAATTTGGTACAAGGTTATTAAGTTAGGAGGCTTACTAGTATGCAGAGAGTTGGATACATAGCCAGTCGATAAATGGGATGATTGTCATTCTACCTTTCCATGGGAAGGTCCAATGGTCACATGGTCCCAGATCATGAAATTTCAAAACAAGGCCCCTCCAGTCAAACTGCTGATAGCTTCATGTGAGGGAAAGTGTGGTAACTCCCTAATCAAAGTGTACATGGATAGTCTTGACAATACCGAGAGGATTTAGTCTGCTGCTTCTCCAGCAACTAGAACAGAATAGAACGTGACAGAGCGAACACTCAATAACTAGGTTTGTTAGGTGAAGAGATGTAAGAGTAATGTTATAGAGTAAGCAGCACTTGAATTAGGCCTAAAAAATGGGTTCAATAGGATTTGGCCTGGAAAAAAAAAGAAGAAAAAAAAAAGAGAGTGGGTTTTTGCCTGAAAAAGTAAAAAATGCCAAGGCAAAAACCCAGAAATGTTGAGGAATAGAAAATGGATCATTTGTTGGGTGATTACAGTATCAAAATAGGCTCAAAATATGGTGGCTCCTGGATGCCACAGGAAGGCGTCAGGACGGTATTGATAAACAGGAGGGAACAATGGGAAGTTCAGAGCAAGGAAGCAGCCTGCTGGGAGTCATTCTAGGAAGATTCCTGATCGGGGGAAGGGGACAGGAGAACATGGGGGTCAGAGACAGGGAGACAGCTGGAGCACACAGGGATCCAGAGGGAGGAGCACACGGGATCCAGGAGGGAGGAGCACACAGGGATCCAGGAGGGAGGAACACACAGGGATCCAGGAGGGAGGAGCACACAGGGATCCAGAGGGAGGAGCACACAGGGATCCAGGAGGGAGGAGCACACGGGATCCAGAAGGGAGGAGCACACAGGGATCCAGGAGGGAGGAGCACACGGGATCCAGGAGGGAGGACACACAGGGATCCAGGAGGGAGGAGCACACAGGGATCCAGAGGGAGGAGCACACAGGGATCCAGGAGGGAGAAGCACACAGGGATCCAGAAGGGAGGAGCACACAGGGATCCAGGAGGGAGGAGCACACGGGATCCAGAGGGAGGAGCACACAGGGATCCAGGAGGGAGGAGCACACAGGGATCCAGGAGGGAGGAGCACACAGGGATCCAGGAGGGAGGAGCACACAGGGATCCAGAGGGAGGAGCACACAGGGATCCAGGAGGGAGGAGCACACAGGGATCCAGGAGGGAGGAGCACACAGGGATCCAGAGGGAGGAGCACACAGGGATCCAGAGGGAGGAGCACACAGGGATCCAGAGGGAGGAGCACACAGGGATCCAGGAGGGAGGACACACAGGGATCCAGGAGGGAGGAGCACACAGGGATCCAGAGAGAAGAAAACATCTTTCTCGAGTTGATGATGTTATGTGAGTCACCCCTTTAAAAATTTTAAACATACAATAGTGAAGGAAAGTGATTATTTCTTTTCATTTTAAAAAATTACACATTTCTCTAAAGAAAAGCAGAAAGAATTACATTTCTATGAAAATAGAAACAATGTACATTATTGATAAAAATCAATCCATTTGATAATTACATCCATTTAGTATAGATTTCAGTATACTCAGCATTGGCAAAGAACAAAAGATATCTCAATATCCTTTTAGAGTGTAAAGTCTGTTATACAAACAAGAATTTAAAAGGCTACTTGGATATACCCTGATTAATTGTCAAGCATATAGAGAAAAATCTATGGTAGTCTTTAAGAAAAAGAAAAAAACCTCAATTTAGGGGGGGAAAAGATGCATCTGGGTCCAGCCACTTTGACCTTTTTGTGTTGCTCTAGTAACTCTCTGTCTAGAATGGCGAAACTTTCCAGCATTTTCTTCCATGCACAGGGGACCTGCGTGGGTCCCTGTTTTTCCTCATTAGCACTGCCACTCATGAGGTCACTCCTTGACTCCTGAGAATCAAAAGAGGAAACACGGCTGTCCCCATAGCTGTGCATTCGACAGAAAGCCAATCGTTGGCTAGATTCACTTATAAATATGTTAAGTCAGATTTTATAAAGGAGTAGCACCACCGAGTTTTATGTTTTTAAGCATATCTCTGACTTTGAAAGCATTTTTTTAATATGCAGTGGCCATGGAGAACCGCCATCTACATACTCGTTGTTTAGAAGACTCAGCCTGTTTCCCAAACGCTGGTCATGGCCTTACAGCGTGTGGATCCCATATAACGGGAGGGGGAAGGCATGTGAGGACGTGTTTAATGTGAGGACTCTGTGCCTGCTCAGGGCTCTGGCAGCAGCAGAACAGAGCGAGGCAGGAAGTTTGCAAGCTGAACACAGAAGACGGTTTGCCTTCGAAGCCATTTGCCTCCCGGAGAGAGACACCCAGAGGGAGGGTGTTCCGTAAATTACTGCACGGAGCCAACAGGCCAGGCTGCTGAATTACGGTCAGACTCGGATGGATCGGATGTGGAGAAGCCTGTATTTGAACTGCTGGCCATTAGCAATGGTGTCTGTTGCCATGGGAACTGGTGCTAAGGAGCTATTAGGGAGAGATTTGGATTAAAGGGTGTGCCTGTTGTGAGGTGGGGGAGCCGATAGAGGAAAAAGCTTGAGCGGACATAAAAATAAGAAAAGCCATCGAGTTGTTGTAAAACAAGGCCCAGTCCACATCCCGATGGCTGCAGACCATATCTTCCTATAGAATTCACATAAATAAATCCATGCTTTCCAATTAATTTGAGGAAAATTAAGTATTGCCAAGGGACTGTTAATTTCTGTGGTATTTCGGGCATAGAACCAAAATGTAGGTGCAGCTTTCCTGAGAATTTTAGATATGCTTGACTAGGAAGTCATTACATCACATTTATCTGTTTAGATGTGGGAGACATTAACGGCCTTATGAATATTCATGGCATCTGGTTAATTAAGTTAATTGTTCTGCAGAAGTGCTTGCACTTCCAAGGACAGTTTTATTTTCCCTTTTTTTTTCTTTTTGCCTCCTTGGCTTCTGCCTGGAGCTCCCATCAGTCATGCTCTACGTGGACCCCTACTTCTGTCCGCACTCTGTAGCAGGCACATTTTAACAGGTTTGGGGAAGTGGTGGTGAGTGAGCCGAGTTGCTGGTAACGTTAAGAAAAAGAACTTTACAGGCTAATTAAGATGTTTACCGTAAGGTAGACCATTTATAGTTTTTGTGAGGATGCTAAAATTATATAGTTGTTACTTATGTGAGCAGCGTGTTCTTTTAGCTTGTAGACAACTCTTCGGATGAGTCACATTTTGTTTCAGCTCACTGTACTCTCTTTTAGATCATCCAAAAAAAAAAAATAGAGAAGTCTGTAGTTTTACAATTTTGCATCCACTTTCCTCATGAACACTTCTCTCCCCGCCCCTATGGACTTCATTTATTTTTTTAATTTTTTAAAATCCTCACTCGAGGGTATGTTGTTTTTAGAGAGAGAGGAAGAAAGAGGAAGAGGGAGAGAGAAAGGGAGAGAAACATCGATGTGAGAGAGAAACATCGATCAGTTGCCTCACATACACACGCTGACGAGGGAACCAATATTCAATCTGGGTTTGTGCCCTGATCAGGAATTAAACCTGTGACCTTTCTGTGTATAGGAAGATGATACAACCAGTATCTGGCCAGGGATATTTTTTTTAATTAAAAAATATTTTTTCAACTACAGTTCACATTCAGTATTATTTTGTATTGGTCTCAGGTGTAAAGCACAGTGGATAGACAATCATATACTTTACATAGTGTCCCCCTGATATTTCTAGGACCCCCTGGCACCAGGCATAATTACTATAATATTATTTCCTTTAAATGTAGAGTCTAACACACCATCTTAAGGACTAAGGCACAGGTTAATTAGAGTAGAAGATGACAATTTTCTGACTTCTGGTCATGCCTGTCATCACTGCCACGTGCTGTGGAATTAAGGGCAAGTTGCAAAGTTGAAAAGCCTTAGAAGACATAAAAAAACAGTGATCTCTAGCACTCAAAAAACATTTGTGCTTGGGCATGCTTAGCATACTTCATACTCACAGGGAATAAACAGGCTTTATTTTCTTGAGTCATGATATGTGTCATTCTCTATTGCACATGACAACATTACATTATGCTTTTTAATAACCTTTCTAGAGGAATGCTTTTATGGCCATTCCTAATTAACCATGGTAATGGAGGGAATGTGTTTCATGGAGTACTGTAATCCATTGATAATCCTAAATATCTCCCTCTAATTATGTGGCCGCCTCTAAAATCTTCACCATAAATCTGACTGGGAAGCAAAATAGATTGGTCAGTTTCCCCCCCTGCCCTCCGCCAGTCCAGACTCATTAGCAATAAGATGGCCACAGGGCAGGCTGTGAGGGTTAAAGAGGTCTAGGGATTTGACTCCCAGATAAAGGTCCACTGAGCCACAGGTGGCTTTTCAACTTTGCAACTTGCCCTTAATTCCATAGCACGTGGACCTTTTGTTCTGGGCCACTTGTTCTCAAACCTTAGGGTGCGGACAAATCAACTCGAGAACTTGCCAAAACAGGGACACCTCCCTGGGCCTTCCTCCCAGACATTCCGCTTCCATGGGTTATAGGTGGAACCCCAAAATTTGCCTTTTTAAGAAGTTCCAAGTAGTGCCGGTGCTGCTGATCCCTGGGCTGTGCATTCTGGGAGTGCCTCTCCAGGTTCGTGTGCATCCACACAACCCGAGGGTCTTGTACAACGCAGACTCTGACCTGGTCGGCCTGGAGTGGGGCCTGAGAGTAGATCTTACTGAGCACCCTGGTGGTGTCATTTGCTGCTGGACCCTGGGCCATATTCTGAGTAACAAGGGTCAGAGCATGACTTGCCTTTTGCTCAAGCAACTGGAACCAGTTTACCAGTTGGTTAAGGTGGAGTTCTCTTTGCACTGGTATTAGTAGAGGTCAGGAAATCATTAATGATTAGATAGATCCCTAATGATTATTATTATTTTAATGACGGTCTGTTACCTCAGCTTTTCCAGCTGAACAACTCAAGCACACACAGGTTCAAAGTGATGCAAATTGGAGAGATTAAGGGGACCATGAGGGACTCTTCCATGAGGGATTCACCAGTCCAAGGACAAACCTTTGCCTGGAAAGCCGCAGAACATAGAACATCCATGTTTTCACAGCCCGCAGCTTTTACTGGATTTCCTTCTCATATTCTTTAATTAAAGAAAAATTGTAGCTTCTTAATGTTAAATGCTTTTTGCCTCGTGGGGATGGCAGGGGCTACTAGCTGGTATTTTCGCCTTCAAAAGCAGACCTTTACCCCAGGATCATAAATGCCACAGGGGCCTGACTTGAGAGAGCCCTCTACTTCTGGAGGTAAGAACAATTCACGTGGATTTTAAATTATCTTAATGATTATGACAATCAGAAGTCTATACTGTCTCAATACAGATTTTCATACCAAGGCAAATACCATGGAATTAAATATTTTCTTCATGTAGGATACCGTTTTCAGATGAAGGGGAATCTCTGTTTGGGTGACAGCTTATCTCGGAGATTCATTAATTGTATTTAAAGCATGCCCTTTGGACTTCATGGTGATCTTGTATGCTTTTCTTAATTGCTGTTGGGACTCTTATTTTTTTTAATGTGTTTATGCATTTGTCTCTGCTCTCCCGAAACACCCCTTTGCTGTTGGTGCTCCTTTTGGTGTAGTAGTTAGAAGCCCATTTGTTAAAGCTGGATGGAGTAGACTTTGATATAGCTAGTAGTTTTGGGTAGAAAATAGACATTCCTGATGGAAAAGGCTGTTAAGTAAGGAGAAACTATAAACGATTTTCTAATCTTTAAGTTGTTTGAAGATTAAAGAATCATTCATTTGATGTGCATCTGAGCTGAGGATGGAAACAAATTTCCATTAATTTGTCATCTGAATATTACATAATGACATCTGCACAAAGAGCAAATGGTTGCTTTGTGACCTAGGCTACACTGACTGGACCTGTTTTAAAATTGACTTGGCAGGCTCTACCAACGTGCTGGCACACTCTCTCCATGGAATCTCTCACGTGGTAACCGCAACTTTGCACATTATAATGGGTAAGAATTATTTCAAAGGAGTGAGTTTTACAAGCAAGTTTCTGTATTACTCTAAGGGAGGCTGTTTTATTCCTGTCAGACTTGCCTGAGGAAAAGACAGGTTCTTTTGTCTCTTAAAGCAGAGAAATGTTGAATTAAAACCCAAAGGTCAATTAGGCAACACTTCTCTGTTTGGACTGCCTGTCTTTTCAGAATACGGATGCTATAAAGAGCAGTAAGTGAAGTTTGCTATAACACATTGATACAAAAAATACATTGTAGCCAAAACCGGTTTGGCTCTGTGGTAGAGCGTTGGTCTGCGGACTGAAGGGTCCCAGGTTCGATTCCGGTCAAGGGCATGTACCTTGGTTGTGGGCACATCCCCGGTGGGGGGTGCACAGGAGGCGGCTGGTCGATGCTTCTCTCTCATCGACGTTTCTAGCTCTCTATCTCTCTCTCTTCCTCTGTAAAATATCAATAAAATACATTAAAAATACATTGTAATGGTGTGTAAGATCATGATTTTATAACCAGGTCAAGAAAATCCATGCACACTATTCCAGTATATCAGATACTGTTGTTGGACTGTACCAAGACTCTAGGGCTAGCATTGTGTTATTAAAAGAAGGAAAAAAAAACAACACATGATAAAACTTTTCAGCCACTATACATCCACTTGACCTTTTATTATCCCAATTGATGGAAAACATAGACACTCAGATAAATGCAATGCAAAACTGCTGCTAAATCTGTTTACTTTTCACGCATATTACAACATCACATCCTAGCCAGGCTTTATGTGAAACAGGTATAAGCTGCAAAATCTGCTGCTTTGTGTTTCTTTCCTAGAACCTAAAAAAGTTGCCAAGGGCAACTCCAGTAGTTATAGGTAAAGATGGAGAGAAAGCAAAGGCATTTACTGTGGTATAAAGTAGCTTGCGATCTAAAAGTAAATAAATGTGCTCTTCGGTGTTTGCCATTTTGACCACTGGCACTCTTGCACAGCTGGCTAATATTTAATATAATATTTCAAGGGAATGTACAACCGGTCGATGTCTGCACCTTCAGCACCACTGGCAAGCTTCTTCGCTTTGGGTTCTCGGCCATGTTTGGCTTTGGGGGAAGGACTTTAGCTCTGGCAGAGAAGCATCGCTGGATGTCCCCCACCCAACGGAGGGACTTTGCTGTAATTCAGGCACTGGCAAAACTCAAGTAAGTCTTTTCTTTTTGTTTTTTCCTTAAACCAAGACTCTTATATCTCGAAATTAGTGAGTGTTAATAACATATTTTGTTGTGTTTTAGGCCAGAGGACTGTGAAATATCATTTTTGCCATTTAACAGTTCTCCAGATCTACAGGAAAGGTAGGTAGAAAACTCAAAGAAACATCTATGTCTGTATCTTTTTTTAAAGCATATAATAGTTTGATATAAAGTTTGTTCAATTGTGACCTTTGGTTGCTAACGTACTAGTGAATAATATAGAATCATGGACTCCTACAGATTCTAGTAGGCCATGTACAGTTTGGTTTCTGTCTCCAGGTACAACCATTAATCCCATCCATCCATCCACCCACCTACCCAACAGCTCTATTGAGTGCCTACTATATTCCAAGCACTTTGGATACGTGAACCAAAAGAAAAAAAAAACAAACAAAAACAGACAAACAAAACCCATAGTTTCTGTTCTCATGAGAGTTTGTTGGGTGTGGGGTACAAATACTAATCAAAGTCACACCAAGGAAGGGCTGTAGTCTTAAAAAAAAAAAAAGAAAATAATTTTAACTGGTGATGCTACCTAGAAATGAATCAATGCAACATAATTTAGTAATGGAATTATTCACATAGTTTTACTTACTGTCTAACATAAGAAGACATTTAATATATACAACATAGGAGTTTATAATTTTCTCATATTTAATAGATGTTACTTTGTCTTTATTTTCCCCCTTTGGCTTCTTATTTTTAGGAGGGCACCGAGATCTCCCAAATCTGGTGAGTCTAAAAGCATGTTCTTGAGAACTGACCGGGTTCTAGTGCCATTCTGCTGTGGGGAGGGAAGGTAACTGTCGCTTTCATATCTTCAGGCTGTCATGCTCAGTGGCAAATGATCCAGGGCCAGTTCTTGAATGTCAGCATTATGGCCATCCCTTGCCTGTGCTCAGTGGCACCCAGAGGCTTGGCACCTGATACCAGGTTAGTAAGTGTTTTTATTGAACCCTTGATACTTGCCTATAATCCAAAAAATTCTTGCAGAATACCTGCCCTTCCTTGCCCCAACTCTTGGCTACCTAGAATATTATGAAGGGGTATTCTGTCCTGGACTGTATAATATCAGCAGAGATTTTCAGGAATTTGTCATCAGAATAAGTTCAGAGCAGCTGTTATTTAGGCTTATCTACCAGTTGTTGAGAATGTTATGTTTAATTCTGGTTTCCAGTTTTAGTGCATACATAAATACCTGTAGCATGAAAAGCATGTATTTGTATCTGATACTTTTGATCAAAAGAAACATTTTTATTACACTTAATGTGAATAGTGGTACATATGAATAAAAATCTACCCACATTTTCTATAAAATGAGGCATTTTATATATTGTCTCATAAGATAGAGCTACTTATCCATAAGATACAGATATTTCATCTCTTACACATTCTTTTCAGTGGTTGTTCATTATTGATATGAAAATTTATCTCCCTTTTCTGTAGAGCATAGGAGGAAAGATCATGAATGTTGTATAATGTAGTCAAATCTAGATTTTCCCCTGGAGGTGGAATAAAAGAATGACTAATGCACTTTGGCAATCTACAACATTACTGTAATGATTAGTTTCAAGTTCCCTGCAAAATATTTAACTAGAATGATTCTGAGTAAAAATTAAGCACATTAAAAAATACTGTTTCACTGTTGTTTATTTTTGGTTGGGAAGAGATGGCATGGCAAGTCAAAGAAGCACTGAGCCTGAGAAACAAGCTCTGGTTCTGTGACCATTTTTTCTCTGTGTGCCTCTGAACAAATCACTTAAGCTTGGGGTCTTTTCCTTCTACATAAACTGAGTGAATGATGGGTAATCTCCAGTGTGCCATATAGCTTTCACCTGAGCTTCCATAAGATTTAAAGAGCTCTTTTTTGTTGTTGTTATTCTTGGGATAACTTTGTATTTCCACTGAAATTGAGCTAGAAGTCATTCACATGTATTTCTGCAAATGACCCTCTAAAGTTACATACATTTGCAAGTGGCTTTTTTGGCACTCAATCACACATGCTAAATTTACAGTCTCTTTTATATTGAACCAAACAGCTATGCAAGATTAAAATGCTCGGTCATTTAACCGAACATGTGTGGCAACATTTGTTCATTTTGTGTCATCCACCCAAGGGCCAGTTTGATTTAGTTTCCCGTGTCACTTAGACCTGCCCATAAATAAATGTTTAAATCAATGTCAGGTTTTAGAAAATGTTGAGCTATTTGTTATACCATGGGTACATATTAACTATTTTACAATACATCTTTAACAAACATGTGGTTTCACACGTAGAATCCTTAAGTGAATACACTGGATTTTAAATTGCATCTTGATATATGTATAGGGTGCATGATGGTTCATTTTATAAAAAGCCCTAAACTGAAGTGCTTGCTGAGAAGGAAGGCGATTGTTTAATAAAAGCATTTTGAAAGGCTGTGTCATTTAAAAATAATAGCAAAATATGGGATTTAAGAATTTTAAATAAATTTAATATGATGATTTATCTCTCTTGCCTAAAACTTCTAGTAAATGTTATATATTTTAGAAAGATTTATATGGAGTCAATTCTGATGTCATCTCTTAATAAAGTTAATGTCAAATACAAATATTTAATTTCAGATTAAATAATGGAAGTATGGCTCTTATAATTGCACGGAACACTTCTCGACAGGAATTTATAAAACACCTGAAAAGATACGCCAGTGTTAAAAATCAGGTATGGTAAATTCTTTTTGTTACTTATATGCAAAGCTATTAAGCACGGACAGTAATATGTTGCAAGAGTTGACATCAAGTCTTGCCTCATAAAAAGGCTTTATTTTCTTCCAAATATATTAACTTTTTTGTCAACCTGTACTTCCTCCAAATTTTGAAAAGCATCCACTAGTACTACAATATAGATTGGCCTTTTTTGAGCTATGGCTTGGTGGTTATATATTTGTGTCTTCTTGGTTTGTTTGTTTTTTGTGTGCAAAAATAGACATTTAATATTTTGAAATTATGAAGTAAATAAAGATTAAAATTACCTACTAGGGATGCTCTTCAGAATGAGAAGTGTGAACCATGTTTAGGTTGAACTGAATGTTCATATATATATTAACAATGGTAGCGCATATTGGAAGCCATCAGTTGTGGGTTGATCCTCTTATCTCTCCCCATTTCTGTGTACAGTCCATGGATTTCTGCATTCACATTGACCATCATTTTGGGGAGGGAGTTTAAAACCCTTAAATGCCAGTGCTTCCCCAGGGATTTGTTGGTAGCCTCCTTGTCTTCTCAGGACACCTCCTCCTGGGTGATCACGTGGCCCCCTGTTTTGAACTGAGTGTGGCCCACTTTCAAGAGTTCTGTCCCCTTCTGACCTGCAGGACCACTGTGGCTTCCTCTGTGCTGCGGCCACAAAACTCTCAGGCCTCCTGTGTCCATAGCTGGCCTTACTGTCTTTTCCCCTAAAGGGCCCCTTCCATGGCATCACTCCCCCCCATCCTGGAGTTGCTCTGACTCCTCTGTCTTCCTCATTTCTCACAGCCCACCCCCCACGCAGGTATTTGTTCCCCCTTTTAAATGTTTCTGAAATGGCTCCTTCTCCTCACTTCAAAACTCATTCCTTCTTGCTTCTAATAGCCTTCTTTCTGGTCTTTTCCCTGCTCTTGTCTTCCAAACTTCCTTCTAAGGGGCTTTTCCTAAAACACACATCTGATTTCTCTTCTGCTTAATTCTGCAATGCCTTTCTCATCGCCATCAGGCTAGCATCTCATGTCCACAGCATGTGCATGGCCCTCTGTGTCTGGCCCTTGCCCGCTGAGGCCTCACCTCTTTACCATCCTCTACCAGAATTCCTGTTTTTGTCCTTGTATCAGTCTGCTAGAGCTGCCATACTAATATCACAGCCCGGGAGGCTTAAACGCAGAAACTCATTCCTTTACAGTTCTGAAGGGGAGAAGCCCCAGAAGGTGGGGTTTCTCCTGAGGCCCCTCTTGGCTTGCAGAGGGCTGGCTTCTGGCTGCGTCTGCAATGGTCTTTCCTGTGTGTGTGCACACATCCCTGGCATCTCTCTGCATCCCAGTTTCCTCTTCTCACAAGGACACCAGTCCCATTGGATTAGTGCCCACCCCAGTGACCCCATCTCAACGAATTACACCTGCAGAGCTCCTGTCTCCAAAGAAGATGACATTCATAGGTGGTAGGAGTTAGGACTTCCAGGTACCTTTCTGAGGGACACAGTGTAGCCTATGATAGCCAGTTAGTAATGAGTCATTTCAAGCTCATTTTTACAATGAATGACTATGTAGACAATGAGTGATTAAGGAGAGATTATTACAAGTGCACAGCATGAGGGATGTCTGTAAGGCGGTGCCCTGGGGTGGGAAACCTGATGCAGAGACCTAAGCATTTTCAGAGAACTGCTTGGGCCCTCTAATCAGAACAGCCGAGGCCACCATATAACCCCAGCATAATCCCCTGAAACCCAGTGTGTGACACAGAATAAACTGGAAAATCTCTGGTCTGTATTTTCTACTATGTAAAATAAGGATGTTTGGAAAAATTTCAGTTTTCTGTCAACTTCAAAATTTCTGTGCTTTATTGAGGAAGGAGGAAGATTTATATGTGGAAGATAGAACATGTAGATAATATGAAGAATAAACCTCATGCCACTTATCTGGAAACTAAAACAAATGAGCACTCTGCATTTCTGCTAGAGCATGTAGGTTGTTTTTTTCCCACTAGTTTCCGTAAATAAGAAACATTGAAATTTGGAGTTTACACTATTATCTTGCAACTTATGGCCGCCTTGAAAGTGGGAATGAAGCAGGCAGACACCTGTGAAACATTCGATTAAATTTTTTTTTTTTTTTTGCCTTCATAAAGTTTAAGCCTTGGTTCTTCTGAATTAAATTCCAAGTGTAAAGCTTACACTAGACTTTGCTTTATATCAGCTAAACTAGTCGACAAGTTACTAATCAAGTCAGTGGATTATGTAAATTTTCTGTATCAACAGGCCAGTACTAAAGACTGTCTTTAATTGGAAATTCTACAATATCATTACTGTTTCATAGAGATTTCATAGGGATTCACTGTTTCGTCGTGAAACAAGCTTGGCCAGCTGCTAGATCTAAACGAGGCGGGAAAGCCTCAGAAGGGTTCCTTCTTCCAGGGAAACTGGGGACCCCTGGTTATAATGCATGTTTATATTTACTTGCAAGAGAGAGCACAGTGAACTTAATGTGCACTAGCAGTTAGGGAGAAAGGAAACACCCTGATTATGTGCATTTTTAAAATTGCTAACAGTATTACAGATGTCTCCCATTTTCTCCTTTTTGCCCCATCTCAGACGTCACCATGCTATTGTCTGTGTCCGTTGGTATGCATAGACGTTCTTTGGTTAATTTCTTCCTGTCCCCTCCCACCATCTCCCCTACCGAGATCTGTTATTCTGTTCCCTGCATCCATACTTCTGGGCCTATTTTGTTCCTTATATTCTATATGTGAGTGAGGTCATGTGATATTTGTCTTTCTCTAACTGGCTTAGTTTGCTTAGCATACTACTCTCCAGGTCCATCCATGCTGTTGCAAAGGGTAAGAGCTTCTTTTTTATAGAGCCACATAGTATTCCATTGTGTAAATGTATCACAGCTTAAAAAAAAATATTTATTGTTGAAAGTAGTACATTTATATATGTCCCCTTACTCCCCATTGACCCTTTCCCTCCCACCCTCCACCTTCACCACTCTGTTGTCGATGTCCATGGGTTATGCATATATGCATACAAGTTCATTGGTTGATCTCATCCTACCCCCACCCCTCCCTTCCCTCTGAGAGTCCATAGTCTGTTCCATGCTTCTATGTCCCTGGATCTATTTTGTTTATCAGTTTATGTTGCTCATTAGATTCCACATATGAAATCATGTGATACTTTTTCTCTTGGCTTATTTCGCTTAGCATAATACTCTCAAGGTCCCTCCATGCTGTCTCAAAAGGAAAGCGATTCTTCTTTTTTATTGCAGCAGAGTATGCCATGGTGTAAATGTACCACAGCTTTTTTATATATTCATCTACTGATGGGCGTTTCAGAATTCTTAGAATATATTCCCCGAAGCAAGGTTGCTGGATCAAATGGCAGATCCATTTTTTTAAAATATATATACTTTATTGATAATTTCTTACAGAGAGGAAGAGAGAAGGATAGAGAAGGATAGAGAGTTAGAAACATCGATGAGAGAGAATCATCGATCAGCTGCCTTCTGCACACCCCCTACTGGGGATGTGCCCGCAACCAAGGTACATGCCCTTGACCGGAATCGAACCCGGGACCTTCCAGTCCCCAGGCCGACGCTCTATCTATTGAGCCAAACTGATTTCGGCTGGCAGATCCATTTTTAATTTGAGGAACCTCCATACTGTTTTTCCATAATGGCTATACCAGTCTGCATTCCCGTCAGCAGTGTACGAAGGTTCCCTTTCCACCATATCTTTGCCAGAACTTGACGTTTGTTAATGATTGCCACTGGTGGGTGTGAGGTGATACCCCATTGTCATTTTGATTTTCATCTTTCATGTCTACTGGCCATCTGTATGTCATCTTTGGAGAAGTGTCTATTGAGGTCCATTTGTTTTATTTAGTTCAATTTTCCATTCGTTGAGACTTACACTGTTAAAGAAGTAAAAGTTTATCCAAGGAATAAAACCAGTGCATACAGTCTAGAGGAGGAGGATCAACCACGTGAAACTGCCTCAGAAAACAGTTTCCCCTGGAATGTAGATGGCGACTTGATGGAAGTTACATCAGAGGTCCACATTAGGTAAGTCTAATGATTTCACTGACTTCTATGTCCACCAGTAGACACAAAACTGCTAGTATAAATTTCCATTTATACTAAATTTCCTTCTTCCTGTAACTATCAAAGCAAGCATTTGGCTGGATTTTTTTTTTAAATTAGCAAATCAGGGAAGGGTAAACAGATAAATGTATAATTTTAATAAAGTATGACTTTACATTTATTCATCATTTGTTTGGGAGAGTTAACACATTTTCTTTGGTTATAAGTCCACACTATACAGATAATGCATGTCTACAATTTCCATTTTGAATTTGAAAAGAGTCAAAAGTTTAAACTTGGCGACTCTGAGTAGCAGACTATTTAATCTATTAGTCTTATAACACTTTGTATTCAGCAGTTCCATGTAATTTACATAGCATTTAATTAAGTAACAAGAGCAACTGGTGAGCTATCTGTACAATTGCCTGCATTTTACAAAAACAATGGAGAATATTAGTCAAGGCTTTATACTAATTCAGTGCTGATTTATTACACATCCTGCCCCAGTTTCTCCAGATTTCGTTTTTGTTGGCTGCCATTAGACTTGCACTTGGTATTAAGCATTGTACACAGTTGGTATATGTGTGAAAAATAACAATGATAGGTTGATAAAATAAATAATTATACATATTTTATTCTTTGCAGATTACACCCACGACTTATCAATCTTTATGGTGAAAGCATGGAAGAAATGAATGATTCCAAAGTAACATGTAATTGTTTATAACAGAAACATATGAACTAAAATTTTAATATGAATGGACATATTTTAAACAGATATCCCAACAGGAAAAAATATTTTTTTAAAGAAATTAAAATTGCTTGCTACTCTTGACACATTTACTAAAAATCAGTGCTGAGGGTTCAAATATACCAAAAATTATTTAAATTCTGATTTTTTGAATGTCTTTATATCTACTTTTTAACCTGGATAATTCCAAAGTGAAATAATTTACAAATTTACATTCTTTCATTTTTCAGGATTTGAGTTCATCAATTCTGATGTTAAATATCCTGTAGTCTGTACAAATAGACCACAGAGTTCATGTAAGAATGCCCTGATTTTCCTAATGAGGTCCCTGTCCAATGAGGTTAAATTTCAAAATTATACAATTCAATCTAACCAGAAATAGAACTACTAGTATTACTTTTAAAAATTTCTGTAATAACAATTTCCCCAAAAAAGACTCCCTCCTATGTTTAAGTTGTTATGGTACAAATTTTGTAAATATTCTCTGAAAGTTGAAAATTTAAGTTGATTTTCTTTCTTCAAAGTGGTAGGGTTTTAAAATTCATAGTTTTAAACTATGCAAAATGTCTAACTGGGCAGAATCTGGCCCATTAGGGTACTGTGCTCTCCTCTTGCTCCTGACAGTCATGTGTTCTAGCCATTATAACATTGTTTTCAATAGCACCTGAAATGCTGTCATTTCTGAATAGGAAAAAACCAAATTCAAATTTCCTCAGAGATCATCCTTGAGAAAGAAATTCTAAATTTGGGCTTCATTTTCCACTGGTGATTCTAGGAATTCTCCTGAATAGCTTCTATTAAGAAAAGTATAATTTAAATAATATAATTAGATTGTATTGGCTCACAGACTTCACAGGAGGTTTCATGTTCATGCATCTCTGTGCATTCCATATTTTCCAGCCATCACAGACTGTAGGCTTGTGATGGATAACTTACACAGCAATTAGGTAGTCTGAGGAATATGGCTTTTGGCAGGGACTTCCTATAAATATTTTCCATAATAGTAGAGACTGACTTCTAATTTATCTATTTGATCACATCTTGTAATAGAGTTTCAAAATTTGGCCACAGTCTTCTTTTATATATAAAGACAGATTTAGTCCAGTTCAGATGAAATTATATTCTAAGATCAGCATCTTGTTCATATGTATGAATAAATAATAGAAAAGATTATATAATTTTATATAATTTATATTTTCAAATTTTAAGACATTTAAAGATAATTATAAAAAGGAATATAAGATAACCAATAAAAATTTAAAATGTTTCACTGATCACTAAAACATATACCACGGGAATTTTGATGTTATATTCACTGGATATAAGCTAAATCTATTTTAAAATTATAAATTATGTTTTCCCAATTTTCATGTAAAAGAGACTGATATTATAAGCATGTAACACTTACATATGAAAAGAGTAATATCCAGTTACTATTTACAGAGTATCAGTATATTTCTCCTTAATCACTGGTTTCACAGAGCTTTGATTTAAAAAAAATTATTTGTGAGGTACAGTTTTCATATTTTACATATACCAGTTAAAGTGCAACATTCACAATCTATTTCAGAATATAAATTAGAATTTTAAGTACTGTTGTTTTGTAAACAAGAAAATTGACTAATGATAGATTTTTAAAATTTACTCAGGGGTACCCTTGAAAAACTTGTTACAGGAGAGACTTATGGATTTATACCTATGTGAACATATATGTATATATACAGAAAGAAGAAATCCATAGTTGTATAAACAACAATTACCCAGAAGTCATCCCATTAAGCTCAAGCCAGTGTATCAAAGTTCAGTCTGAAGTTTGCTCTTCAGGCCTATTAATCATAGACTGCTGAGTGGTTGTTGATCAAAGCTCATAGGAAATGTGTTACAAGTAAAGGGCTTAAAGGTAAAATGCTCTATTTAAAAATATTCAGCAGGATTTTTTCAAAGAGCTGTTTCATTCATTAGGAAACAGCTCTTTGAAAAAATCCTGCTGAATATTTTTAAAGAACATAATTCAAACAAGACTCAAAGATTAGGAATTTTATTTTGCTGAAGCAAGCACATATCTTGAAGTCTAAGACTTTGCTTCAATCAAGTTTATGATTTAATTCAGGTGCACTTTTATTTCTGAATATCTTTAAGGGATTATCTTAAATGTAATGTTTTAGTGTTTTCTACCCATTTAATAACTGAAACAAGACCTTTTGCATTTGCCTTAAGACACAGCATGTCACAAGGTTATGAGTAAAAAGTACATAAAAGAACTCTGGGCAAAGCAAAGTTCATGGTTTCTTGTAAACAATGTCTTAAATTCTTTATTATATACCTGAGTCTTGGTTTTCTCAATTTAAAAGAAGTCTTTAATCTGCATCATCATTGCTTTTAGCATCATCATTGCTTTTACTGTTAATGTAATTCCAACTGTCTCTTCTGTTTTCTTCTTGTAGGATGGATTTGTACTGTCTTTTAAAGAAGCCAGCCTGAAAAAATATTGTATAATCACTGGTGTGCAGTTATTACACTCATATAAAATATCTAGACAATCAATGGCAATTTAACATCGGTGATATTTTCTATGACTTTAATTAAAACAATGTATAACAAAATCAAATTTTTCATAGGATAATTGACACCATTTGAGGACCTGCTATAGTTCTTAAATTGTGTCCCATGGAGTCAGTAAAAATTAATTTGGAAAATATGGGATTAAAGAGCAATTACTGCAAGAGTTACTAATGTATGTGTAAAATCTCTAAAATTGACATTCAACATAATGTGCGGTGTCTCAAATGTTTCTTTGAAAATGAGTTATCTTTAAAGAAGGCATATTTTTCTAGAACTTTGATATGGAAGTTAGGAGAAATATAGTGAAATTAGTACTGTATAATCACTTGGGAGGCACAAATTGGCTTTAAGAAATTCAAGGGTGGCGTTTTGAGTGGGTTAACATTGGTCATTATTAAAGAAAGGCTTACCTTCCACATAACATATGAAATCAACAAAAGTAAAATAAGTCCAAGTATCAAGCTACTTGAAATAATTGCTAAGGTCAAATGACGTGTGGGTCTTTGATGATGTAGTCCTTCGAGCCAAACCTATATTTTAACCAAAATAAAGAACCATAAGTTTAAAAGTTTGCTCCTATTTCCTTTGCAGCCCCTCCTCGATCCCCAATAGTATTTAGAACAACCCATCCCATTCTCTTGCTGGTTCGAATATAACCATAGGAAATGCTGGTAACTGATCAGCAGAAACAGTAAGTACAGTGGATTTTTTTTCTATAGTTCTTCCTCCAATCCATCCTAAATTCCTTAAAAAGCTGTCATTCCCTCTTTCCAGGTGTGGAAAATACCAACTCTCAGGAAAGTATTTCAAGCCCTCCATGATCTAGTAAAAAATTATTTTCCTGACTAACTGCCCTAGCAATACTATTTTCCCTACAGTCTTAATGTTTCAGTTTAGCTTACGTGTGCAACACTGGCATCCTTGTTTAGTTCAATAATTTTTGGATGTGGCTCTGGAAAAGCTGTCGCTCTTATTTCAAACTTGAGTGCGGAAGTTTCATCCTGTTTAATAAACGAAAGATCTCTATTGATTCATAGTTTTATTTCATGAAGACATATTAACATGACTAATTTCTCATGATCCTTACCTACTATCTAGAAGTTTTCATAACTAATCTTCCCCAATTTACTTCACCATTTGTAATTGCAATGCTTCCTTTGATTCTCAAGGCATGGTCTTGATATTAATTTATATGGCACCATTTTGTTGAAATTCTTTTATTAAACATAGCCATGGCATGCAGATAATTTGATTTAAATATCATGTGTTAGTTTGTTGTATATTTTCTCCTGGATAAACCTTTCCTAAAATTCATTTTATTTGGGCTTCAGTTTCTTTCTAAGTTGTGTTGTCATCTTGCTGCTCTGATCAAATATACACAGTCTACCTAATACTGTAATGGAAAAATCTGGTACAAATAAGTTATAGCATTCAGATATCAAATCAGTACGTTGATGAACTCAGAGCTTTACTATTTAATACGGAGACTTATAAGCAAGAATCCCCAGATGCTAAGAACTTTTGAAATTGTATGCACAATTGAGGTGTTTTAATTATGTGCATTCATTGGGGAAGATGAGAATATATTCTTGAAGGTCTTAAAAGATTTTTATTGTGTTTTAAAGAGTATTTTACTCCTTAGCTTTATTAAATATTAGATTTTAAGCATAATTTAAAATAGTTTGGGAAGGACTTTAAGACTATACAAAATGTTAAGGTAGTCAATATCTTTGATTTAATCAAGGTCTATAAATAGTTGAACATACTTCCTAAAATAAACATCTTAATTATCTATTTAATTACTCAAAATCATGTCATTTAAACAATATATTCAGCTGAAGTAAAAGTGGAGAGATCAACCAAAGGACTTGTACGCATGCATATAAGCATAACCAATGGACACAGACACCAGTGGGACAAGGGCGGGGGGTGGGGGGTAAGGACACATATGTAATACCTTCATCAATAAAGAAAAATAATTGAAACAGTTAAGTATCAGTTTAAATTTTATTTGTATTAATACCTTCTTAACTTGTTGAACGCTTCCCTACATGCCATCCCACTAAGGTATGGTTTGCAGAGTCTGTATGGACTCACCATTTCTAAGATGGATGGCCGGCCTTCCAGCTGAATGTGCACACTGGCTTCTTTCCCACTTTCCATTTTCCCAAAATTGCATAAGAAATTCAAACACCGTGGGTCAGCTTTTGTGCAGAACTTGAAAGAATACAAAAAAAAAAAGCTACATTAACATTTCAACTTTTTTAAGAAGACGGCTAAAATAATTTCCATGGAATTAAAGATCTGTTTTTGTTAGTGGCATTTTAAAAATCTTACATTAAACAATTTAAACAAGTGTTTGCTTTATAAAATAAGGTATTTGAACTGGAGCATGTGTTCTTATGAACCTAACCGTCTGGGATAGATGTTGGAAAGAAAAGACTCCTAATCAGAATTTTGCCAAGTTGGATGTTCTCTGTTTATTGTAAAAATTGAATAATTTGAATGCCAAGATTGCTGCTTTTTTTAGTTTGTTTTTTTTGTTTTGTTTTTTCATAAATTCACTAAACTGAAAAGAGGCAAAGTTCTTCTGAGTAGCCTTTGTGAAATGCGATTATGAGAGCATGGAGAAATGCCTGGCTGGCACAGAAAGGGCATTTGTCAGACAAATCATTAAAATGTCTATAGTTAACCCTAGGTCTATTGCAAATGACCAATCATGCCTGTTCCTCACATGCAAGAATATTCCTTGCTTCTCTCTGAACCCAACTGACGCTCAAACCCATTGATTTTAAGCATTTCAGTTCTATAGGTGGGAAAACAAGAACAATGAAAAACAAACTTACCAATAACCTCTTATCAGTCCTCGAAAAGAATTTATATATATCTCTTAGGGCCTCCATTGCATCTTTTTTCTTTACTGATGTGCACGTTCTTTGATAATTTTTAAAATGGCATTCTCCTGAACTAGTCTATAAAGATAGGAAGAAAAGTGTTATGATTGAATACTAGAAAGAACAAGAAAAGCAACATGGTTTTAAAAGTTCCAATAAAATGAAGTTCCAATTGCTTGATTACCTTTTCTAAAAATATCAAGTCCTTCTGAAAAGTGTGAAAATATTTTTGACAGATTTATTTGGGAGAGATTAAATCTCTGCAGTAAAAACACAAACTCAGAAAAATTTTAGAGGTTGGATAGAGGTTCTAAACTAATCAAATGGCCTTAACCTTACAGAAATTAGGGCAATGTGAAAAACAGCATGAAATTCAACATTTCTCGGGCTTTAGACACCATGTCCTACCATGTAAATTTGGAATTCAAGTAAGATTTTTTTAAAAATTAGATCTCAAACCCAGTTGGTAGGCTTACTGTTTGCTTGTCTTGAAACTGGGAGAGTGAAAGCAATTCTGATGGAATCAACAATATAAGAATACTGATTCTTAAGTAGTGATTTGAACATTCTTTCTTTAAAAAAAGGCTGAAATATTAATTTTGTTCCCCAACAGTGGTCTCAAGTTTTATGGAAAATTCTATCAAATTACTTCATCACAAAGAAAATGTACTGTAAGAGTAGAGCACAATTCTGTTATTGTGTATACGTCAAATGCAGAGGTTCTAATGCAATGTATAATATTCGAGGTGTTCTCAATGAATGCAGGGTGAATTTACAGCTGAGAGTGAGTGTAATTGAAGGTAACAGACATTTCAATTTCAGCAGTATTACTTACAATAGAGGAAGGAACCAATTTTTACCTGGACATCCAAAATGTTGAACAACTTATCAGCTTGGGGGATAAAAGAATTTGGGACCATTATTTCCACACTAACATTTGGAGCCATGCTAGGACCAGTGTTGATAACCTGATAAGAAGGGGAAAAAATTAAAACTTTTAAACGTTTTCATAAATGTAAGTACATATATAAATGAGCTCTTAGGTGAGCCCATCTGTATGATGAAATGCTTCTAGTGGTGGTGATTTGTAGTTGGCAGCTACACCGCAAAGGGAGACAGAATGTTGACAGAACTGAAAAAAAATTTTGCTAAGAATTACAACCTTGAGTCTTTATTCCCAGCTCCCTCTTTTTGCTATTAATTAGGCCAGAATGTTCAGGCAGATGTTCTATTTAGTCTAAAGAAAGAGAGATCAGCAATGTACACGTGTATGGCACATTCTGTACCTAAAATGCCATGACCAATTGGTCCTCATCGCTACCCCATCAGGTGGGGCAACATGTAATTATTTGCCAGCTGAAAAAAATGCTAAGAGGTGTGAGTCAACGATGCGCCCAATATAAAAATGACCAGAATTGGGACAAAACCCAGGTATTCTCATTTAAATCCTATGATGTGTTCACAAAAACCACTCCGTGCAGAGGGGATGTCAGCAGTAAGCGAATAAAATGTATTTTAATTCAGGGTTATTATAGTGCTGACACACTCAGAAAATCACAAAGGGGTAGGTTATTTGGTTTTAGAAAAAAAACTCAATAGGTTTTTAAAGAATAATGCACGAGGGAGTGATATTTCATTACTGCTGGCAAATTTGGGGATTGCAGATCCCTGTAACAGGGAATTGGGCCAAAATACTACCACCTGAGAGCTTCACTGTGAAACCAATACAAAGTCAGAATGAAATAGCATGACTCACGGACTTGCAATACTTTTTGAATGCATATGCTATACATGAAGAACGTGTCCCTAGCTTTGGGACCTATGGTAATTGCTCAGCCATGCAGACACAGGGCAGTTTCAAAGGCAGTGCCCAGACCTTCAGACAAGCCTTCCTGATGCCTGCAAATAATCCTCCTAACCTACAACACCTTCCATCCTTGTTTGCCGGATTAGCATTTAGACCCCCCAAGAGTGTATTCATCCTTCTTCAGACTCACCAGACCTGCAGGACTTCAAAATCGAGGGCTACATTTTTCCCCATTACTACTGTATACTAGTATAACAAAAACTGGACTGTCCGTACACTAAATAGGACCTCAAAGTCACTCTTCTTCCGCAGATCGAAATGCCAGGAGTTTGCATTTCGGACAAGCCCTCCAAGTGATTCTGATGTACATTTTGAAGAGCATTGCCTTACAAACTATCAAAATGTACCGAAATCCAGACTCACACCCCGCAGATTGTTACATAGCTCTATGGATATTTGGGTGGTACTTTTGGTTCAAAAAATTTTGGTGGACATTATTTCCAATTATCTACTAATCATCAACATCCATGATGCACCAAAAATATCAGTCGATAGTAAATAAACATTTTGAAGTTGTCTTTATATTGGTATACTAATGTTTCTGGATAAAAAAATATACGTATCTTTACTGAATAAATGATGCATAGCTTGCTACAGGTAACCTACCTACGGCCTGAAAGGCTGACCAAGCAGACCTTCAATGGAGCTGACTTGACTTGGTAATTTTAGGGCTTTTGAATGCTTCAACCAAGAGGAGAGGTCACCAGTTTGCACCTAAACATGCCTTCCTTTGGCCTATCCCGTTTTTTCCTAGGCACCTCTAGCAGATTCTCTTCCTCCCACAACTTTGCTAGTTTCAAGTGTTACCTCTGTTCCTGCCAGCTCATTCTCACCTGCATCATAAGGAGATGTGGGCTTAAGAGGACAAGAACAGGGGGAGGAAATGGCACGGGTACCCGTGTGGCAGCTCCTTCCTTATCCTAACCAAACTGTGCCGGCCCGAGGCTGAGGGACATCACAGAGATACCATGTCCTCTCGAGCAATGCACCTGTCACGTTCTCTGAGATCGTTACAAATATCAACACAACCAACTTTTCTTACATGGAACGTGAAGTTCATTTTCTCTGTCATGCACGTTTCGGGCTCATGGTCCTCCTTGGATCCATACACAAGTGAAGTTGGATTTATAAACCTGATAGAAACAAATCCAAATTTAGTGTGTTCTTCCGTGTTACAGTCTCATTTATTTATGAAGTACATATGGGATGCGTACCAGGTGCCAGTCTGTGCTAGGCGCAGGGAGGCCAATATTCATAAGACACATGGCCCCACCCGAGACCTGTACAGTCTACTTGAACGTGGTTAATGGGCTTTCTTTTGATGAGGTGTTATAAACAGTCTTTCTCTACAGGTTAGATTATAGCTTATCTTTCAAATATGCTATAATTTAGATAACAGGCACTTTAAGCACAAATACTTTCGGTTTCTTGGTAAGATAGAAATTTTAGTAACAATGTAATGAAATTAGAAAGCCGTGTGCTCTGACTTGGTTGATAGTATCTCTTCCCAACACTGTATGGCTCATTCTACTGATATATATAAATCTGGCAAATATAAGTCCTTAGTTTTTTCCTATGACTTCAATATGCTCCTATACTGCAATCTATCTTACCTATTTTTGAGTTGTTTCTTCCAGTCTCCTAATTCCTGCTAGCCATTTTTTATTTGTTCATTCCATCTGGGGAACATTTCAAGCACCAGTAAGTGTGGTAACATTTTTGTTAGAACACAAAGCTTTTACCTGTGATTATACGTATGTATGGTCAGTAGTGAACTTTAAGAAATACTTTCCTAGGGAAATCCTGACTCCACAAGTTGCTTATATTTGGCAGCTGATATGAGGTAATGCAAATTAGGGACCCCATTACCCAGGAAAGAAACGAGAAATATTCAAATGCAGAGTAGGCGGCATAATAGTTGCAGAACAGAACTTGCTCAAAATAAGAAGACGTGGATAATGGGGGAAAAGGGAGGATGCTCATTATAGGAAAATGAAGGAGGGCAGGCAAGACAACATTCAAAACCAAGAAACACACAACTGCTTTTCTTTGCTTCCCACTGATTTTCTGGGTCCTCCCTCGAACGGCTGCCTTTATTCCCCTGCCTTTTTGTATCTCATAAACCTGGTATCCTATTTCATCAGTTTCAGACACTGATATGTTTATTTCTATATAATTCTGTGCCATGCAATGGGTGGATAAAAGTTACTGGGGATGGCTTTATATTTAGAGCAACAAGAAAAACTCACTTGTGCATGTTGTATTTATCTTCAATTGCTTTAAAATGTACTTTTAAACAAAGTCTAATAGCTTAAATAATTTCCGATACAATTATTAAAGGTTTTCTTAATACTCCTTTCATGAAGAATACTCAACTCTTCATTCATGTCTTCCTTGCATCAGAGTCAGAACCACATAAACAATTACTAAAATTATGAGGAATCAGTGACTGCTGGCTCTGGGGCTGTGGGTGAGGAACCCTGTGATTCACAGTTACAGAGAGCAGAAAAGAGCTGCAGACAGCTCCTACACAGGTTCTAGGGAGTGGTCATTTGGTCAAGCTTGCGATCCTTGAAACTTGACACTTGCCACAGCCACTGAGTGTGATCAAGCAAACTGTGCACTGCTCATCCCCCAGGGGCCGGGCCTGACCTGCGCTGGGCACCTCCAGACACGGCCCGTGCAAGGCTGAGCGGGCTCTTCCAGGAAGAAATCCCCTCCAGCTGGGCACTAGTGTGATGTGGTCTCAGTGACACTTATACGATGGGGTAAAACAGCAAACAGCTGGGCAAGGGACTGCACTGCTACGGTAATTGTTAAGAAAGAGAAACGGCATCGGATCTTTAAGAAGTCTTTTAAATATGGTTTAGACCAGTGTTTCCCTAGCTTCTCTAAGCTTAGAGCACTAGTTAAGTATACCCTTTTACCTATATGTTCCCAAAAGTTCTAGTTTAGCACTTCTTAGTTGGGATTCAGGAATCTGTATTTTAACAACTCCACCAGGTGATTCTCATCATGAGGGAAGTTTGGGAAACACTGGTTTAGACTAACACTGGATGCAGCAAGAAGATTTAGCATCGGCTCTCCTCCCTAGAGGAGGCCTCAGTGTCTACTTACCCGTGCACCGTGAGCATGACTTCGTATCTCAGAGGCACTGCTAACGTCACTTTGTTACGCTTCAGATGGTCCATCTCCCCTTCATTTTTGCTACGAAACAAACGGAAAATGCCCTGTTAGAATGCATTGGCACAAAGACCGTCTTCAGCGAGAACTAGTTATATGCCATGTATGCCTATAAACTTGGAGGTGGGTTTAAATAGTGCATTTTGGGGAGTGGGGATAAAAGTGGATGTGACAGCTCTGACCGGTTTGGCTCAGTGGATTGAGTGTCGGCCTGCGGCCGGAAGGGTCTCAGGTTCAATTCCGGTCAAGGGTGGCATGTAACTTGGTTGTGGGCACATCCCCAGTGGGGGGTGTGCAGGAGGCAGCTGATTGATGTTTCTCTCATCAATGTTTCTAACTCTCTTTCCCTCTCCCTTCCTCTCTGTTAAAAAAAAAATCAAAGTATTAAAAATATATTTTAAAAAGTGGGTGTGACAGACATTTTTATGATGGGATCAGCAGAAACTTGCTTCCATTATTCACACTGTTACTTCCTCCTCTGCTGGTTAAAGGTTTGTGTCTTAGATCGTGTCAGAGTTTTCTCCTGCAGACAATGGGACACAACGCCATGGTTTCCCTAAGGTCCCCTCCCCAAAGTGTCAGGGGCCTAGTTCCTCCCACACCAGTACTTCTCACAGTGGACCTACCAGGAGGCAAGCACTGTGATGCTGAGATCCTCTTCTGCTCTGCTCAGGGAGCTCGCATCCAGCAGAAAGCTCACATCTACCTGCACACAGAGAAGGGAAGCTCATTTAAAAAGCAATCTAACACATGTTTACCAGCTGAACTTTAATTTTTCTTAATAGTTTATACCCCGAGGAATGCCCGGCTCTATAAACTGTGTTCTAGAAACACAGGCTACCCCTCATTTGGACAGCGAGCTACAGGGAAGCTGTTGGGTTTGTGGCGACTTGAAAGCACCAGCAATTCCACAGGTGACATCCAGAGACAAAGCCTCCTCCGAATGTAGACGGGCAGGTCCCGAAGGACAGAATCAGAGATTCTCTAACAACTAGAGGGGAGACTCTTGCCAGAAACACCGTTCTGTATAGCAGAGGTGACATGCCTCACAGATAGGGCTACCGGGGCCGGGGTGGGGAGAGGGTTGGGGAGGAGTGACACAGGGGAGCAGAATTCTGATGGACACATTCACACCCCCCTCCCCTTTTACAGTGAACATTGCCAAGAGTATAAACACAATCTCAAAGGTCTCAAGCCCAGTTAGTTTTGGTTTTATCACTTAGCTATTTACCCTAAGCAAATAATAAATTATATATTTGTATGCAATATAAAAATAGAAACATTTTGTATTAAGAATTATAAATGCTAAATGCTTACCCTTGAGAGATGATCTACAAATATATAACCAACATTACAGTCAATTTTTACTATGCCAGAGCTGTCTGTTACGTCACAGTTTATTTGCTTCTCTTCCTAAATAAACAAACAAAATCAGTTGGTTTAGGTAAAAAAGGGAACAAGACGTTTGTAACCCGTGTTTAAGGATGGCTTTTGGAAACACATCCCCAAAGAATTTACTTTCCTAGACAACTATTTTTGGAATAAACAGAAATGTAATCAAGTGATATAATGTGTACATATGTGTCTAGGTTTATTCTAACATACAAGTAAATGCTCCACGGAATAATCCCTGGACTTGAGGCTTTCATCCAGGTTTGCGTATCCCTAATTCATTCAAGGCCCAGTTCGTTGTAAAATCATGAGGCAAGGAATTCATAAGGTCTATGTTTCACATCCCTCTTCTGTGGGGGATGTGAGAATGTGTTTTTAAGGTGTATAACTACAATAACTGGAATCAGAATAGTATAAATACACACATATACATATCCCAACATTTCAGGGAGATATACATCTCTGTATGTATTTGTGCAGATATGTATTTCCCTGAATATTTGAGTTTTCCCTCTTACTAGTGCAAACAGGCTCTTAATGCCGCAGAGAAAGGGGGGATAGATATCTGTGAGAGGTCAAAGGCCTCGCAACATGCCCTTATTGTGAGGAAATGGCCTCTGGATAAGATCTGAGTAAGACTGCTAAGGAATAGAGAAGCAACAAAGAAGAAAAAAGTTGAGGCTTTCGAACCTTTGAAATTCAAACTTATAATACCTCACCGGTGGATTTAAGTGCTCACGACTGGGGCACGGAGATAAGAAAAGATATCCAGGGGCTTTGAACCCTTCCAGGGAAGGAAAACCTTGCCTAAAACCTGGCCAACACCAGAATTTTGGATTCGTGGCATGTGTAGAGGTCCTTTGGGAACCAGACTGGGTGTAAGAGCTTCCAATGCAGAGGGGTAACTCTGGGAGTCCAGCAGTGAGGACCAATATTGCTGGTGCAGGAATCCAACCAAGAGCAGCAGCATCAAGCACCAGGAAGATGTACGAGGGAGAAAAGCAATGGCACCCAGGCAGCTTGCTTGGATAACTAGGCAACTGTTTCTTGGAAGTAGGAGGCTGACTTTTCTCTTTTTTTTTTTAATCTCAGATTCCAAGGAACTTGTCATGTCGATCAGGGTCATGAGAAAGTCTTAAAATTACTGGAAGACAAAGGGATGTCTAAAGAAATGCCAGATATTTAGACCTCAAATTGATGAAGTGAATCATGCCACGTACATCTTTAAAACACTAAGCGAAATATCATGTAGTATCATGCTGTTGTGGTTTTCAGTACTTACCAGATCTAAAATCTTAATGAGGTAAAGACCAGTGGGTAGTTTGATGTGCAGAGTTGTTTCATATGCATCATCTCCAGCATTAAACAAGGACACATTCAACATCAATGTCTTCATGCTTCCAACAGTGAGATAGGTTTTATTTTCGTGCGGCCTGAAAATTAAGTACAATTATTTCATTCTAATTTGGAAATGCAAATCCCATCTCTTCACTTATCGATCCCAAACATAAAATATTAATGTGAGAAAACAACCGGAGGGAAATGACCACATGCAAGTAGATGCAAATCTATTTTTAAAAGAACTGAGTTTTCCTTAGTTCAAATAAAGTTGGTCAGGTATTACTGGAGAAAAGTTTTTAAATTAGTTATAATTAAACTAGTCTGCTTTCTGGTATACTTTTTTTGTATTCATTGGTTGTTTCTTTTTTAAATAAATTTTTATTGTTGAAAGTATTACTATGTCTCCCTTCTACCTTTCCCCACCCCTCATTGACTTCCTCCAGCCTGCCCTGCCCCAGGGCCTTCCCGGTCCTACTGTCTGTGTCCATGGGTTTGGCATATATGCGTACAAAGCCTTTGGTTGATAACCTCCCACCCACCCACCTTCTTCTGTCTTCCCTCTGAGATTCCTCCCTCTGCAATACTTCTTTTCTGCTTAACTTCTTAGTTCTATAATTTTAACATTATTTTCCTCATTATTTTGCAACATATTTCTAAAAGCAAAGTATATTTTTCCTATCTTTCTTTATTCTTGAATACACATTGAATTAGCTGCTTCCCAAACCAAAGGCGGGGGCGGGAGGGGGAGTGGAGGGATGGGGAGAGGAGAGGGGAGGGATGGATGGGGATAACTGGAAGAAAAGGAGAACAGAGAGTATTTTCACCAAAATACAACATGTTTTGGTGGAAGTGAGCACGGCGTGAGAAAGGACTGCTATATTCCCAGCAAGTGAATCCAACTAAGATCTGTAGAGTAGGATCCGTTTCATAAGACAGGCTGGTCACCTCTATGGATAACGAGACCAAATGAACAGACTTGGAGAAGAGCTTCATTACGCTGCGAACTGGAAAGAGAAGATTGCCCCAAATCTAGACACATGAGTGAGACCAACTTCTGGCTCTGGCCCCCACTCTTCTGGAAGGGGGTGTAGTTAACGTTTTAAGCCTCAAATCACTTCACCTGTAATAATATCTACTATTCATTGAAGATTTAGGTCATGCGATCCTCAGAGCAACACATTTATATATGAGGAACTGGAGGCTTGAGGAACTTATTCAAGGTTACAGCTAAAAAATTCTCAAGTTTTAAAGAAATTCAATCTTTTTACCTACACAGCCCATTCTCTTTACCGATGAGAGGCTGAGAAGAGCTGAATGCTAAAGACGACTTTTGCTACATTATGATTTTATAATCTTCTCTTAAAGACAGATGTTCCTACATATCCAAGAATTTAGAAATAGTAGTTCAACCAGAGAAGGGTGTAACCCAAAGCAAATGACCGGATGAGAATAATTATGACTACACAAAAGGTAAAACATTCATTTAGCACTTTAAAGTTTAGAAAGCTTCCTTAAGAAAGTAAGCATCTTCTATACTACATTCATGTGATCTGTACCCTGCATGCACAGCTACTCAACTGACCAAGAAATCAATTGCAGCATCAGCACTAACTTGTATAGTTTTGAGGAGTGCATTATTAATTTCCATGAACTTCAGAATGAAAACAAAATTATAATTTAGGGCACATTTCTCCACCTTTAGTATAACTTTAAGAAATTGAACTGTTTACTTAATACCTACTAGCAAAAGGTCTTCCTCTCTTATCTTGATTTTTCCTGCTTTAAACTTACTCATCAAGGTAGAACATACACATAGCAAAATGCATATATTCCAAGTGTGCAGCCCAATGAATTTTTGCAAACTAAACACACACATGAAACCAGCACCCAGATCAAGAGAAAGGTATTACCAGCACCACAGAAATCAGCACTCCCCTCGTTACTTCCCCCACTGATTGCCTTGCTTTTACCAATACAGACTGGCTTTGCCCACTTTTATATTTCATATCAATGAATTCATAAAGTATATATTTTTTCTTTACTCAAAATTTAAATAATCAGGTCTTTTCTTACTTAAAATTTTGTTTGTAAAATTAACCTACATTGACTTATGAATTTTTTATTCTCAGTGATATATTCCACTTTGTAAATATACAACATTTTACTTATCTATTCACATTATATTTACCGTATTTGCCGGTGTATAAGACGACTTTTTGGCCCTGAAAAATATGCCTCCAAGTGGGGGTAGTCTTATACGGCGAGTATATAACAAACTCTGTATTTTTAGTGGATATTTTAGGGGGTCGTCTTATACGCCCAGTCGTCTTATACGCCGGCAAATACGTATTTTTCAGGGCCAAAAAATCGTCTTATACGCCGGCAAATACGGTATCTATTGAACTATCTAGCAATTTCTAGTTTGTCTCTATCATAATCTCTTGGTGAACAGATCCATGTAATTCTGTTGGGCCTCTCTATCTAAGAACAGGCCCTTATGGTTTCATGACCCAGAATTAATTCCTTAAAATGCCCCATCTTGGCTTATTTTAGCAACCAGCTTAAATTATACTAACTGTATTTCAGTAACCAAAATATACTGTGAGGAACTATAGTTAAGTAACCCAAAATAAAGCTATACCACAGAACTCTCCTATAATAAGCAAGCACCCTGCAGAGTAGAGGTTCAAAAGCTGCTGCCAGAAGGCCCAGTCCAGAGCTCTGCCTGGTTTTGTCAACAGCGGCTTCATGGAGCGCAGCCATGGCCGGTCATCTGTGGCCGCTCTCACACCATGGATGCCAGCATCCAGGAGCGGCTGAGAGAGCGCGCCGTCCCACAAAGCCCAAAACAGCCACTGTCTCTATGGAAAAAGTGTGCCAAAGCTTCTGCCATAGAGCAGTCTGATGGATAAGGAGACTTGGTTTCAAAATCAGCATACAAAATAATATCACTGTATTTAAAATCTACCGAAACCGGTTTGGCTCAGTGGTAGAGCATCAGTCTGCGGACTGAAAGGTCCCGGGTTCGATTCCGGTCAGGGGCATGTACATTGGTTGTGGGCACATCTCCAGTAGGGGGTGTTCAAGAGGCAGCTGGTCGGTGCTTCTCTCTCATCTACGTTTCTAGCTCTCTGACTCTCTCTCTTCCTCTCTGTAAAATATCAATAAAATATATTTTAAAAAAATCTATTCTGTGTTCTTCTGATAGCCACAGAGGCTCATTTCAAACAGCCTGGGATCCAGCATCTGAGAAAGGGACTCTCTAGGCCTCACGGCTCCTCGGCTGGTCCTGCAGACACCAAGGGGGAAGGAGTGAAGACCACAGGCAGCCTCTCCAGCTCCGGATCCCTGGGTCTGAGAAGCTGGGGATGTTTCGGGAAGGAGGTACAGTGACTAGCAAGGCAGTCATTCTAAACCTTTGCAGGGTGGAACAATGTGACTCGGGGATGGTGTGTTTCAGAGAGCGGCTGTGATTCACCCATTCCTGCGTGGTAAACCGTGTTGCATAAGCACGCATCTGCCCGGTGGCGCCGTGGTAGCCGGCAGAGAAGAGAATCCCAGGAACACGGCCGTCCTGTCCGCTCCCGCTCCCCCCCCCCCCCCCGCACTGTTCTCTAATCATGTTACAACGGAAGGAGCCTAGGAGGTTCTAAAGGTGAACTTCAGCTTGACATTAAAGTTTAATTAAGACTTGAAGAAGAGCTGCCTGGAAATAGACGTTTGTAAAATATCCTGGCGTGAGACCAAAGCATTAGTCACTGAACACCTTGGGGAGAGGAGCTGGCACTTGGACAAGCAACAGAAGGTGGAAGCATCGCATAAACAGCCAGGTTCCCAGACAACGGCGAATTGGAGAGAAACACAGTGTTCACATTTCGGCAGCCAGACTCCTGGTTCGGTTTCCATTTTTAAGCTATTGTGTCACACAGTCATAATGATGATTCTGCCCTTCTTGTTAAAATATACACCGCGCTGCATCCCGATCCGTTAACAAGGTGCCGCCGGAACGGTACCCGCCCGCTTTGTACGGGAGACATCCTCGTCAAGGACCAGGTGCACATCTGGACGTGCGACAAGGCTGCCCCAGAGCTCTCCCCAGAAATCAGCGTTCATTTTTCATTAAAACCTGCATAATGCAGGCTTGAAATTTACAAAACAGCCTAGAATCCATGGAAGTTGAACAAATCAAGGCACTGTGTACATACGGAATCACAACTTAATAAGCAATAGAGGAAAGATAGAAAAAGGGTGTATTTTAGCACCAATGCGCTATGTTTTTCTTGAGTGAATGGCGTTGCTTTATTTTGCAAGAAATGCTCCCCAAGTCTTAGCAAAATGAGTCTGCTTTGCCTAGATATCACAATTCAGCGCCATCCTGGCTAACTTTTTTTTAAGATGGTAGGATCCAGTACAATGTAAGCTGCTATGTACCTGTGTCAAGAAGTATGAGCCACTTATTTGACAACACGTAACCTTCTGCAAATGTCTTGCAGGTCCAAGTCAAGGTAACTTTTTATTTTTTTTAATTTTACTACTGACTTCAGGGGAAAAAAATACTGGAAAGTTCTTGTTTACTGGAATACATCAGTTTCCCAACATTGAAGTAGATTTTACTGAATAAAGGCAAACTCATTGACGTCTACAGGAGTACAGCAGGCTGCACTGGATTAGAAGATTTGACTAGGAAATAGCATGTTTTCATGTACAAGGCATATAATTCCTCTCCCCCCACCTCTGTGAGGCACGCAGGGGTGGGTCAAAGTAGGCTTACAGTTGTGAGTACATGAAACACTGAGTTACTAAAGCTATTGTGACAGTCCTATCCTGCATGCCTTTTTCTATATGAACATCTGTAAGCCTACTTTTGCCCACTCTGTATATTCCTACGATCTCCATTTCAAAAAGGGACGTGTTCGTTAGACCAGCTCTTTCAGGGGCGAACAGCATCGTGGCTGATGTTGACAATTGTCTGCTGTCTAGTCAACAGATTGCCCTTTTTGGCTGTTAACAGACCCAGCATTGGGCAGCATCCCCTTGACACTGCAGATGACAAGTCCCTAGTTCGCCTTCAGGGGATGAATGCTGAGCGCACTAATCTGATCACAATGACTCCATTCCCCTCCAGCCCAATGGGCCCAGGGTGGGTATGGGCACAGGTCTGGCGGATCAGAGTAAGCCTGCCCAGGCCCTGCCCTTCCTGAGGACACGGATTTCTGCTCCTGTCCCTTTTTTTCTTGCTGGGAACCTTGGTGCTGCTGCAGCCATCTAGTGACCGTGAGGGAAAAGCCAAGAGGACTGGAAAGATCACCAGGAACCAGGAACGTCCAGAGTTTGGTAGGTGCTCACTAACCCTGCCACAATAATGAAATGCCTTTATGTAAAAGCCACCATTGCTCAAGTATTCGGTTCCCTGCAGTTCAAGGCATTCCTAAAGCATGGCAAAGCCGCTGTGTCACTTGTGCGGGAAGCGTGGCTGAGGAGCAGAAGAGAGCTATCATTTACGTCAGAATCTCTAGGCAAGACTTGATTTCAGACTACCTCTGTGATGGCTAACACTGGCTGTTGTGTTTGTAATCTTGACAGTCATATTTGTTCATCCTCATTTTGCAGTCGGTAAGTCCATGTGAACATGATTTATTCTCCCGAGAGTTTAGTCATTCAGGAGAAAGCCTCAACTTAACGAAAACACTAAGCACGGTGTAGCTTGCTGCTGGCAGTCTGTTACTGCCGTCGTCAGCCAATCCCACTCTTTGCTGGGTGAGTGCATTTACCTAAAGCCAGTGTGTAGCTCTGGGGCCCACACATACCATGAGTGCCAGGAGAGTTATGGGCAGGAGAACGCATAGAGCATGTGGTCACAATTTGCCTAGTATTACAGAGCAGGGAGAGAGGACACCTATGTGAGACTCTCTGGCTGATAGAGTTATAATTTACTAAAAATGCAAAGCAGTTTGTCAGAATCTCTTACGGTAGGCCTAAAAAAAATCGATTAGAAGAGTTATGATAAGAGAATTTCTTAAGTTATCATTTCCCAAGTAGAAACCGCCGGACCTCTCCTAATTGATGCAAATGATGCAGGGCCTATATTTCACACCGGCATTCATGCCACTTCAGATCTCATAAAACTAAAAAACAAAAACTAAAAAAATCTCATAAACTAAAAACTACTGACCTAGCCATAGTCAGCAGCATTTTGGGGATATAAGAGACAAACGCTGGACACATAACTTAGTATATATACAGAAAATGTTTAGACATCCCATTTCATGGCCAAACTAAAATATTCTAACCATAATTTATCAAAAATAACTTTTATGAAAGCTTCATGCATAGCAGGTTTTGTGCTATGCACCTGGGCCGCCATTACTACATTATTTTCCCTTAGAACACCTTTCACAGAGCAGGGCTCTTTTACCTCCGTATCAAGGAGGCACGTGGTTTGTAGAGCTTAACAGGCTTCTCTGCAGCTAGCAGAGGAGAGATACAGAACTTGGATCAGGTTTGTTTGATTTCAAATCTGAAGCCACCACTACCACATTGGTCCTCAGGTCTTAGTGTACTAAGAAAGCCTTGGAGCCCCTTTATAAACAGCGTTTCTGGCCTGGTCCCCATCGCTTCTAATTTGGATGGTCTGAGGGTCTAGGAACCTGCATTTCTATTAAGCACTCCAGGTGATTCTGGTAAAAGTGACTCAAAGGCCACAACTCGAGAAACACGGCTGTACCCTCAGATGCTGCCACTGAAAATTATAACGGCCTTGATACTCAGATGTTAAGAAATAGTATCACTTCAAATTAATGATGCAAATTAACGATGAGCTTACTGTGAAAAAATATGCAACAGATAAAAAATAACAATTCAATTATATTAATATTTGATCTCTTAATTCAAGATGTATTTTCATTATTCAGGAAAGAAACATTCTTGGTAAATTTTGGTACAAATTTTAGTAGGACAGATGTATTGCACTGAAAGATGACAAAGGTACCCTAATTGGTTTGGCTCAGTAGATAGAGCGTCAGCCTGCGGACTGAAGGGTCCAGGTTCGATTCTGGTCAAGGGCATGTACCTTGGTTGCGGGTATATCCCTAGTGGGGAGTGTGCAGGAGGCAGCTGATGGATGTTTCTCCTTCATTGATATTTCTAACTCTCTATCCCTCTCCCTCTCTGTAAAAAAAATCAATAAAATATATATTTTTTAAAAGATAGATGACAAAGTGGGAGTTTCTGATTTAAGAAAACAAAACATTGCTTATTTGTAGCTGAGATAAGCTTTCCCACACACAGCTCTACTGATCAGAGGCCCATGGCAGCAAAAACACCAAGAGCACTGAGCATTTTAGGAAGAAAATAAATACACAAATGGGAAGGTTATACATTTTTTAGCTAATACATCAACAAAGGCACCACACTACATGCTGGGATGCAAAGTAGTTAGTACCCTCTGTTTTTGGACTAGCTGAACAGCCAATCTGGATAATTAAGTATAACGCCCAATTATTAATCAAATATGTTAGGGCTTCTTGGCCCTCAATTGTGAATGCTCAAGGCTATACTGGCATTGCTTAAGTGAAAAGAATTAATTTATTCTCTGCCATATGTGTTCCTCCCCAGCAGGGTACTCAACACTGTTTGTCAACCTTTTCACTCATTCCTAGTTGACTTCCTATCCCATTTATCCTATTTGGAGCCTTTCCCTAGTGCCTTTCATGTTCCCAGATCTATCTTAAAGAACTCAATTTTCCATAGATGAGCCTGCTTTTTTGTATCCTGGTCATCCATGGATTCTCTACATTTTATTTCCTTCCACACTGAGTTTCTTAATGTCAAGCATCTTTGCATATCTGCTCAGCTCAAGATAAGGACAATTTTAATTTCTCTCTAAAGCGAACTCTTCCATCTAAGTAGATCTCATTATATACTGGTGTGTGTGTGTGTGTGTGTGTGTGTGTGTGTGTGTGTGTGTGTTTTAGAACCTTGTTCTATCCTAAGCAAACACCTATTAGTCACTGACAGTGTTCCAGACATTGTTTTGGGCAATGTCAACACAAAGATGAAAAGACAGGAACCTGCCTTGAAGCAGCCTACAGGATGGTGTGGAGACAGACAATAATGGCTGTGAGTGGCGAGTGCAGCGGGACTAGGGGGCACAGGAGGACTTAGGTTTCTATACCTGACAAAAGGGATTTCACCTAGGAAACAGCTGAGATTTGCAAGATAAATAAAAATTAACCAAGTAGATACGTTGGAGAAGTGAAACCAAGAAGTGAAACTATTCAGAGTCCGGGGGAGCATGGTGTGGCCAAGCAACTCTAAGTAGAGTAGTCTGCCACCAATGGAGAAAGGTTCCAGGGAGTTGGTGAGAAAGAACACTAAGGAGTTTAGAGTTTAGGTTATAATGGCGCAGTGAAGCACGTTATCAGAGGTGCATGTGAGAAAGCTCCCGCTGGAAACATCATGGCAGAGGGATTAAAATAATGTTAAAATATGAGACCAGTATTTGAGAAAGCAGGGAAGCCCGTGAGCTATGTAGACTGTTCAGTGCTTGGCATGAAGCAATAGTAATAGAGACAGAAAATTATGATGGGAAAAAAAAAACACAACCAATAACATCTAGGTGGTTATTATAGGACTTACTAACTTGAATAGTAGGGTTAAGAAAGGGAGAAGAATGCAGATTGAGCTCCAGAGAACATGCCCAATAGACACCTGGGTGTGTGGGCATGGAACTCAGAGATACTGATTTGGGCACCGGCAGTGTAGGCAGACCAGGTGAGGTCACAGCTAATAGCCAGGGAAAATATGGGAGTGTGAGAAAGGGGTGAGAAAAACATTTGGGGGAATCAACAGAGCCAAAATCAAATATCTCCAAAGACAACTGAGAAGGAGAGGCTAGAAAAGGAGAAGGGAGTAAGGTGTCATCATAGAAATTAAAAAAAAAAAAAGACATTCAAAAGAGGAAGTGAAAAGCTGTCAAATGCTTCAGAGAATTCAAATAGGTACAAAAAGTGCCCCCTGGATCTAAGTAGAAAAACCCTCTCTCCAATTTCCTTCTTCCCCTGCCTCTGCATGATTAAATAACACGATAAAGCTACTTGTTCCCAGTATATTTTCTTCCCTAAGCATTTATCCTGTCATTCAGCTACTACTGCACTGAAATTTCTATCTTTCAGTTTTCCAGGGATATTTTTTTCCATAAGTCACATTTTAAACGCCAACTCCCATGAGCTTTCTCAGTCATTATGCTATCTGGTCTCTCTACAAAATTTTACAATATTAAGCCCCTCTTTTTATACTGGCTATTTCACAGTTTTTCTTGTCGGTCTCCTACAGGGACTCCTTATTTTTATTAAATTCTTTAAATAAAACTGTCCCAAGTTTTAATCTTTAGTTCTTTTCTCTGTAAAGTGCACATTTCACCTCCTTCACCCCCAAGCACATTCACAAGTCAGGACTGTGTAGAGCACTTCACAGTAATCCGGGAGAGCTGAAGTCCCACCACATTCAACATGCCCCCATTAAACTTGCTGCCTTTACAGAGTTACCTCCCAATATAATTCCCCATTTTTCTGTCCTGTCACCAATGCCTCCTCCTCCTCCTTCCTTTCCCATATATCGTATTTGCCGGCGTATAAGACGATTTTTTGGCCCTGAAAAATATGCCTCCAAGTGGGGGGTAGTCTTATACGGCGAGTATATAACAAACTCTGTATTTTTAGTGGAAATGTTAGGGGTCGTCTTATACTCCCAGTCGTCTTATACGCCGGCAAATACGTATTTTTTTCAGGGCCAAAAAATCGTCTTATATGCTGGCAAATACGGTAGTCATCCCTCAGCCTGCGCTGTGCATTCTATCCCTGATCTCATGTTCATGTCTGCCTTCTGATATGCAAAATAATTTCAACACAGGGGATCTAACAGGACAAAATGATAATGGTTTATTCCCCATAATAAAATAATGACAGCTGTCGACATTTACCTAGTGTTCCCTATATGTTAGGTACTATTCTAAGCACACTGCATAAGCTTTCTTCTTACTGTTTCCCCTTCTGTGAATTTAGAACAAGATGGTTTATTCCCTTTCAAAGGTGTCATATATATTTAGGAATTTCTTTGGTTTATACTTCAGTCTGAATTATGTAATCATTTTTATAAGCATCATGGAGTGAAGGTTAGCTCATTTTGCCATCAAAACTCTAGCAAGAGACACTGACAAATGTTTAAAATACAACTAAAATTCTAATGATGATGACTTGGGCACAGTCAAATCCTAAAATATCTCTTTAGTTACCAACAAAAGATTAAGACATGCTTCATTAAGCCTCGGTGTTTGCATATTCTTGTTCTTTTGAAAAGCGATAATCTCTCTATTGACTCTTGTTCTTTTCCAGTTCTTTAAATGCAGCTAACCCCCAAGTATTAGTTCTTAGGCATTTTCTCTTTGAAACCCACATGCACACCCATTATCCCATCTTACAAAGAGTAAACTAGACTTACTTTAAAAATCCAATTTTCCCAGAAACTTGTAAATCAGCAGAACAATTTTCATGGGCACAAAACCTTGCAAAGTGTACCTGAAAATAAAATATGAGAGTATTTTATTGTTAGTTCAGTTATTAGGCATATTTCTGTGTTGTTTTTTTAAAAAAAACAGATATCTATGGATACATGAGAATAAAATTAATAAATCAGACTGATAACTCCTTATTTTATCATTTTTGAGGAGTTCAATATGAGAATTAATTAGTAGGTTTAAATTAAAAATAATTACGGGGCTAAAAGAACTAAGTTCTTCTCAAAGGCAAATTTAAAACCTAAATTTGTTAGGTGGGAAAAAGGATTTTTTTATTTCATAATAGTTGTAAAAAAAATTTTTTAAACCAAACTTTGTTAGTAATCTTTGTAAATATTAAAAACCTTTGCTGCCAAGATGTTTTTTTTTTGTCAGCTTCCTCTCAATTTTCTGAAGCTTTGATTCCACTTACTATATATGAGCCTGGCACTGAATTTTGCAGTGATTTTATGTTTATTGAAAAGAACAGATTGTAGAAATTTAGAAATTTCACTTTAAGAACTCATTGAACAAAAGTAAACGATAGTGTATTATACCTCTGAGCATTTTAATAGGACCAGGAGATACTATACGGTACATGGAAGACCTGAGTTTAAAAAGCTAGATAAAGAAGAAACATGGAAAGAGCAGGGAGGGGTGGGGGGAAGATAAATAAGAGGCAAAGGTGAAAAAGAATGAGATGCAGAAAAGAAAGAAATCTAGAAACTCAGAGAAGAAGCCAGGTACATGAAATGGCAAAGGACTAGAGTACTGTCCAATGGCATGTCAGGTCACAGTCTGCCTAACTGGGGGAGCACAAGGAGAGTGTAAATCTTTCTCTAAAGGATTAAATATGATTTTTTTCTGTCACTCTTAGTTATAAAACAGGTTGTTCTAAGTGTCAAAATGTTAGTTATTATAATATAACTACCGACTGCTTAGATTTTGGCTTGCGCACTTACAATAAAACACATTTAAAGGTACTTGCTATTGAAAAGTGAAGTTAAACAGAAGATTGAAAAAACTAACCTCCAGAAATATTTTTATATATGGGTATGAAGAAACTTTGCTCTTAAGTTATTATCTTTATTCAATCTAATATTGTAGACTAGAAAGTGGTGATTGTAAGCTCAAATATCAAAGTGACTTAGGGGCAATTTTGTTGGGACAGAAAATTAACTAGACCTTAAAATGTCCCTTTTATTTTTTACATTTTGTGTGTCATTAGCGAACATTTTAATGAATGCTTTTACCATACCCCCAAACATCCTGTTGACTATGTCTTTGTGTTGTTGGATAGAAAAGTTATGAACAACTGGACTTCAGAAATAAACACTTTTTCAGCGAATCTGATATATTTTGAGATAATCTGGAAGAAGTAGCTCACTGGTTAGAATGCAGGATCCATCCCAAAATGCAATCAGTGCTGGAATGGGACTGGAAAGCATACAGTTAAATTTTAAAAGAGAAACTATTGTGCAACATAAATACATACGCCTATAAATGAGTAAAACCCAGCAAGGGAATTTAACTAACAAGACATGAGTGTATGATGGGAGGGATGGGTGAGAGGGAGACACAAATGAGAAAGAAGACACAGAAAAGGAGAAAGATAAACTAAACACACATGATGACACAGAATAACCAACTCATGAACGCAACTCACTCCCACTATGAGTGCTCTCTAGTAATATACTTTCTTTCCTGGCAAGACATCAAGAGAGAAAGCTAACAGTTTATGTAGTATACTAGAGGCCCAGTGCATGAAAGTCGTGCACTTGGGGCGGAGGCGGAGGGGGGCAGTACTTCAGCCCAGCCTGCATTCTGTCGCAGTATGGGAGCCCTCAGGGAATATCCGACTGCTCAGCACTCCTGCTGTGGGAGACACTGAGCACCAGGGGGTAGCTTCTACATTGAGCGTTTGACCCCTGGTGGTGTGTGCCATAACAACCGGCTGTTCCACTGGTCAATTTGCATATTAGCCTTTTATCATATAGGATGAGAAACCACTCCTATGACCAAATGCACATTTTAAAATATCCAGTTCAATATCCTGAAGGAAATGTAAAAAAATAAAAAACAAGACATACTATAAATCTTTTTATACAAAAGTTTTATACAATTTTTTAAAAGATTAGTTCATTTTCCTAGAATTATGTAATACTTAAACAACTTTTAGTTACATGTCACAATTTTTGAATCAAAGAAAATATTCCTACTGTTTTTTCAATTATGTCCTTTTCTTTCTTCTGCTGAAGAATTGGCTGGAGGGGTGGGAATTCCTCTTTACTTCGTTTACTGGCGATAGCCCCAAGGTGGTAAGCAGCTACAATCTGAATTGGATTGAGGATGTCTCGCACATCTTTCTAAGGAAATTTAAAACCACATGAATTAAAAATAAAGAGAAGAATGTAAAAAACAACAACAACAACAGAAAGTTCCTCTCTTCCTGCATAAGGCCAAACACAACACATGGAAGTAAAAAACCTCTTACCTTTTAATCTAAATTATTTTTTTTAATGTGAATGTCTATTTTTTTTCTCATTACAAAAACATACATGTACTTAGAAAAAAACAAAAATAACATAAAAATAAAAGACTATGACCATCTAACAATATATAAAGGTCTATATTGAGTATATTTTCTTCCATAATATTTTCTATGCAGGCTTTTTATAACTTGACTTTATAACATAGCAATTTTCATTATAAACTCATTGTAGATCATTTCTAAGTACTAATGAACATTTTATTCTATTTAACATTGCCCTCTAATAGACTTGTAGAAATATAATCTCTCAGTTTATTCAAGTTTCCTTTTTAGATCTTTCAGCATACTTTTATATAATTTGATTCATTTGCTTTCATTTATGAAACATATCCATTTATGGACATTTCTAATAATCCTTTCTAGCAGGTTATGGATAGCAATAGCAAAATTGCTTGTTCTATATATTCAATATTTTATCCTATTCACTGTATTGAATCTTCTTGCTATTTGTTTTATAACTTTTCTAGGATTATTGTTTTCACACTTCACAAGAAAAGAGCTCTTGAGTTTATCAATTATACAGAAATTATGGCCCATTCAGAATCCATTATATTCTGTATGCATTCTTTTTTTTAAAATATATTTTATTGATATTTTACAGAGAGGAAGAGAGAGAGATAGAGAGCTAGAAACGCCAATGAGAGAGGAACATCGACCAGCTGCCTCTTGCACACCCCCTACCGGGGATGTGCCCGCAACCAAGGTACATGCTCTTGACCAGAATCGAACCCGGGACCCTTCAGTCCACAGACCGACGCTCTATCCACTGAGCCAAACCGGTTTTGGCTGTATGCATTCTTATAAACTTAATATCTTACTAATTTTTAGTTGTAATTGACAACCTTTCTAGTGAGTAATGTCAATGGGCCAGTTTTCTACTTATCTGGCTGAAACATCACTGTCTAAGAGCAAATGCAAAACCAAAACCAAACAAAAATTAAATAAAAACAACAAACAACAAATTATTTTCAAAGCTCAGGAATTAATAATCTCTAATGGATAATACAACAACAACACACTATATACTGATTAATGTTGTACTAATTACATCCATAGTAACTTGACACTATCAATGAAGTAAAATGAATACACATATCAAATGGAAAAGACATCCACTGTATGTCTTCTTTATGTAATGATAACAAAACAAACTACATCTATTCTGCTTTTATGTAATTTTTCCTCTTTCTCACCAGTCAGGACATTATCAATAAATGGATGGAGGGAGGGAAGGAGAGAGAGAAAAACAGCAAAAAAACCCATGGAAAGCAAGTGGTCTGGAGGCAGACTACTGGGGTTCAAATCTCAGGTTCATCAGTTATTATCTATGTAACCTTAGGCAAAGTACTTAATCTCTCTGTGGCTCAGCTATCTGATTAGAAAATGGGAATAATTATAATGATGATAGTGATGATACCTACACCTTATTATTGTAAGGATTCAGTGGTATAATGTACATGAAACACTGAGCACAATACCTGGCACTTAGGAAGGTATCCACAGATATTAGACATTATCATTATTATGTGCATGTTGCTTTCAACATGTAGTTATATAAGCCAACAAGGACTTACTGAATTTTAATTTCTTGTAAGAAATTCGGGTAAACATTTAGAAGAAATAAGAAAAAAAAAAAGAAAATTCAATTACTGACAACCAATAAACATTAAAAAGAAAGTGAGTGACATAACAAGTATTAGACTTGCATTAATTAAGTGGCTCCTGAAAGATTTGGAGCATGAACCAGAGTACTCAAGAGCTCTCATTACTTTTCTAATCTTATACATGGAAATGATTTTATTAAGTGATCATCTCAACATGAAACCTTGACCATATAGGAATGCTGCAAATCAAGGCCCAAATCCCAAGTTACCAACTTGTGAACATGGAACAGCTTGAAGCCCCGAGGATTACAATAGCAAACTTGATTAAATTATCCCTGAGGTGCAGGAGCTAGAAAACCATTGACTGTCCCTTCACATGTCCACTGTTTTAATTTTTCTCAACAAGCTTGCTTTGACCAAATCACATGCTACCTAATTCATACTAATTTTCCACAAGGTCTTCACTACATCTGGTGTATATTACTTTCATTATCCTAATTAGCTATTAATTATGCTTTTCTCACAATATATAAAACGTACGTGCACTCTTGCAAGAACTGTACTTGACAGATATTCACACTTATTTAACTTTAACAGCTCTACCTAAGGACAGATGCTATAATATCAAAAATGTCTTAAAGTGACTAAGTATGTAGGAGGGGGAAAAGGAGACTTGCTTAAAATTTTTTATTTGGATGGCATGTGCTATCTCTACCAAAAAAATAATGAAGATTCCATGCCACATTTTTATGGACAATATCATAAAAATAGGGCACCCATAAGCATGCAAATTACCCCATGCTTGAAATTATACAAAACCCTCCTTCTCATTTGACTTTCATGAACATTTGTATCTATGGCCAACTTGAGAACTGAGCTGCAGGCACATACCCTCCTATTGTGCTTATGTAGTGAAGGAACTTATTTAATGGGGCCAGAAATATTTATAAAATATCACATAATGAAAAATGACATTGAGGTATCAGCATTTGAAGATATCTATTTATAGATCTACTGTGTACAACACAGACTTTGAGGACATAAAACTGAAAGGCCATTCCTATGTCACAGTCCATAACCCATAAATCCACACACAGTAGGGAGAGGAGTGTGGCAACATATGCATACACAAGTACAGAAGAAGGAGGGTCACCCAATCTACACTTGAAAGGGGATAGGAAGGTTCTTACACAGAAGAATTTTGAGCAAGAATATGATCAAGTTTTAAGGTTTGAGATTTTAAAATTTGTTTTTATTATTTTTAATTCTCACCTGAGGATATTTTTTCCATTGATTTTTAGAAAGAGTGAAGAGAGAGGGAAAGACAGAAACATCAATGTGAGAGAAACACTTTGATTGGGTGCCTCCTGCTCAATCCCCAACCAGTGCCAGGGCTGGGGAAGAGCCTACAACCCTGCAACTGAGCCAGAATCGAACACAGGACCCTTCTGCCCATAGGCCGGTGCTCTATCCACTGAGCAAAACTGGCTAGGGCAGTCTGAGTTTGTTTTATTTTTTTAAATATATTTTTTTATTGATTTCAGAGAAGAAGGGAGAGGAAGAGAGAGATAGAACATCAATGATGAGAGAATCATGGATGGGCTGCCTCTTGCACGCCCCTTACTGGAAATCAAGCCCACAACCTGTGCATGTGTCCTTGATGGGTATCTAACACAGGACCCTTCAGTCTACAGGCTGCTCTGTCCAATGAGCCAAACCAGTGAGGGCTGAGGTTTTTTAAATGCTCCTCTGGTACTAATGTTGGGAAAGGATTGGAGAGGAAAAAGGTAAGACTGAGGCATAGATTGGAACCTAAGCCAGTAGGACTAATTATAATCACTATCTAGCAAGCTTGAATCAGGAGGCAGAAAACTATCAAAGATCCAGCACTACAATTTCCTGAAAAAAAAAAAAAAACACACCATTTCCAAGACAGGTGTCCTAACCATTTTATCAGTAGAACATACTCAAATTTTCCCTCACAGAATTCTTTAAATAGCTTCGAGAAGACACTACCCATAAATTGATTAAATATTGATTTTCTGTCTTATGTAATGTATTTAGTTCTAAAAAGAATACAAGCATGCATAAGATAATATTCTGTTTTCAAAGACCTTACAATCTACCAAAGGATTAACATATGTTGGGATAATCAATTCACTTCTAGAATAGTATAATGTAAGTATAGGTATATAATTTACTTGCACTTACATTTTGAACAGAAATGTATGCATAGATGGATTGATCCATAGTGTGTGGGCTTAAAATATAACTGCTTTGGAGCGAATGGCACTTCACTAAACTATGTGCTTATATAAGCAAATAAAATATATAAAATAAAAATAAATCAAATACTCATTCATTTCCTTGACATTATTATCGAAAAAGATGGGCTTTGTAGAAACCACCCACAGAGCTACATAACAAAACTCCCTTGTTTCAGAAATTTAAAACCTAGAAATTAGGGAAAATAAGGGAAAGAGAAAAATAATTCACTAGACAGGTAGGAGGCAGGTTGATTTAACAATTTTTACACAACCTGCTAATGCCACTGTACTCACTGGCTCTCTGGATACCAACAGGCATTCCTGTTCTAAGCTAGATAGTTCTAATTTTTATTGGAAATACTACATTGGCAGAAAGGGAATCCTGTTACTTCCTTTGTTATCCCAATGTATCACCTTTTTATTCTTCTCAAACATCAGTGAATACTGTGATGCAGAGATTCCAAATTCAATGAAGAAATGTCATCTAGGAAAACCTCAAGGGACATCTCACGTCCATAGATGCTCCAATATTTCCAAAAATTGCTGCCAATTGCCAATCAGGTTTCTTTAGATCAAAACAGCCTCAAAAATTATCCCTTGCCCTAATACATCTTTAAGATCTAATAAAGTTGTGTATCTGAACACGACAAAGACAAAAATTCATTTCATATATTTACATGGATAGCAAAACATTTTCATTGAAAAGTGATGTCTAGTAGAAGAGAATTTCAGTAGAAAAAAACACTTTAAGGTATATAAAAAAGGAATCATTTCTCTAATATCACAGAAACTTCTTATGAGCTCTTAACTCTAACTTCTAGGTTCTACTTTCCTAAAATCAAATTTTATGGCTCTAGAAGCAAAAAATTAAGGCTCAGCATAATTATAAGCAACTGAAACACAGTAGAGTTTTGTAAGGAAAAAAATAAACAATTTCTGCCTTTTTTGTGTGTGTGGAACAAATTTTGATCATACAAATAAAATAATCCTATATGCAGTTTTATTTACGACTAGGTTAAGTAGACTTTAGGAAACTGGTGAGTTTACCAACCAGATAAATGACCATACAGTTTCAGAAAAAATAACACACTAGAGATGTAGATGCTTATTAGATTGTTAAAAATGTCTCCTATATTCTAAGACCCAATATATGAAACTAGAGAATGTGTGATTTAAAAAAAAAGATATAATGAAGCCCAACTTTTATGAGATTTTTAAAAATAAATTATCTGCCGTCAAAGAATGTGATGGTTTTTATAAATGCAGGCAGGCTGAAAAAATCATTTACGATATAACCAGGAATTGTGACCAACTATAAAATAAAAATTCAATCTTTTCTTCATCTTTAGGTCCCTAATGGTTGTTAATGTAATATTGGTGATATCTTTCCAGCTTATTCACTTTAAACCTCAATTCTAACAGTTTGCTGATCCCACTAGAACCTTCAATTTAACTTAATTCCCTCAACCTCTGAAGTCCTCCCCTCTCCTTACCATCCTTACATTTTACGGTGAACACTCCCTTGCATTCTTCCTTGACTCTTTGGCCCCTCTGTTTTACTTCTTGGACAAACCACTCCATGGTTAATTATGATTACTGTTTCATCTACTTTCACCTGTAAGAGTGAATGTGACTGGAAAAACCCATCACCATCTGACTCCTCTCACTTTACCATCATGGGCTCAAGTTGGACACTAATACCATCTCACAACCATATTGTACTTCCTTACTCTCCCTCTCTCATGAAAGACTATCCTATCTTCTTATCTCTTGCCTTCTCAAGGTATTTGTTCTAACTGTTCTTTCATCTATATCATAACTGTTATGCTCTATTGGAATATACCCATCATTATAAAAACATGCTATTTATTCTATCTTAAAAAAACACACACAAAACTCTTCATTCCATTTTTCATGTTAGCTACTAACTCCCAACCCCATTTTTTTTGGTCCAGGTGGAGCAAAACATTGTGAAAAATCACCTATTCTCTGTCTTGAATTCTTCTCCTTTTCCCTACCATTCTTCTGAAGTGCTGTTGCCACAGTCACCAATAGCTTCCACATTGCTAACCCAATGTCCAGTTCTCAGCCCTCATCTGATTTCACCAAGAAGAAACTTTGAAAACATTGTCATGCCCTCCTCTGTGCTCTTCCCTTCCTCTCCCACTTCACTTGCAAGATGCCACAGATCTTGCTTTTATTCCTTTCTCACTTCTCATCTCCTTTGCAAGCATTCTCTTCTCTCCAATATCTTCATGTGGCAGTGCCCTAGTGTCAGACCTCCACCCTCTTCTCTTCCAGTGGTGGCCTTAGCCATCTCAGATGGCTTTAAAAACCATCCATATGCCAAAGGTACTTTAAGCTCTATTTCCAGTTCTATGCCTCTTTCCAACCCCAGAGGAGTGTTTACAAATGTTTAATTAATTTTTATACTTGTAAGCAAAAGAGTTAAACAGTTTTCTCTAACTCAGCAGGTCCACACTCAACTCCAAAATTTTCCACCCAACACTTGTTTCCTTACTTATTATCTCCAGTGATGAAAACTACATTCTTCTAGTTGCTTTGGCTAAGACCTTAGAGTCACCTCAGAGCCCTTTGTCAAAGGTCAGACATCCCATCTGTCAGCAAACTCTGTAGGATCTTTCTTCAACTACCTCTTACCATATCTATTGCCACCACCTTTGATGGAGCCATCACTTCTCACCTGGTTTATTGCTGTAGCCTCTTCTCCCTGTGTCAGCACTTGGTCCTCTACTGTCTAGTCTGAACACAGCAGTTAGAGTACACATTCAATTTTATATCTGAGTCAGGTAGACCCTCATTTCATTCAGAGAAAATGTCACAGGTCCCATATGATCTCTTTTTCCACCACTCTTCCCTTAGCTCACTTTCCCAGTCATCCTTGTCTCTCCATTGTTTCTTAAAACAACCAAGTGCATTCTTGTCTTAAGACATTTTTACCGAGCTCTCCCTTCTGTAATGATCTTCTTCTAGATTGGGGGTTCTCAAAGTGTGGTTCCCAAGTCAGTAGCATTAGCACCACCTGGGAACTTTGTAGAAATACAAATTCTCAGGCCTCACTGAACAGCTATGGAATCATGAACTCCGGGAATTTGTGTTTTAACAAATTTTCCAGGTGATGCTGCTGTTACTTGCTAGAGTTCAGAACCACTGTCCTAGACATCTACACAGCAACTTCCTCACTTCCTTCAAGTCTGTCCTCAAACGTCACCTTCTGAATGAGAACTATTTACAATTGTACTCCTCACTCCTTCCATAAGATTCCATAATGTTTTGAACTCTGCCCTCTTTTCCCCCTTTTCCATCACTCATCTTGTCTTCTAAAATACTATACGCTTTCTATTTTGACCATGTTATTGTTTATCTCATCCTCACAAGACTACAGGCTCTCTGAGGGTAGTAATCATTTTATATTTCATTAAGTGATTACAAGTGTCACAAACTCAACCTGACATGCATTCATAACTCACTAAATATCTTCTGAATTAATTGAGTGGATGGATAAGTGGAACCTACTTGGTATATCCAAAGGAAACAATTATACAAGGAAAGTGTGCCTAGCTAGTAAGCTAAGAGTCCTCTGAGAGGAGGGGTCTGTGGCCTGAGTAAATCATTAACAAGCAACACCTCATTTCACTGTAAGGGTGCCAACGTAGGATGCAATGTATGTTAACTCTGCTGACACTGGGCATGTTAGATGGAACAAAGGAACAACCCAAGTACCCTGACTGGTGGTCATTTTCTTTTCCTCTGTTATTAGGAAGGTAGTTTGGCAGAGTTCGGGTTGCTGTTCTCTTCTTTCAGACAGTAGAAGCACAGCCATGTAAATGATGCCGAATGCCTCCCATCGGGTGCCAGGCAGTGGGGGTGAAAGGTACTCACTGCTTTCCTACACTTTCCTAACCAGCAGCCAGTGCTCCCTGATGGGGGGGTTGGGGAAGCTGCTTCTGTGGTGCTGACATCTTCCCTGGAGTGTGGTGGGAGGGTCACAGTGCCCTTGTGCCTAGATCTGCATATTAAAATGCCCCAAACAAAAGCAAGAAGATTTAGGAAGGGGGCGTGGGGAGAAGAACACAAAATCACATGTTTTTTGGTGTGTGTCTTTTTAAATCCCCACTATGTTCCAACTCCAGAGCTAAGTGTTTTTGTTTGACACTGACAATATGGCCCTAAGTCAATGGCTGATACCATGGTGACATTTACAAGTATATAAACAACAAACACAGAAACCTCTGCTAAAATCTCACTTCTACTACAAATGTATTCTGAAGAAAATGTACAGTTTTGAAGAACACTTACTCAAAAGGAACAATGCCAAGAAACACAGGCCTAAATAGATCAATTTACTGCCATTTACACACATGCAATAGAACACGTTTCTTTGTGAATGCCTAATGTTGGCCCTTTTATTGCCTGTAAAATGGTCTCCATGCCAGTCTCTGAAACTGACGAACCTAAGTGAAATGCCTATGTAAAAATTTTTTAAAAGAGAACCTCTTTCATCTCTAGCATCTAAATGGCGGTTACATTAATATCATTCCATACTTTTGGCTCCCGACCATCTGATTGCTTTCTTCAAGTACATCAATAAAAACTGCTCAGGGAAATGAGGACACAGCACAGGGATTAGTGTTCTTAGCATGTATTGGAGTCCAGTTGTTTGTTTGCATTTGCTTGGTATAAGTTTCAAAGGGACAATTAAGTTCTAAGCTGGGGCTACTCTCTGAAATCCCAGAAACGGCTCCTGGGAATAGTTTGGCTTTTTTTGTGACAATAGATTTTCCGATGAAGTACACCATCCCCTCCTGAAAAAGACCTGGCACTGCTTCATCTGATAAAATCTGACCAAGGCAAGGAGCACGACGATCAGTTTGGGAACGGGGGTTTTAATAACAGAAACATGGAATCGGCTGTGTTTTGGCAGGACATACCCCACACCATCCTGCGAGCCGTCCTCCTGGCCCACAGCTGAACCCTAGCCCACTGCAACTGTGCACGTTCCCGCTGACATCACCGACAATGCTGGCACGGACGCAATGACATAACCCAAGAGCAGTCGTGTTGCTTTGTTAGGGTCACACGGAAAGCAAACCAACTTTCCGACTTCCATCCCCACTCACCGCCCACCTCTGCCCCCCAAAGAAAAAGAAAGCCCTCCTCAGGAATAGAGGCTCAGCAGAGCTGTTTAATATGTACATTTCTAGGCAAGAGTATAAAAGGAGATAAGAACACTGCAATTGTAGGAAGGAAAAGGCAAGACTTTTAAAAACAGTGATGCAGTAAAATGTAATAAATGTAAAATAAAGAAGTTGCAAAAAGTAGACTTTGAATTATCCAGCTCACAGGTTATTAAAGGTTTTAAATCTGGAGCAATAAAATAGGTCAGCTAGTTCAGGAGGAGATAGCACTGGCTTTCAACTGTATATTATAAAAAATACCAATGCCTCTGTCAGTGGTTGGCAAACTCATTAGTCAACAGAGCCAAATATCAATAGTACAACGATTGAAATTTCTTTTGAGAGCCACATTTTTTAAACTTAAAAGTTCTCCTAACGCCACTTCTTCAAAGTAGCTCACCCAGGCCGTGATATTTTGTAGAAGAGCTGTATGTGGCTCAAGAGCCACAGTTTGCTGACCACTGCCTTAGGTGGTTTGGCTCAGTGGATGGAGCGTCAGCCCGAGGACGGAAGGGTCCTGGGTTCAGTTCTAGTCAATGGCAGGTACATTGGTTTCAGGCTCAATGCACAGCCCTGGTGGGGGTGTATGTGGGAGGCAATCAATTGATGTGTCTCTCTCACTTTGATGTATGTGTCTCTCTCACTTTCATGTATCTATCTCTCCCTCTTCCTTCCACTCTCTCTAAAAAATAATCAATGGAAAATATCCTCAGGTGAAGATTAGCAACAACAAACTATACCACTACCACCACCAAACAAACAAACAAACAAACACAACCAAACAAACAAAAACCAGGTACCAAGTACTAAGATTTTTACTGTACTGACATTGAAGTTTATACATTAATAACACACACTAGTCTACATTACCCGCATAAATGCTTGATGTGTTCTACATTTAGCGACTGTGCTTGATACTTTCATGCTTCCTGTAGTCACATCAGAAGTTCCATTAGAAGAGAAGTAAAACCTTGATGGAGACTCTGCCTTTCTGCTCACATCCAAACTCATGTTATAAAACAAAACTGAAAATAATGTAGAGAGAATTGAAATTAATTTCTAAAAGCATTTATTGTGTTATTTTTAAAGTGATCATAAAGTTATAGAAAAATATTGGAAATATTCCTAAATTCTATTCAACACATAGCTTTTAAAAACTAACCTGAACTATGAGAGAACAATTTAAAAATACAAATTACAAAAGTTATTTTTATAGATAAAAAATGTATAAAATTTTCTCTAGGTTTCTAATTTGAGCAATATTAAAAATCTTTAGTTATCTGCTTTATCCACTTATATGTAAATGTTTCAAAATGACAATACCAAATTGTTACGACTACTAAAAGTCCTGAGCAAAATTTCAATTTCTTTGGAGTCCTAGTTTGTGTTTAGAAAATCTGTCTAAAGAAGTACAGGCAGAGAACTGTGCTCAAATGTCACCTGGAATATTTCTACCTTGTGTGGTTATATAATTAACTTCGTATATTGTTAGGGTCATTTATTTCCATCTGTTTCCAATTTGAGGGGTTGATCATTTTCTTTTGTTATTGTTGTTGTTGTTTTTTTTAATATAAAGTTAACACACAATTCAAAAGTCAAACCTATATAAACAGTTTACTCAAAGATGTCTTCTTTTCCAACTCTGGGCCCTGACAAGTCAGCTCCACAGTTTTATTGGTTTCTATTTTGAACTTCAAGTGCTGATTTGTGCAAAAAATAAACAAATACAGACAGACATTCTCTCAATAAATATTTTGAGGTTCTGTAAGAAGTTATTTCAGCAGTCGCCAACTTTCGGACCTCACGGACCACCTGTGGTCTTTGGACCACCAATGGCGACCGCTGCTCCAAAGGTTTCCTTAAACCAGAGGTCACCAACCTTTGGGACCTCATGGACCACCACATGGCAACCTCTGACTTATTTCAGATTTGACATAGTGCATAATCATCTGCTAATGACCTCCAATAAGCAAAACAATAAGGAAAATTTATAAGCAACTTAAAAAAAAATCAAGCCAGATCTTATCAAGAAAGCCATTTCTTGACTCTAAAGAGATTTTTGCAAAACAAGCTGCATCTAATAGTTTGTTGAGGTATCACTCATATAGGAGCAATAATTTATTAAGTGGTAATTTGAACTTATGTAACTCCTGAAGTGTTCACTTATATATTAGGCATAACTAACTCCTCTGAAAGTATTTTATCTGTTTATTTCAGGGAAATCTATACTCCCATAAATTTCAAATAAATTTGTCAATCTTCCTTTTATTTAGAAAATAAATAATAAAGTCCAAATCAATTGGCTTCAAAATCATAATAACTGAGATTCAGTGCCTTAAAGATATTCAGACAAAAGTAAACGAAGAAAAGTGAATAAAGATCCATTCACAGTAAGAGGCAAAAATGTTCTGGTTTCATTAAACACTAGTGGCCCAGTGCACGGATTCATGCACATTGAAAGGAAATTAGAAGAAGTATTTTAAGATCACTATTCACCCTTTCTCTATAATAGTAGTGTCAACCAAATTCACAGGCAACAATGACAGATTGAAACACATGTGTGTGATTGGCACCAGCAAGAGCTTTACATGTATCGTGCATGTGTGAGTCAACTTAGCCTTTTATACATATAAAATAAACTTGCTTAATTAGACCTGCTTTCTGATGCAGCTAAACTTTTTCCAGCCCAGTGAAGTACCCCAACTTCTCTTTCAGGTAATTGTCATCAACACAGCAGTAAATAATACAAAGCAGATTATTATTGTAGACCACGCAGGGAGAACAAAGAGTGACATATTTAACTGCAGTAGTGTCTGACTATATTCTGAGCAGTGAGAAAACCTGAAGTCATTTTCAAGGTCCATTATTTCTTATTTCTTTTCAGTCAGGTCAAGTTTCTAAGCTTTATAAATCTCCGTTTTCTGGCTAATGAAAAGAAAATAGGATTCCACCGAGTCTCCTATCTATCTACTCCAGGACTTCTGTGAGGATCACATTAAATGAGGCACAGGAAAATGCTTCATAGATACTTGGTTAAAGTGTGAAATGCCTGCACCTGGCTATAAAGCAAGTCATGTTCCTGGGCTGAAGAAACTGCAAGGAGGTTAGCTGTCACTAGGGAGATGAAGCCAGGCATTGCTACATGGCATCATTACCCGGATGGACACTTAGCATATTAACCTCTTATATATATAGATACTTAATGTGAATTATTTCTCCCAAGGAGTCATTTTACAACTATAAAGCATGTTTTTGTAACACTCCTGTGGTTATTTATGAATTTCATATACTTGTTTTCAAACAATTAAAAAATATCTGGTCACAAAGGAATTGGTAGTACAACATATACTGATTTTATATAAAGCGAAACAGTCCTATCAATTCAGCACGTATCTTTTGGATAATCCATCAGATTGTTTTTGCTCCTGTGTTACTGGAGTCATGCTCTCAAACTGCCACTTCTTCCATCAGGAACCAGATGAAGGATGTGCCCACAGTCCTATCACTGCACCTCTAGCCAGGACTTTTGAGGAGTGCTATAAAAAATGAGTCCGACCACAAGTAGAGATGCTAGGCTCCTTCTGTACGTCTCACTACAGGCTAATTCAGACTGGAGCATCTGTTACACATCTGTTATTTGGTTCAGTATTTGCTGCCCTTCATGTTTAGATGAGGGCAGCCTGCAGGGTCATGAGTACAGTCAACTGTTAAGTGTGGGGCTCATAAATTTTGTGAATTATTGATGTCCAAATGATAAACCCAAGTCTGCTTCTCTTGTATCATAGGCTAGTTTCATTAGTAGTCATTCCCATAGCAGCCTTGGTATAACATAATTAGAAAAATTAACTTTCTAATAAAAAAGTAATACTTATCAAGTTACATATTTGGATTTGGGATCAACCACAATTTTGGATGAGCCGTATCAATGCTATTTTTTGCAGAGAGGAAAACTGAGTTACCTACATATAGAAAAATGTGCACGAGCACTCAGGCGTCGAGAGCCATAATAAATCCTTAACAGATGTGTGTTACTTATGAAAAGTGGAATCAGAGTCCAGGCTTTTAGAAAGGTTCTTCAGTTAGTCAAACAGGACAGAATATAAAGAAAAAAGCCTTCTCTCTCCCTGGGTTCCCAACTTAAGCCAACATCACGCTTTAAGGAGCCCAGTAAAACGGAGGAGGAACTGTGGTGATGCTTTTTCTGTTCTAAAGAGCTGTTACAGATGAAGCTCAGTTATTTCACTTTAAATAACACAGCAAGTGATACACTTGATTTGCATATCATAACCTCTAAACAACAGTAACCTCTTAATGTGCCCCACACGTAGGTTAGAATAAGGAGAGCATCTGAAAAATGGTGAAGAAAGATGGGTGACTGCTCTCCCCTGCCCTAAAGCAGTCCTCCGGGGAGACACAGAGTGAGGGCTCAAAAGATGACAGTGAGCTCAATGGGTAAAGTACACATTCTATTGATTTTGTAAGGGTGCTCTTACCAATATAGCCTGGAACCTCTTTGCCCTTGTATGAGAAACATAGTGTTAGATCCATGCACACAGAGGGCAATCCATTTTCAATACAGTCAAAATTTGTCCTATTTACTGACTCAGGATGCTTTAAAGAAGCTTCAACAATCACCACAGGTCTTGTCCTAAGGAGGAAATAAAATTAGGAATATTAACTACAGAATTATTTTTCCTTAGGAAAAGAATTACATTTGTCAGTTTCCATTGACTAAGTAATTTCATGGAATTGTTTTGTTAATAGTATGTGCATATAATCTCAATTAAATTTCCATGCATGAATCAAGAGGGATTTTCATAAAATATTGACTTTGTCTGACTATATTAATTATATCTATATAAGGTGGAAAAAGTATCCCAAAGTTCAATAATTAAATTTTGGACTACCTAAAACAGGGTTATGATGTCACCACCACTGCTGATTTTAAAAATTGCCTCCCATCATTTACAATTAAGCCCAGTTGTCATTAAGCAGCAAAATGTATCAACCTTACCTTAGCAACACAGCAGAATCAGACCGAAAAGCACCAACTGCTATATCTGGAAGATAAAAAAACAAACACGGATTAATGATCATCACTAGTCAAAGAGAATTACTTTTCAGTCAGAAAAGTAATACTTAACTACATATCACCTTTTGACTATATCAACACACTCTTTATAGGAAATTAATTAGAAAAGATATCCTTACATCTTGAGATTTACTCCACATTTGTCTGAATCTACCCAGTTGCAATCACATTCATCCATTTATAATATAAACATAATGTGATATAAAATGAAAATCCGATTTTTAGACTAGAAACATTCACTGAGAAATCTTTCAAATTACAAAAAAAGAGAACCCACAAAAACAGTCTTCTTTCTTTTCATCATCATATGAGAGGACTGGTGCACGACATTCGTGCACTTGGGAGTGGGGCCGCTCAGTCCAGCCTACACCCTCTTTAGTCCAGGATCCCTTGGGGGATGTTTGCCTGCCATGGAGGCAGGAGAGGCTCCCACTACATAACAGTGTGAGCCCACTGGCAAGCCCAGTTTCTGGCTGAGCAGCGCTGACCACAAGGGGCCAGCTCCTATGTTAATGGCTAATGCTCATAATAGCGACCGAGTCTTTTGGCTGTTCAGTTGATTTTCATGTCAGCCTTTTATTATAGAAGATGGTTCATTTAATTTTATGGTTGTTTTTAATTTTATAAAGAATAAGGAATGATGTTAAATAACTAACATGTAAAGCTAAAGAATTACTTAACCATTTCAGAGACAACCTTGAATTCAAAAAAGCTTTAAAAATGAAGGAAAAAGTTATCAGTAAATCAGAACTCTATGTACTTCTCAATAAATAGAATCCCACAACAGAGCATATCCCAATATAAAAAAATAAGGCAAATTTTATACTCACCCATATAGCCATTATTATCTGCATCAATTTGCCCAGATATGGACTGTCCAAACATACTTAAGGATTTGCTGATTTGAAGCCCTTCAATTCTCTAAAAAAACAGATAAGTTGAGTGAGAAGTGCTTTTGAACACCCTCTATCCTAGAGAAGCAATGATTTAGTTAAAAAGCCTTCCCATGCCCTGGCATATTTATGAACAAAATACATTTTAGCTAAGTCAAACACTTGTATCTCAGAGAAACAAAGTTTTCCAGCTTTCCCTGGGCAGCTGACATCTAAAAAATCACTTTATTTTGTGAGCAAAGGGAAATCATGTAGTACAGATTTCCTATAATGATCCTGACTCCTCTCCCCAGTCTTCTCTTCTGTTCCGTGTTCATTTCCCTGACCAGCATGAACTATCAACAAGTAATCTGGGAAATAAGACCTTTCTAGTCACACTTAGGAGAGCCCTCAACTCAGGCTTATGGGGAAAGCCACCCGTTAGCAGACTGCATCCTAGCATTTGACAAGGACAACCCAAGTCCTGTGCTTCCTATTCCATGGGTCTCCTTTCATGTCTAGATAGTGATTTATAAGTATCAGGCTGCTATCCAGACTTAGAAAATCAGTATTTTTTTACTAGACAAATACCTTTCATGTTAAATATGGAAAGCCACATGCCTATTTTTGCTTAATCAGAAATAATAGTGTGAGCTCATGTTTTCATAAAAGTATCTTTGGAAAAGCTTTTGTTCTCTGCATGTGCATATAGTTGTTTTCTATGTACTGAAATGGCCTATTTTTTCCCCCCAGATTACATAGAAGTGAAATCAGAGTTACATCAGGAGCTTTATGAAAGTGCTTTCATCTTACTGCTTTGCACAGAAAGAACACAGAGTAACATATAGAGTGTTTGCTCTCTCTGTGTGTTCTCCATGAAATATGGGGCACTAGCCACAAGACATGACAGTTAATCAAATCCAAATGGGCTCATTTGGAATAGTATAGATATTACCTCAGAACATAAATGTAATGAAACGCAGAGAGAAATCTTTATAGGTTAATGACAAGCTAGGATGGAAGTGAACTAGAACTCTTATTTATGGGGTAAAAATCGTTCCAAAGACTTATTAATACTCTTACAAATGATACCATCTATTATAGTGATAAAAATGGTGAAATAGAATATTAAGTATTTGAACAAACAAATTAAGAAAAATAAGTCTCATTAACACCAGACATGCTAAAGAAACTTTTATTACCAATGCTTTTTTTAGAAAATAGAATCATCTCCTACCTGTGAGAAGACTGATGAGATCCCATCTGCTCCACCATTGTAAATATAAATGGCGCCTCGCAAGTCATCTTCCTGTGGAGCTCCAATAGCAACATCTATTTAAGAACAAAAGTGGTGGAAAAATAAATCCTTGATATAAAGAATGCAACTCTGAAAACTAACCTGCATACTCCTTAATCCCATCAGATAACACAAGAAACTCCTTATTAAAAAAAAAACACCTAACATTTATCGCATTAGGAAAAAAAAGATTACAAAATACTAATATCACAACAAGGTACAGTGTTGTGCATGAAAGCGAGTGCATGAGAGAAGCAGAGTAGATGGGTCTGAGAGGCAGTTTAACAGAATGGTTGTGGGCCTGGGCTCTAGAGCCAGACCCCGGGGCAGACCCCAGCATTGCTGCTGTGCTGTTATACTGGACACAATACTTAACCTCTCTGTGTCTCTTCTGTTCCCTCACCTATAATACAGAGTTATTAGAAACTCAGTTACTAAACACAGAAGGACATTATTCATCTAAAGTGCTCAGAGCTGTACCTAGAATCTAATTATTATCATCTATGAAAAGCATAACCAAAGATTCCTTATTTTGAGTTTTTGAGTTCTAAGATTTACCTTCTTTGCAAAATGACTTCTAAATTAGTTCATGTTCCAATGCAAGTGTTTAAGGTATTTGTTCAGGGTATCTGTACACACACACACACACACACACACACACACACACACACACACAGATTTCAGAAAATAGATTTGTTATATAAAATAATGACTGCATGACCTTTATGACTTTATTAAGATTCACATCAGATTATGACATCATGAGAAAAGATTTGATCAACTCAAATAAAAAAAAAAGCCAAGTAAAAATAGAAACTAGGAATGATATGGTTGGTTACATGCTGTAAATATAGAGTACATAGAGAAAAAAAACTCTCCATATTTTTACTTACTTACTAAGTATTATGTCTATTTATTTGGGTATATTCATATTTTTGTTTATAGTCAGTGTTTTCTCATTACTTTAATAGAAACTAAAAATATAGGAAGTTTGCTTTTATGATTTTCATTTCTTATCACTGTTTGTCAGACCTAAACACTTTTATAAAATAAGATGGCAGTTTTTTTACTGACATTTCAATGCAAATAAAATAATCTCCAATATATAACTTTAGAATAAATACTGTATAGTTTTAAAACTGCAAAAGCTTTTCTATTTTCATGCAAAAGTAACTGGTTGATACATCTTATACTTTTGTTTAGACCTACTAAGGTTACCCTCCTGAACTTGTACAATTTATTTTAACCTTTCATATACAAATACACACATTCATTTGTTCATTCAGTGGGCAACTATTGAGCACCTACTAAATTTCTGCTGAAAAATCTGAAAAAAATACTGTCCTGTACTGTCAGCTCCTGGCAAATGTTTGGAATGCAGTATGAAAAATGCTGCAGGGACTTATTTAAACCAAAAAAGAGAATTAGTAATAAGAACACATATGAAAGTATGAATCTCACCAGTTAAAAAGTAAATATATAGTTAAGGTAGTAGACTAGGCACTTAACTTATCAGTAACTACTTAAAATATAAATGGACTAACATCTTCAACCAAAAGAGTGGCTTGGTGGATTAAAAACAAAAAACAAACAAAAACAAGACCCATCCTATGTTGCCTATTAGAGACTTAATCAGATGTAAGAACACACACAGACTGAAAGTGAAGGAATGGAAAAAGATATTCCATGTAAATGGAAACCAAAAGAGAGCTGGATTTATATAAGACAAAATAGACTTTAAAACAAATATCAAAGTAAAACACAGAAAAGATAATTACATAATGTTAAATTAATAAATTCAAGAAGAGGTAATATTTGTAAATATTTTTGAAGCAAACATAGAAGCACCTAAATATATAAAGCAAATATTAACAGACCTAAAGGGAGAAATTGATAGCATACTATAATAATAGGAAACTAGAATACTCCACTTACATCAATGATTTCCAGACAGAAAATTAATACAAAACATGGGCTTTAAATAACAAAGTAAACCTGATAGACTTAGTAAATATATTAGAACATTCAATCCAAGAACAGCAGAATACAGATTCTAGTGAAGTAAAACAGAACATTCTCCAGTGAAGATAGTTAAGCTACAAAGCAAGTCTTAATAAATTTAAGATTGAAATCATACCTAACATCTTTTCTGACCACAATGATATATAACTAGAAATCAATTATAAGAAGGAAACTGGAAAAATTAAAAATATATGGAAATCAAACAACATTCTACTTAACCAATGAAGTCAACAAAGAAATAAAAGAAATCAGAAAAGATTACTATGAATAATTATATGCTAACAAGTTGGACAACTTAGAAGAAGTGGATAAATTCCTGGAAATATACACTCATCTAAGACTGAACATGAAAAATAGTAAACCTGAATAGACTGAATTGAAAATCTCCCCAAGAAACACAAGCCTAGAACCTGATGACTTCACTGGTGGATTCTACCAAACATTAAGATTTAAATATCTATCCTTCTCAACTCCTTCAAAAAATTGAAAAGGAGGAATGGCTGCCAAACTCCTATACGATACCAGAAGTATCCTGATACCAAAAGCAGACAAGAATACCACAAAAAGAGAAAAGTACAGACCAATATCCCTGAGGTACACAGAAATCCTCTGTAAATCCCTTTGTAAAATATAGCAAACCAAATTCAATTGTACATTAAAGGATCATACACTCTGACCACGTTGGATTTATTTCAGGGATGCAAAGATGGTTCAACATTCACAAATCAATCAACATGATACACTACACTAACAAAAGCAAAGATAAAAATCCCATGATCATCTCAATATATGCAAAAAAAATTTAAATAAATAAAAAATAAAAAAGAGGAAGCATTTGACAAAGTTTACCAAAGATTCAAACATTTGTGACAAAAATGCTCAACAAAATGGGTCTAGATAGAGGGAACATACCTCAGCATCATAAAGGCCATGAATAACAAGCCTCAAACCTTTTCATCTATTTTCAGGAACAATTCAAGAGTGCCCACTTTCACTACTTTTATTCCACATATTATTAAAATCCTAGCCAGAACAATTAGGTACATAAAAGAAAAATGAAAGACATTCAAATAGGACAGGTAGAAATAGAACTGTCACAATTTGCCTATTATATAATTTTATTTGTAGAAAACCCTAAAGACTCCACGAAAAAAAACCCAAGAAACTCTTACAACTAATAAAAATAATTGCAGTAATGTTGCAGGGTACAAAATCAATTGTTTCTATACCCTAACAAACTATTAGAAAGAACAACTAAGAAAATAATCCTATTTACAACTGCATAAAAAAAGAATGAAATACTTAGGAATAAATTAAACAAAAGAGGTGAATAATCTAAACACTGAAAACTTTAAGACATTAATTTTTAAAAAATGAAGACAAAAATAAATTAAAAGGTTCTTCATGTTCATGAATTGAAAGAATACTGTTAAAATATCCATATTACTGAAAGCAATCTACAAATTATTGCAATCCCTATCAAAATTCCAATGGCATTATTCACAGAATTAGAAAAAAAAATCCTAAAGTTCGTATTGAACCACAAAAGGCCCTGAGAGCCAAAGCAATCTTAAGAAAAACAAATCCAGAGTCATCACACTCCCTGATTTCAAACTGAATTACAAAGCTATAATAACCAAAACAGTATGATAGTGGCATAAAAACAGACACATAGATCACTGGAACAGAAGAGAGATCCCAGAAATAAATCTACACATATATATAGTTAATGCATTTAAGAAAATACAACGGAGAAACACAGTAATAAATGGTGATGGGAAAACTGGACAGCTACATGAAAAAGAAGGAAACTAGACCAACTACCTTATACCATACACAAAAATTAACTCAGAGTATCTATCATAGTATTTTATAAACTCTTCAATGTAAAATGTTATTTGTATAATCATAAAAATATTTATCTTTTTGTTTTTAATATAGTAAAAGAAAATCCATAAAGGGTGACGTTTGTATACCAAATTATACTATCTTACATTTAATGGGGCTCATTGAAAGCATAGGCTCAACAACCCACTAACTTTCTCCTTGCAAAGTAACATTTTAGACTTCTAAAGTAGAATGAAGGAAGCTCTTAGGCATAAAAAGAAATTAAGGAAGTGAGAATTTACAGTACTAACTTCACTAATTTTTGATAGCCATGTAAGTTTTGACTTAATGCCATATACCAATCATCAATGACTATATCAAGAAGACAATACTAGCTCTGAAAACAAATATCAAACACTTATTTACTGAACTCCATGAATCACACACATTCTTTCAAACCTATTCAATCTTTTTTTCCCCAAGTTCATTTCCTATTCATCATTTTATGCCCAGTTTTAACATACTTGGTAATCACTCAGGACTAGATTGGAAAAAGCAACTTTTAAGCAGGAAGGCTCATAGAAACAAGGACTTTAACAGCTGGGCTGATTTCCAGGCAATAAGCACAGTTATGATGGCACCATCTATTTCATTATTGAAATTGGCCCATGGTAGTTGATAAATAGCCACTATTCTTAAGTCTGCTAGTTGCAACCTCACCATTGTTCAGGACTCCATCTTGGGATCCCTCAGATCCTCCCACAATGCTACAGCTGAACAAGGAGCTCCTGGTATAGCGGGGGGCTTCCAGAACCCTACACCAGCTCTGCAGCCGGCCTCCACTGGGTTTTGTCAGAGTCTTTATTGTACTAATAATGAAAGAATAGGGCCCAATGAGTCTATTCCCCCACATTTTAACATTTCTGAAATCAGAATCCTTTTTACAATAGAAAAATGGTGGGTCACAATTTAATAACATTTTTTAGGGGCACACAAAAATGCCACTCATAATCAATGGTGCTTTAGAACCAATGGCATATATAGAACAGTAAGAATCAATAACTGACAACTAAGGAGAAGTCAGGTCTGACTAAAATAAGAGAAAAAAATAACCAGCCTACATTCTGGCTCCATTTTCTATAGAAAGACAAACAACATAAAATTCCAATCATATTTTCTTTCATGTACCATTTGAAAAGTGGAAATCAAATGCTAAATTGGATACGTTTACTTACCTTCAAAGCCATCATTATCGATGTCACCAAGATTAACTATAGATTCCCCAAATCTTGCAGCATATTTGTCACTTCCAACGAGCTCTGTTTCCATTTCATTCATTACCGCTCCCTGGGCAGAAAGGGGGAGAAAGGTATCACTGTAACACTCCCTGACAACTTTCCTCATGATTTACTGTTGTAATTGGATATCGATTTTTTTCTAATGCTTCAAACAAGTTGGACAAACTACAGACTGAGCTGTAGTACACACAGCTCGGTTCAATTCAATAAATATTTATCAAGCACATGTCAACACAGAATAGTATGATCAGAGCTCAAAGGATATAAAAAAACTGTCAAACTCATGATTCTTCGTTTTGAAAAATCCAATAAATCATTCTGATAATTCAATTGAGCAAATATTTACCAAGTTCCTACTGCAGGCGCTGCACTCCACAGACTGACAATTGAAAGGGAGGAGGCAGGGTGTTTATGTGACACAAGCCCTTTCCTAAAGAAGCCCAGAGTTACAGGAAAGGCTACACACCAGCATGTAAATGACACAGAAGTACAGCCTGCTTGGTAATATCAAAGAGCAAGGAGAAAATATGTAATTGTGAGACCCAGGAGAGGTTTCATAAACAATATTCAATATAACTATTGAAGGATGGACATAACCTTGATACACAGAGAAAATTATCAGCAAAGCACCAATTCCAAAGAACAGAGTGTATAATGAGAACAAAATATTCAGATTGGATCCTTGTAAGGAGGGACTGAACCCTGGGGGGAATTTACTCTCAGTTTGGGGGACAAGAGGAAGCTGCTGAAGGTTTCTGAGTTGAGGAGTGATGCGACTGAAGCTGGCCTTTGGAACCTTATTCCAGCGCCAATGAACATGGACTGGTCCATCGCTATCCCTGAAGTGGGGACACGAGTGACTACATTAAGACATTCAATTATGTTGCAATAATAGCTATCAGACTCTCTAGATGCCAGTCATGTCACTCTCTTGTAGAAAAAGATATCCACGTGCTACTTACTCATTCCTCTGCTCAAATAAGTCTATTCATCGTTTCCTAAGTACACACATGTTCTTCCCCTTGACAAGTGCCCTTCACCTTTTACTTTCCAACTAAAAAATTCCTGTATTTATTCTGCTCCCAGAGAACCGCCTAATTTAAAGAGCAGAAGGCAGAAGAAACTCCAACAAGGATGAGACCGTGCAGACCTAAGGAAATGCCAAGGCACTGAGGTTCCAGGGGAGAGTTTCAAAAAGCAGTAATCACCCCTCTGCGAGCATTCTCCAGTCACAGAGAACGGCGACCAAGAGTTCGCTGGGGACCTGAGAGCTATTTTAGTAGAAGTAGGTGGGAGCCATATTCATTCAAGTATCCTTCTTTCTTGAGTTCATTAACAAATAATTACTGAGCACCCACGTGTCCAGGACTCTTTCAGGCCCCGAGGAAACAGCAGTAAACAAGACAGATGATCCCTTTTCACAGGGTGTCCACATTCCAGGAGAGGAACAGATCTTAGCAAACCAAATTAATAAGCATACAATTCCTTTGTGGTAGTGATTAGTGCCTTTTTGGAGTGGTATCAGACAGGGAGTTAGAAAGGAGCAAAGAAAGAATAATCAATGCCAGAGCAAGCTTTAAACCTGAAATCAATTATGATTTTAAAAAATATATTGTATTGATTTTTCACAGAGAGTAAGGGAGAGGGATAGAGAGTTAAAAACATAGATGAGAGAGAATCATCGATCAGCTGCCTCCTGCACACCCCCAACTGGGGATGTGCCTGCAACCAAGGTACATGCCCATGACCGGAATCAAACCTGGGACCCTTGAGTCCACAGGCTGACGCTCTATCCACTGAGCAAAACCTGTTAGGGCTCAACTATGATTTTTAACCCCGGTATTCAATAGGGATGCCTCGGGGCAGGAGGAAAAACAAAAGGGTAGACCTGTGGGTATAGCTCCTCTTTCTCCCTGTAAGCAAAGGAGTGCCACTTTTATCTGGCTTTCATATTGGGATTGCTTAAGATTTCAGTGGGAACAACAAGGTCCTATATTGTTGTATATGCCACTGTTCAATCTATTCTCAAAAAGTTTAGTTATAAAGAGAAGGGAAAGAGAAGAATGTAGAATGAGGATGTAGCTGGTCTAAGGAAGACCACTTATGGATAGGGAAATGTGCAATAGCTCTGCCAGAAAAAGTAATAATACCTGACATCCCTATTAATGAGGTATGATCACTTTGTAGATAATAAGCTTTTACTATTAAATTTAGATTAAAGCAGTATAGAAAAATTCCAATGCATACATAACTTTCCTGCTCTACGTCTGGGACTTTCAGAATCTCTCAGCTTTATAAGACTATTTCCTCTTAAAACTTTAAGAAGTTTAACCTGATGTTTTAAGATAGAAATTTATTAAATGGTATGGGATCTTTGATTAAATAAAATTACGAATATCTTCTTGAAACAGATTTTACTTTGTTGAGTCCTGCCTGTGCCTCGAGAAATGAGATGATGTTCTCACAAACCCACTCGTGCTCTTAACCAAAGGCAGGCCCGGAGGACCCCATGAAGGCCTATCAGTTCTCTGGTTTGATTGAAGGTCAAGAAGACAGACGGGCAAGACAAGGCCAGCAGAACTCTTTTAACTGACCTGTCCATACTTTAAAGCTCAACAATAAGCAATAATTATGTATTTCTACAAATCCTATATCCAGTGCGGAAGAAACGATGTCAATTTTATATTCTTATCCATCTATGTTAATTGTGCAAATTAACATTTTATCAAGACAGGTCTTGTTTCCAGTGGTCAAATGGAGAAATTGAAAACGTGAAATATGTTCTCGTTCTACTTCAAGTAATATTTTGTAATTATTACATCGTATGAGGACAATCCACTATAATAAGAAATCCACATTTTTGAAGGATGCAAACATCAAGCTTTCAAATTAGATTCGTGTCACAATGAAAAGGGAAAGAAACGACATATGTTGGAGTGAGCACCTCCCAGCTGTGAAGAGTGCAGCTCTGGGATGAGGACAATCACCACAATAAGAAATCCACATTTTGAAGGATGCAAACATCATGCTTTTAAATTAGATTCGCGTCCCAATGAAAACGGAAAGAAACGTCATAAGTTGGAGTGAGCACCTCCCAGCTGTGAATAGCACACCTCTGGGATGACTCACCTCCTCTTTCTGGAAATGTCAAAGTGGGTCAGCGGTCCTTTTATCATCCTGTTCTATTTCATGTTGGGAGTATCAGTACCATACCAGCACTTTTTACTTCCATCATTAAAAGAAGCCTAAGAACCTGTAGTCTCAGAGCTCGGGATACATTCCCAACACGATCCCCTGAGGGGCTCCCGCGGGGGGATGCCCGGACTTACGGAGCCGGAGTTGATGTACACGAACACTCGGCCCTCCTCCCTGACGCTGCTCTGCATGGGGGCGCCCACCAGCAGGTCCGAGAGGCCGTCCCCGTTGAGGTCCACGGCGCAGATGGAAGCTCCGAAGTAAGAGCCAAGCTGCTCCGAAAACAAACCAGAGCCGCCGCTGAGAACCAGCGGGCCAGGCACCACAGCCCGCGGGGGGACCAAAGGCAGAGACGTATTACCTTTTTACCTTTCATTTCATGCAGGATCTTTAGCTCCCTTTCATCAATTCTGAATATGTAAGCCTGCAATTGTGTGAGGAATTAGAAAAGGTTGGACCGTGACATTTTAAAATTATGTTCATCTGATCAAAATACCATTTTTCATAACCTGTGATGGCTCAAATACAGTTTTAAAAATCCTTTTCAGAGCGATCCCAAAGGCTTAGGAAACCACGGTCAGGTTAACTGCCTTCTCGGGAGCTACCTCCTGGCCCCTGAGAGAGCAAGCAGGAAGCAAGCATTTTTGCCCCACTTTTCAAAGCAAGGCTAAGAAAGATTTAGTAAGCTTTACGCAACCATGTGACAAAAGCTAGAGCCAAAAATAGCATCTTATTCTTCCTGGTCTTGCCATAACACATGTTGCCACCCCAATGTCCCATTAGTTGTAAATTTGTTAACCAATAAGTATATTCCCCGGACGCTCTGAGACAGTTCTCTTAAAAACAGTTTCCTCATACGAAAGCTTCATTTGACATGCAATTTTCCTTAAAGCTTTTCTGCCCAATTCTATCTAAAAGCCGTATAATGTTCACCAATTTCACTAAATGTAGCACACGGCTCATCATGGTTAGCTTTCATTCCTTAGCATGCATGTGCTTCCTCCGTTAACCTCTCCTCCTCTCATGCAATCTGTTTGAATCCTTGTAGAGAAATGAGTAAAAACGTGGTTCTTACTTTACCAATCTGTTCATGCTGAGGGGCCCCTCCGACCACCTCAGTGGTATCCCTGCTCCGAAAATGACCAGCTCCGACTGAGTATCCTTCAAGAAAACGGAGACAATTGTAAGGCGTGTCCGCTGCCATGGGCAAAATATATTATCCCGTATCCACTCAGAATTAAGTGAGACTGAGTACAAAGTGACTGCACGGGACATAATTTTAATAATATTTAGCAAAGCAATACTAGTACACACAATTGGTCATTCATTTTATGCTTTAGTTATCAATATATACGTTATGAAACTAGTCACATGGCTTTATCTATCCAAGTCCTAGAAACTGAAGATAGCCCGTTTACATTTGGTTTGTTAGTCTCTGTGTAGTATCAGGACATGCAAGCTTCTGGGATTACAACAGAAATATTTTAGAGCATAGAAAATATGACATTTTAAACTTTGAGTGTAAACTTTCCTAAGTTGCAATTTTTTTTGCCATGAAATCTTTATTATGATAAAATTATATGATGATAGAAATGGGGAATATTTTTGTTTTATTATGTAATAGAAAGGGTAATACCAAGCTATATTTTGTAATACTTGAAGATAACCTTCAACTCTAAACAAGTAAATGTTGGATTGTAAATTAATTCCCTCTGTTTGAAAATGAATTCCTTCTGTTCACATGGGGAAAAAATAGAAATAATGCTAAGAAAAAGCAGTGCTGAGTATAGAACTGCTCATATTTGAAGCACATATGGCTTAAGCAATTATATACTTTCTAAGAAACTATAGAAAAAGTATTCCTTTTACTATAACAGGGGAATTAATGCCAGAAGAATCTTGTGTTTCTATTAAAACAGTCTATAAATAATCCCACTGCCGAGTCATTAAGAATAAGAAGATAAGAATAAGAAGATAAAAATAGTTAAGCTCTGAGAAATATTCTAAGAACGTATGAGGCAAATGTCAATGAGCCATTTTTTAGACCCATATGTTTCATGTTACCCATTGTCTAACAGGGGTGGGCAAACTTTTTGACTCGAGGGTCACAATGGGTTCTTAAACTGGACCGGAGGGCCGGAACAAAAGCAACCTGACCATGCTGGCACTCTCATCTTGGGCTGCTGGTGAAGGAGCGGAGGGGAGAGCAAGAGGACCCTCCGCTCTTTCGGCTCCGCGGGCCGGATAGAACAGCCCAGATCCGGCCTGCGGGCTGTAGTTTGCCAACGGCTGGTCTAGAATGTGGTCCACAACCTGACTGATTTTCAGCTGGTCCTTTAAGAAACTACTTACTTACTCTTATATAATTAAATGAGTTAATTAATGTATAGTGCTTTCAAAAGTTCCTCGGATATGGTAAGCACTCAATCAATACTGCCTTTATAGTAATAAGTAGATTATATAAAGACACAAGCTCACAAGTTTTACTCCACAGAATAAGCACTTTGCAGTAAAGCAGGAGTTCCAGTCTAAGAATTCTATATCGATGACTGTAGTGACATTATCTTAAATGTGAAATTAACTAAAGTTTCATAGATTGTATTCTTAAATAGGCAAACTGTCTTTTTAATACCACTGGTCATTTTGATCTATTTTTTTTTGTTGTTGTTTTGTTTTAATCCTCACCTGAGGATCTTTTTCCATTAATTTTTAGAGATAGTGGGGGAGAGAGGAAAAGACAGAGAGAAATATTGACGTGTGAGAGAAACAATGGATCGGTTGCCTCCTGCACACACCAGGGAGAAGCCTGAAACTAAGGTACATGCCCTTGACAAGACTTGAACCCAGGACCCTTTGGTCTGCAGGCCAATGCTCTATCCACTGAGCCAAACCAGCCAGGGCCATTTTGATATTTTGAAAATATTATTTCCCTTACTTATAATCACTAGTATCTGTAAGAAAGATTATTAATTTCAGCTTGTCAATTTTTACAGTACCTAAGTAACTTCCAAATTTTACTTGATTGTCTTTGTCTAAAAAAGCCGTGTATTTATTTGCAGTTATATTGTAGGAAAAAATAGAGCCAGTCCAGTAAGATGATCCTGGAGCTCCCATCACGATTAAATCCTGTAAGAAATAAACAATTTAACATCCTTTAAAAGTTTAATCTCACCACTCAAAACCTTTTCCAGATATACATTTTAAGTAAATAATGACAAGAATGCATTTTATAATAAATTTCTAAAACCCGAGCATTTTATGAACTTAAAAACACAACAGGAAAAAGAAAAAAAAAGAAAGCCAGAGAAGCTAGCTAATGGATTTTCACTAAAAGTAGAGTTTTAGAAAACTTTTACTTCACCCTTATCAGTGGACTTAGAAATCAAAGGTAGAATCACTGAACAGTACAGTGAGCTTTCAGGAGAAAGGCAATGTGGTTTCTATTAAAGTAAATCATATATGGGTAATTCAGTAGTGCTCATTACAGAGATAATCATGTGTTGTCAAAGAGTGAAAAAGTAGACAACTTATTTCAATTTGCAAAAAGCCATTAACTAGTTTCCTTAACAATGTTAGCTTAGAAAAATAGAATCCAATAAAATCTTGGGCTTGCAATTTTTCTCTTATTGATGTTTTTCTTTCTCCCTCTCTGAAACCAATAAAAAATATTTATTTGATGATAAATATGAATTTTAAAAAAGCAGAGGGAAGGTTGAAATAAGCAGATAGCTGTCTAGTAAAATATGAAAACTTTCAGCAATCAAACCTACCTAACATATTTCTAAATTTCCTAAACAGTTCTGAATTTCAAAAAAAGACCAATTTAAATGTACACTAAATAAATCATTGCTTTTTTTTTACATAGTAGGTAATATTTATGGAAATTGTAAATCTAAGGATTTCTACATAGATTCAGAAAACATTCATAAATTCCTAACTGGTTTTAAAGGGAAACTGGCAGCTTTGAAGGTTGACTACAACTGTGATCACTCACTAGGAGTTACAGAATGACTACAGTGGTGGAAAAAGAATAATTGAGTTTGAGAATGTATCTGATCTAAGAGGTCTAAAAGGTTATTAAGTTCTTCGTCTCCCAATCCTCACCATTTTAATTGAAAGTGTAAATTCATATGTTCACTCCCCTCCTCAACAAGTAAAAATAACATACTAGGTATTTTCAATGCCTAAGTTAACAAAACAAATAACTATAGCTACCTTTAATTTCTATTAAATTTTTAATGAAGGTAATACCCTTCAGTATAGACTTTTAGTTGCACAGCTATCAAATATTAAGTATTTTCTCAAAATATATGTCAAATATTGATTGATAAAAATTAAGCTACATTACTGTACTGTCAAATATTAATCAGATATTATATAATTTTTACTGCAAAGCATAATATCAGTCTTCAAAGTCTTCAGAAACATTAAAGTTCTGTATGTAAATACTCATAGCAGCTATTTTTTTTGGACTATTACCTCCATGTGGAAACTAGATATTCCAACTTGACATGATGCAAAATTGTCTCCAAAATTTTTTACATAATCTAAAATAAAGTAGAAAAAACAATTCAAGATTTCATATAAAGACAAAATCTGTGTAATTTTATTTTACAAAGGACAGTTGATTAGGCCAGGACACAAATTAAAAAATACTAGAATGGAGGCTCCTAGCTCTGCCACCAGCCAGTGTTTGACCAAAGGCAGAAAAGAGGGGGAAAAGCTTTCACAGACAATGACTATTGTCCTCATTTCATAAGCCCCTTCCCCTCTCCACAATAATTTGCAAATATGGACAGACATTTGGGATAAGAAATAGCATAAAAACTGAGGTGGGGGCCCCTTCTGCTAGCAGAGGGTTGAACCTGAAAAAAAATCAGATGCTATCCCTTGGTCACAGTTTTCTCCTCTATAAAATGAAGGCTTTTGACTAAAAAAATTGCAGAATTTCTCCCACAGCTAATATGCTAAGGTCTACTGCCAAATTTCATTTACTTTTTTTTCAGTCTATGCGATTACCAACCAGAAATCACATGTATTTCATTCCCAATTTTTTTATAGTCCCTCCATTAAAAAAAACAAAAAACAAAAAAACACAAAACAACAACAACAAAAAAAAACCTAACAGAGGGGGAAAAAAAACACCTACAACAGGCTTCCTAGATTTTCCCCAGTACAGGGTCTTTTATTATGAAGGCCCATTGGATGGATGCTTTTGGAACTTGCTATGAACACAAAGCTTTGCTTCTGAAACACTGACATCAGTAAACCTCTATGGTTTATCAGTAAACTATATCTTTGCTTTGGTTTTCTAACTAGAAAGCTTAAAAGGATTGCTTTCATTATTATATTTATGTAATCTTGAATTTTTTTTATAGAATGTGATTAGGTATATCTGAGCAAAACTAAAAACAATTATGAAAATATTTCAAAGTATAAACCATTAGGAAAAAGAGGATATTAAAAATGCAGAAAACTATACTGAGTTTTACTTCAATTAAGAATTCAAAATTCACCTTTTATCTTCTTGCTATCCAAAGGCCAATCAGGAATATATATGATATAAGCTTCTCCATGATATCAAATGCCAATATTAGAATCAGTACCTGAATTTGCTTATTTGTTCAAAATTTTGTCAGGTGAAAGGTATTTTCTTGGAGACTAAGGTAACCATTTTGGTTAGAAAAGTTGTAATGTATATTTATTTAATGCTGAGTTTTCCAAAGACATATTTTTAGAATTTGTTCTGCTGCAGATATATTTTTTAATGCTCTACTGACATTCACCATGAACTTTTTTCCACTTTCGTTGTCTATATCCTAGCTTGGTGTGCAGTAATGCTACCTAGAGCCTAGAATTTTTATGGGAAAACCTTTTCAAACTTAAGATGCCAATCCCTTGCTAATTCAAGAAAAACAAGTCAATTTGGGGGGGGGGAAAGGTGAAAAATATTTGCTTCCATTATACTTGAATCTTTCTGAATATTCTTTGCAGCTAAAGATAAAGCAAGTATCGTAGTTTTTTTTTTCCTCACTGATCAGACATTTCAATGTAATTTCACGATTTTAAGTGTCCTTTGGGTATTAGACTCACTTATACTGAATTGAAAATGTATTTAATGCAAAAATGGGTAATTATCAACTAGATTCTAGAATTATTCAAATTAAACAGTAGAATTTGCCGAGACTGGTTTGGCTCAGTGGATAGAGCATCGGCCTGGGAACTGAAAGGTCCCAGGTTCGATTCCGGTCAAGGGCATGTACCTTGATTGTGGGCACATCCCCAGTAGGGGGTGTGCAAGAGGCAGCTGGTCCATGATTCTCTCTCATTGATGTTTCTAACTCTCTATCCCTCTCTCTTCTTCTCTGTAAAAAAATCAATAAAATATATTTAAAAAATAAGAATAAACTGTAGAATTTCCTAACAACATAAAATGCATTTATGAAGACCAATAAAAAAAGGAAAAGAGTACTTTGAGTCCTTATAAAGAACACAGGTATTTCAAAAATCCACTCCCCACACATCTAAAATTGAAAATAATTTTTAGAAATTAAAAGTCATTCACTTCTTTCTTTTGATCCAGTTAATACTAAAATCTCCTCTTACCTTGATAACATGGAGCTAGTCTTTTACTCAGTTCTGTCCGTAAGTTAGAGGGCATTCTATAGCAGCCACCCGTGGGGAGCTTGTTTTCATTCTTCATGTAAAATATATTCTTCCATCTATGCCCACAAGTCTGAATGAAACATAAAAGTAGACTAAATTACGTGGAAGTCACCCCCAGAACATCTGATGTCATGATGTGATCAGTGGAGCAATTCCAGGAACCTACCACGATGGATCCATTTTCTCCCGGCTGTCTGGAAAGCGTGACCCCCAACCACTGATTGTCTCTTTCTTCCAGACAAGTCTTTCCACAGGGGTCTCCATGAGGGCTACCTACCACATTTGAAAACAACGTTATCATCAGTTACCTTGAAAATCATGGTATTCTAGGAGAGCAGAACAAATGAACACATCATGCTTATCCCCAATGTTTATGTTCCCCTTCAACCGCATGTGAAGAGCCTCATCCCTGCTTATGTGTCATCTTCCATTCGGTGCACAATGGGGGGAGGGATAACTGCGAGTTACGTCCCTGAGTTCCTTACTACAAATGTGTTTCCTTGAAAGGTGACTCTTATTTGTAGAAATGACTGGGAGGGGAGGGACCAGTTTACACCCACATAGGCTGTGCAAAACCAATGGCAATGTAGAATGCCTGGTGAAGAATTCCTGCCTTTGCTTAGACCATTTATCTAGCATTGTTGATTGACAACATCAGCAGAGAACTTTGTAAGACACCCTTGTAGCGAAACATTAACAATAAAGGACAGTATGGTCTTCAGCACTGACGTCGTCAGTTTCTTGAAGCTGGAAGGGAATGACTGAGCGTGTGGAACTCAGCAGTGTATAATGAGCATGGTGACGCCGACTAGCATTGAAAGCAAACTACCCTGAGGTTTATATTTACTTGATCGTGACTGCTCTCCATAAGGGAAAAAAGACGTTCAAAAACAGATTATCTCAGTAGTATAAAAAAAAAAAAAAAAAAAAACTCTGGCCGAAACCAGTTTGGCTCAGTGGATGGAGCGTCAGTCTGCGGACTGAAGGGTCCCGGGTTCGATTCTGGTCAAGGGCATGTACATTGGTTGTGGGCACATCCCCGGTGGGGGGTGTGCAGGAGGCAACTGGTCAATGTTTCTCTCTCATCAATGTTTCGAACTCTCTATTCTTCTCCCTTCCTCTCTGTAAAAAAAAAAAAAAAAAAAAAAAAAAAAAAAATCAATAAAATATATTATAAAAAATACACACACACAAAAAAAACACCTTTGGTAGCACTTTGGCAAATACACAAAAAGAAAGAAAACTAGACATAAGTATTACTCGTGGGCAATCCAGTACTCCTAAATTGTACAAAAGAAAGTCATCTACACAGCAATAATGCTTCCCTTCTGTTAGAGTGGCTTCTTTGCTTTATAGCTAGGAACCCGTACTCAAGTGAGTTCAATGAAGTGATTTTAGGGAAGAATAAGTTGCAGGACCTTTCGATTCCTTTTGTCGTCTGTATCCCCACCCTCGCCAATTGCCATGCCATAGCCTGTTCCACCCGGGCTTCCTTCCAAAGGCAGGCCAGTGTATTTGCACTGGTTTGATTGGAAGAATGTGGAACTTGGGTGTGTTTACTTCATTCTGAACACCGGTCACTGTGTTCATGCATTTATAGGAACCATTTTCTAAATCAGGCACTGTCTCCTCCTATCACTTAACCTCTAAAGTTTCCTGGGCAAACTCAGAATGCCTATATCAATAAGGCTAATAGTTTGGAAGCGAAATTATTTTGCAGAAAAAATCTCCTGGGTAGGAGAGATCTTGTTTCAAGGAGTATAGGAATGTGAATTGTGTATACCCTTGTTTGTTCTCCAAGCTGTTGATCAGGAAAAACGGCAAAACCCTTAACACAGCAGCACTGAAGAGAGCTTCCCAGTCCCTGGAAGATTCTGTTTTAGTTGGTTCAGGTGAGGCCCTCACTGCCCCAGATGGTCCCCATGATCTGGAAATTGCTATGAAAGAATTAGCAACTCGTCTGGATTATGTTGTTCTGGCCAGGTTTCCTGTAGAATAGTGACTGGCAAGACCCACCTATTGGCAGTGGCTGCTTGGCTGCTTGGAGCAGGACAGTGAAAGGCAGACACCTAAGAATGGGTCTGGAACAGCTGTGGGCAAACTACGGCCCACGGAGCCGAAAGAGCGGAGGGTTCTCTTACTCTCCCCTCCGCTCCACTCCTTCACCAGCAGCCCAAGATGAGAGTGCCAGCATGGTCAGGTTGCTTTTGTTTCAACCCTCCGGTCCTGTTTAAAAACCAATTGTGGCCCTCGAGTCAAAAAGTTTGCCCACCCCTGGTCTGGAAGCAGAATGCTGGGGTCCATTAGCAATGTCTATTTGGAATAGGAAGAATCTTGCTGCAGCCCAAACCTTGGCAAAGGACAGTCCCAATGGAAGCGTAAGGACTCTGTGTTCAGAATAAGAAAAAGGAAGAGGGAAGGAGGGGAGAGAAAGAATTGTATTGTGTGCTTCGGTAGGTAAGGTCTCATACAGAGTTTGATTGTGGCTACATGACATCAACATAATGGAAGGAAAGTGAAAGAGACTGACATGAAATTGTAATGTTCATTGTGATGCAATTTTCAGTTTGACTAAAATTGCCAGTTTTTTTTTTTTTTTTAACTAATGTCAAAAACAGATAAATGATAGACCCTGTTTACCTGAAGTTCAAGGTCTTATTATTCACAATAGACATTTCAGTGAAATATTGTATAAGAAAATACCAGTCTTCTAAATTTACAGTCACTAAGGCAACCAAGTAGGAGAAAAACTAAGGACAGGAGAGGAAGGTGGTCACAAATGACACACATCTCTATTAAAATGGACACTTTCATCAACATTATACTCAATATTTAGAACAAATTTACTGTTCTAGAGATGCACCCCAAGTTTTTTTTTAAGTAAACATACAATAGTTGAGAACCACACAATACTATGTAAGTTGTTTGAGAAAAATGGCTAAAATTTTTTATCTGCAATACACAGTGAATTGTTATTGTCTGTTTCTTGGCTGAGTCTTTAACTTTAAAAATGAAGACTAGAGAAACACCTGTGTGATTCAACAGTTTTCTGGAGCCATCGAGGATTCCACCTCGTATCCTCTTTTCGTTTTAGCTCCACCAGGATGTCACCTCACCACTGATCAGAATCTCACACTTCAGGCTCACTCACATCACAACCAAACTACTCACTCTCCCCCTTTTTTTTGGCGTCCCTTCCCTCAAACATCCTTCTATCCATGTCTGAGAACTTCTCAGGTCTTTGGGATTTACACCAGTGCACTATGTCCTCCTCTCTCCTTCCCACCCCCGCACCTCTCAAGCCTTTGGCCTGCATTACACCAGGGTTCCTGCCTCTTCAGTTTGCCCATGGCAGGCCCTAGGAATTCCCCAGCCTCCATAACGGAGGGAGCCAATTGTGAATCTCCTTGTAGACAGATTGAAAGGTAGATAGATGGATAAATCTATCTAGCTACCCTGTCGGCTCTGTTTCTCTGGTGAACCCTGACTAATATGAGTACATTATTTACTCACAACTATCCTGTCTACCTCCCAGGCTTAGTAAATAATGACCTACCTCATCTTGACCAGTACTAAGTCTCATTCATTACCAGCCCACCCCCGGCACAGAGCCTGGAAACATGTGCTGAAGATGGAAGTTCAATAAATGAAAGGCAATTCAAAGCTCTGACTGGCTTGTTTTGACTGAGTATCTGATCTTCTATTTGTGTTTTGTATCTTAATGTGAAACGAGGGTACAAAAGGACAAATGCCCTGGCACAAAAGAAATTCACAAACCAACACAGTCATGAACCAGTTACCCTTCCACACAAGAAATAAAAACGAACTCTAATCAGTGAACAAACACACAGACTCACAGTTAGGGAGGGCTCTCCTTTTCTTCCTAACACACCTTCTGCCGCCCGGTCATACTTTCAGCGCCAGTTACAAGACAGGAGCAGTTCAAAGAATGCCTATCATTCTAGTGCTTTTCTTAACTTCCAGGGACTTTTGTGTACTTTTTTTTTTCTTTTTCTTGAATGCCTACAGAAACTTGGCAGAGAAATAAAACCTTCTCCTAATAGCTTACACTCGGGACCTTCTCCAGACAGAGCTTTTCCTTAACCTGGCTTGCTCCTAAGGCCACTCCTTTATCACGTGGTTCCGGCCTTGACCTGTCAGGAGGATCACCTGGGGAGAGTTCTGAACAAATCCTGACACCTGGTTCCTGCCCCCAGCGGCTCCGATGTGATTGGCCTGGGTTGAGACTCGGGCCACAGAATTATCGGAAAAGCTCCCTGGCAGTTGTTGTGTGGCCTTGGGGTTGTGAGCAACTGCTCTGCAATGTCAATGCTGTGCCTTTCCTGCATTATGTCATATCTGAAAAGGAACCACTTCCTTTAAAAATAATACTAGAGGGAGGGGGCGGGCTATAAGGAATCAATGGGGGCTTGGTGGGGGGAATAGGGGACATAAGCAATACTTTCGACAACAAATATTTTTATAATAACATCTTCTTTCCTCCTTGGTTTTGGCTAGATATTGAAAAAGGATACTAAATGTTAAGTAAATTTGTGTGTGTGTGTAAATTCAGTATTTCTAATGTGGCCAGAAATGATGATGATTTAAAAAGGCATGAGAAAGTTAATGGGGTAAGTGAGCAGGACCATTTAAAACGGAGTCAGCTGGGACCACAGGAGGTGCCTGTCTCACAGCCTTTGCACAGGATTATGGGGAGTGAGTGAGATTATGGGTAAAGCACTTGGGCCAGAGCTTAGCAGAGAGAGCAAACAAATGTTAACTGATGCTAGCATTGTTATTATATTAAGGATTAATCTAAACATGTGATTAAACTAAACATATGTCATGGAATATACTTTCCATAAAATATTGGTGGCACTTGTCACTTAATCCTTATCATACACATTAGCTCATTTACTTCTCACAGTAGCAGCAGGGAAGACTAGTTTATCAATCCTATTTTACAGATGAGAAAATTGAGTCTTAAAGAAAAAAATAAATAACGTGTCCAACCCCGTAGGGCTAGTAAATGGAAAGTATTAGAATAAAAAACTTGTCAGAACTAGAAGGTCTGTTACTTCCCACTACCCTATCTATATCTATTTATCTATATATATAAAAGGCTAATATGTGAAGTGTCCCCTCGGGAGTTCAACTGGGAGACCAGGAGTTCAATATCTTGCTATAAAGTGCGCTGACCACCAGTGGATGATGCAGAACGAAGGGAGGCCCCAACCAGCAGCTGGAAGGCCTTGATTAGCCCTGATCGCCGGCCAGGTCTAGGGACCCTACCCGTGAACAAATTATGTGCACCTGGCCTCTAGCAGCATATAAAATAGAAGTCTACAAATACTTCAGATGTATGAATTAACTGAAGTCATGTCACTAAGTTTTTTTCATCAGAAAATGTGTAAAATGTCACTCATCTGCCCCCAAACTATGTAGTCAACTTTACAGTGTTCACCAAAAATGTCATTTGCCTGGTCCCTGTCTTGTCCTGGGCTTTCCCTCAATTTAGATCAGGTCTCAGTGTCTCGGCATTTCCATCAAGGAAAGACCAAGAGGAACAATCAGACTCACAGTTCTGCTTTCATCACTTGTTGACAGCTCGAGTGAAACACTCTGTGGGTAGGGGTGCCTGGGACTTTTGGTTCTAATGCCATGTCTGCTTTATCTGCCTGTGTACTGTGCTGTGGTTTCCCCATCCCTCCAGACATTTGATTGGGGCGCTCTGTCTGGCTGTCTAGCTACGAAGATAGATACATGTATCTGGACAAGTGATGTAATTTCAAGTTTCAGAAAAATAGTGAAAGTCCTTACTTCCACCAATTATTCTCTCTTTTTTTTTATGTTGAAGTTCTATTCCATTTAAAAAGTCATATATGTTTCAAACTCTTCCACTCTTTTTCTTAAGTAATCCTGAAAAACGAATGACTCTTGTTCTATTCTATGTTATGTAACGAGTCATTCATCCAAGGAACCTTTATTTGTAGAAGCAGTAATTACTGAGTGAAAATAACTATACAATTCATTCTTCTAACTAAATTAAGAATATCAGAAAAATGTGTGATTCGAGGCAAACAAATCAATTCACAAGCTTATAAGAACTACCATTGCAGGGTTATGAAGATTACAGGACATTTACGGCCTGGCAACTAGTAAGTGTTCATTAAATAGTAAATGCTTCTGCTCCCCATCATACCCACATTATGTTGCTTTGGACTACACCAGCAGAGGGAGCTCACAATGCTGACAGATTTGACCAGGAGTCAGCTCTTTAAGCTTAGTGGCCCCTTCTTTTAGTTTTTCTTATCAAACCCCAACTATTAAATCCATTATAATAAGTTTATCATATTAAACTATTTAGTTTCCCCATGCATCTAATAAAATGTGATGATGTTTCTAAGAGATAACAGGAATGTGTATAAATTCAATAGCAACAACAATTTATATAATAAAGAACTAATATGCTAATTAGACCAGATGGCAGAATGACCTTCTGGAATGACCAGTAGGTGGGGCCATGCGGCCATGAGGCAGCCAGGGCTCTGAGGGCTGAGCCCCTTGCACGAATTTTGTGCATCGGGCCTCTAGTTGAGTAATAAAGAGTAAAATGCCCATCCATGTGCTAGAGGTGAAATGGGACACAAGAGCACTAAACTTCCAAACCATAGCCTCCAACTTGTGCAGTGGGGAACAAGAGTCAAACTATCAAAAAAAAAAAAAAAAAAAAAAAACCAAAACAAACAAACAAAAAAACAAAACAAAAAAAAAAACCCAACCATCAACATTAAACACCATTCTCAAAGTATTTTCTTCCTAGAAAAACAGGTATTGAAATGTCAGATTCTCAGATTTCCTATCAAAATCTAGTAATGACTAATAACCATTCTCAATTTATGTGAGAAACAGCTTATATAATCTCAGGCCTGAAAATGCCAGTATTTCAGTCCTCTTTTTCATTTCATTTCATTTCATTTCATTTCATTTCATTTCACTTCATTTCATATACTTTTTAAACTTTAGACTTTTATTTATTTTACTTAATTGTTTCCAGAAAGAGAGTTGAACACGGAGGTAAACATCTGCAGAGGGTAGTGCCAAGTTTTTAGTGTTGCCTTTTTATAAATTGGGGCTGATCCTGAGCTACCCATAAGGCCCCAGAACTCTGGAAAACCTGGTCACTTGTGAGCTTGATTCTAGGTTTAGTGTCTCTTCCAGGGATCTTAGGCCCAAATTCAAATTCCTGCAGAAAACCTACATAAACCTTTTTACTAACTACACCAGAAAAATATACTGCAACTTGTCATATATGAACATAATTTAAAGATGGACCATTGTCTTACAATAATTGCTAATATTTATGATATACTTCCTATGTATATATTAACTCATTTAGTTTTAATTCCATCCCTATGAGTAGGTATTATTTGTCATTATCCCAATTTTACAGGTAGAGAAGCTGAAACAAAGGGAGATTAAGCATCTTGCCCCAAATCACAACCCTAATTAGTGGAAAAAGGATTCAAGCCCACACTGTTAATTGGCGTCTATACTATTTTGCAATGATCTGCTATTAATACTTTTCCCTACTAATGCAGGAAAAGAACCCAAATGTTAACATTATTAATAATTCTATACTCATTTTTTATTTCTATAATAAACCTACTAAGCCGGTAACATTAATTTCCAACATTAGAAAATTCTCTACTTCCATGGTTTCCAGTTAACCTCTTTGTCTTCAGGATTCACTTGAAAAACTATCACTAATATATGAATACCATTTTGAGTGTCTTTGAAAGAAGAAAACACAAAAATGTTAACAGAAACAAACTCTGGGGAAATCTGCTCTGGCTTAATGCTAGGTGGGCCCTATTGAAGTCTGTGCCTGGTTTGGGGATTCACAGGGCAGAACAGAGGATGTCAGGAAGACAGCAAGGCTTAAAAATACACAAGAGAAGTATCAATCAGCCAGGGAGTGTTTGGCATTGCCCTGCACCAATGGAGGGCCGGACTGAGATGAGGAGTTACAGATACTAGCAGACATGTCTCTATAAAAAGCTTCAAGGATGGGATAAAATGCTGCAGAGATAATGACTGTGAACAAAACCTACCAAACTCTAGAAAACGTTCACAGGAAAACAAAGAATGGTATCGGGGTGAGGTAGACCTAGAAAGATTTCACAAGAGAGGGTGAGCCTGGAAAGAGTCTTCATGTAGGATGTCTAATCCACTTCACACGTTATTTCCCATCAAAGAGATGTGGCATCTAAGTCTGCATGGTTACTCTTCTCATTGTGCATTACAGACTTTCATATAAATATTTCCTATCTTTAAAAAAAACACACACAGATTTTTGGAGGTAAACTGAGAGCATGAGCACAAACACAGTGCACTATTGAGCTCAGTCCTGTCAATTGTAAGACCACTTCCATGTTTCAATTTGATATTTCAGCTACTTTTAAAATTTAAAAAAAATCACGCCTAGGATATTTTCTCATCATTAATATTCAACTGAGTACTTTGAAGGCTTCAGCCATGTCCTATTCAACTTTCCATTCCCAGTACCTAGCATAAGTAATTGACAAAATTTGTACAATTAATGAAGAACCCAAATTAAAAGAGTTATTGAGACTTGCTTCCATATTTTCTCACTCCTTACTTCTCCTCAACCCTCTCATCTGGCTTCACCTCTATAACTGGAATACCAAGGTTACTAATGGACTGATTCTATCTGAATCCAATGAAATCTCCTAAATTTTTCCTTGCTTGACCTCTTGGCAACTTTTTTTCTTTCCCCCAACCCAACTCAACAGCAACAGATTCACAGTAAGTAGGAAAAGGAAGAGACAAGCCGGTGACTGGAGCAATTTTGATCCTGTGGATCACTCACTCTTCTCAAATCTCTCATCCTTAGGCCTCTCTAGTGCCACACCAACCTGACTTCCCTCCCATCCCTTCTTCTCAGGTGTTTTTTCAAGCTTCTCTTCTCCAGTGGTTCACAACCACGGAGAAGAGGAGAAGAATATTCGTATCATTTGGGAACCTATAGAGAATCCTGATGCCCTATTAAGGATTCTGCACTCAATTCCAATGAGTTCATCAACCTGGAAGCTCTCCACACTCTATCCTTTGAGTTTTACAAATGCTTCATTACATAGGCTTCACTCTCTAGGCATAATTGATTAAAGCATTGGCCATTCCAATACCAACTCGTGATTGATTCCACCTCCACTCCCTCTCCCCATCTTGGAGCTCATGGGAGTGGGACTGAAAAGTCCGCACTCTTTAATCATCCAGTCAGCTCCACTAGTAGCCAGCCTCCATTCTTTTTTCTTTGATAGTTGCAAAAGATTTTTTTTATTGGTTTAAGAGAGATAGGAAGGGAGAAGGTGAGAGATGGAAACTTCAGTGAGAAAGAAACATCAACATCAATCAGCTGCCTCCTGCATACCCCTGCCAGGGATGGAGCCCACAATCTGGGCACATGCCCTGACTGGGAATCCAATCAACGTTCAACCACTAAGCCACTCTGGCTGGGACCAGCCCCCATTCTTAAGTGAGGTCCAAAAACCACTTCATTTAAATAACCATAGATATCTTTGTCTCTCTAAGACAAACACGAGTGAACATAATGAGAGTGAACACATGAGTCTAACACAAGAGACGGTGCACCTGGAAAGAGTCTTCATGTAGGATGTCTAATCCACTTCACACGTTATTTCTAAGGGTTTGAGGTGCTTTGTGCCAGAAACAGGGACAAAGACCAAATATGTTTTTCTTTCTATACATTACAATATTACACTTACCTAGACCCACCTCCCAACATCTTGGGGAATAAACAGCAGTATTCGTAAAGCTCTGCAGGAGAATCTCAATAGCAGCCCGAGTCAGGCAGCATTTTTCCAGCTACTTCTCCAATGGTAGCATCCTCAGGGATCTATCCTGGGTCCTCTAATCTTCTCAGGATGGAGATTTCCCAGATTAAACTCATTAAACTCCAGGGCTTTGACAGCCATCTCTGGGCTAATTGCCTTCAACTCTGAATTGCTGGTACAGACCTCTTCTGCCCCCTGACCCATACCTCCAACTGACGACTAGATATTTACTTCGGTCTCACAGGACACAGCACGATCATCCAGACAACAGCCCACGTCAATCCATCTTTGAAAACTTCTCTGAATACTTAAAAGTTAAAGCACACTTTTTTAAATATTAACAGTTCTCAAATGAAGGAGATTGGGTTGGAGGTCACATATGAGAATCAACTGTGGAATTTCTCACTTACCTTTTGTCTGTATAAATTAGTGTATTGTTTGGGGGTTAATTTAAAAATGAATTATGTCCTGGGGGTTAAAGAAACGTTCCTTCATCTCTCATTTAATAATGATCACATCCTGCTGAATCTGTCTTTTAAATAAATGCAGAATTTCTGTCCCCCCCCCATTCCTACTGTCACTATCTTTTTAAAATATATATATATTTTATTGATTTTTTATAGAGAGGAAGAGAGAGGGATAGAGTTAGAAACATAGATGAGAAAGAATCATTGATCAGCTGCCTCTTGCACACCTCCCTGACCGGAATCGAACAGGCCAATGCTCTATCCACTGAGCCAAACTGGTTTTGGCTCCTGTCACTCTCTTAACCCATTTCCTCCAAAGCATTCGCTACTCTGCAACCAGAAGTATCCAAACCACAGATCGAATCATGTCACTCCCCAGCTTTAATTACCACAGGACAAATTCGTAATCCTAAAGGGAGTTTAGGAAGTTGTACCCAAAAAAGTCCTTGCTTACCTCGCCAACCTACCCTCTGATTTACCCTCCACAGTCCAACTGCGTGCATTTTTCTTTCAGTTCAAAGATGCCATGCCCTCAAAGACCTCGGGGTCTCCATGCACAGTTTGCTCTGGCTGACACCTTTTCCTGTAACCGCTATCTGACTCCCGACTTCCATTAAGTTCCCCACCGGAACATCAGTTCCTCAGGAAGACCTCGCCATATTCTCCTACCTCAGATCTTCTCCCCATGCTTTCCAATAAGACCCCCATAGACTGGGAACTTGCTGGGGCAAGGACCATGCGTCTTCCGTGTGCCCAGGTTCTGGCCCAGGTTATCCACCCCTCAATAAACGACTGAGTGAGTAAATGACCTCCCTGCACAACGGATTACCATGACTGACCCAGCACGGCACCATCGGGGGAGATATTTGTTCGTCATTAGGGATATTACACAGTAATCAAGTAAACTTAAGGGCAAAAATAAAATGAGTCTAGAAAATATCTCTCCAATTAGGTGGAAACCATCCTTTTAGATGGAGTTTAGGAAATTGCTGGAAATCAGGGAACTTTGTAATTCTCTTAATGTTTATTAATGAAGCTCTCTGTCTTGACTTTTCTACGTAACTACCATGACAACCTATGTTCACAGATGATTTTTCAAAATGACCAGTCTGTATCAGCTTGGCCTCATAAGCTACAATGTGAAGATTAGAGCAAATGAAAAAGTTACCAAGGACATATTTAGAGTTTCAACCCTGGGAGGTTTGCCTTTTAATGTTAAGCTAACAATCCTGTAAATCAGGCAGAAGTGAGAGTGAGGTAATCATAAATTTAATGATCCAATGCTAATTGACTTAACTTCTTCCAAATAGGTTATCTATAATAATAAAAGGCATAATATGCAAATTGACCAGACGACCAAACAGCAGAATGACCGTCCTGATGACCATGCTGTGACACGCCCTGGAGCCAGGCCATCCAAGGCGGGTGCAATGAGATTGGTGGGGGGGCCTACTATTGCCTGGCAGAGGGAGGTCCTGGGGTGATTGATGGGGGGGCTCCACGATTGCCCCAAAGAGGGAGGCCCAGGTCACCCTTTGCGCAGTGATCAATTGTGGAGCCCCAGACGGGTGGGCGGGACTTCCCTCTGTGCAGCATGGATTGTGGAGCCCCTGCTGGGTGGGTGGGGCCTCCCTCTGCTGGGCGATGGATCCTGGAGCCCCGTGATGGATTGCCCGACAGAGGGAGGTCCAGGCCACCGCTGTGGAGGGTGTGCGGGGCCAGCCAGCGATCACTCTGCAGAGGGAGGCCCAGGCCAGCCAAGCGATTGCACCCACACCTGTCCCCCACAGAGGGAGGCTACTGGAGGCAGGGCAGGGGGCAGGGGCGGGGCGGGGGTGGGGCCAGCTTCCGGCAGCCAGGGGAAGGAAAGCCTCTACAAGCTCTGACTGCCAACCAGGCCTAGGGACCCTACCCGAGGGGTCCCGGATTGTGAGAGGGGGCCCGCCGGGCTTGAGGGACACCTCCCCCACCATGCATGAATTTCGTGCATCAGGCCTCTAGTATAATATAAACCAGGAGGCTGGCGAAGGGAATATAATTTTCAGAAAGAAATCTGAAGGGGAATAATGATGACTGACTTGTGATGGACCATTCTTTGTAGCAAAAAAAAAAAAAGAGAGGCACAAGCAGGGATCTTAAAGATCTAGTACTTGTACAATGCTTGGTCTGGAAAAGAAAAGTGAAAAGTATTATCTATTTATGCATAGACACCTGCTAAAAAGTTAGTGTTAGTTTATGCAGGAAAATGATGTTCCTCTAGATCAGTGCTGTTCAACAGGAATATGATACAAGCCACATATAAAATGTTTAATTTTATAGTAGTAAAATTAAAACTTTTAAAAAAAGTGAAATTAATTTTAACAATATACTTTGTTTAACTCAGTACATCCAAAATATCAAACATGTAATCACTATTAATTTTTAACTATTTATTTCAACATGTAATCAATATCTAAAAAAAAATAATGGAGCCCAGCCAGCATGGCTCAGTGGTTGAGCATCGACCTATGAACCAGGTCATGGTTCAATTCCCAGTCAGGGCATATGTCTGGGTTGCAGGCTAGAACCCCAGTGCGGGTGTGCAGGAGGCAGCAGAACATTGATTCCCACTCATCACAGATGTTTCTCTCTGTTTCTCTCTGTTTCTCTCTCTCTCTCTCTCTCTCTCTCTCTCTCTCTCTCTCTCTCTTCCCCTCCCTCTTCCTTCCTCTCTGAAATCAATAAAAAATATTTAAAAAATAAAATAATGGAATATTGTACTTTATTTTTGTACTGTCTTTGAAATCCAGCATGCAATTTAGAGTATAGCACCTCTCACTGTAAACTAGCCAAATTTCTTGTGCTCAGTAGCCACAGGTGGCCACTGACTATTGAATTGGGCAGTGTACCTATGTAACTTTAGACTCCAATACCCAAGTAATTGTGTGTGTGTGTGTGTGATTATGATTGTGTGTGATTGTGTGTGTGTGTGTGTGTGTGTGTGTGTGTGTGTGTGTATGTGAGTAATGCTATTAGGGCAAACTCCAAAGTAATGAAGATCTGAAATATTTTTTGAATAATCAATTAAATAAAAATTTTAAAGTACTATTTTATAATCATTTATGCATTTTATTATGTGCTAATTCTTTGAATATTATAATCCATGGATGGACTATAATTAACTATAGTCATACAGTCATGATTTGTGATACCTTATTTTATTTATTTATTTATTTTTAATATTTTATTGATTTTTCACAGAGAGGAAGAGAGAGGGATAGAGAGTTAGAAATATCAATGAGAGAGAATCATTGGTCGGCTGCCTCCTGCACACACCCCACTGGGGATGTGCCCCCAACCAAGGTACATGCCCTTGACTGGAATCGAACCAGGGACCTTTCAGTCCGCAGGCCAACACTCTATCCACTGAGCCAAATCGGTTTCGGCTGTGATGCCTTATTTTAACAACCATCTGCGATCAAAGTTTCTCTTTAAAAAGCCTGAGTAAGGATGCCAACTACGAGTAGAAAAGCAGCCTGGCCAGTGTGGCTCAGTGGTTGAACATCAACCCATGACACAAGAGGTTACAGGTTTGATTCCCAGTCAGGGAACATGCCTGGGTTGCTGGCTTGATCCCCCAGTAGGGGATGTGCTGATAGATGTTTCCCTCTCATCCATGTTTCTCTCTATCCCTCCCCCTTCCTCTCCCTCTCTAAAACACTAAACATACAAACAAAACAAAACAAAAAGAAGAAGCAACTGGATGAGCGGCAATCACTAGAGCCTCCTCAGATATGACATCTCTGCGAACAAGCCTGGGCTCGGGCCCTCCAGCTGGAAGACTAACTTCCTTTTGGATCCTCCAGGAAAGCACCAGTGGAGTGAGAAAAGAGGCATTCCTCAGGCAGGCAGGGAGGTGGGCGAGTCTGTCCGCATGCAGGACTCAAGTGCCTCTTCCACAGCCAACTCACTTCTCTGAAAGGGTATCTTACTCTCAACATCTCACACTCTGAACATTCTAGATAAAAGGGCATTTGCTGCTCACTTTAGATTACAGCCATAGTAAATATACCACAAATGCAAAAACATTACCCAAAAAGATAGAGGAAGCATGGGGGTGGGCTGGATATTGAACTCCTTTTATGGGGAATTGTCTATTTGAATTAAACTTTGACCTGAAATTCTGAGATCTAAAGGCTAGTCAGTATGGGTAGTATTTTGAATTGTGCAGGAGATAGGTACCATTGTAAGAGATCTTTTAACTTCATCTATGGCTTTTCAGGTTAAGCTGTTTTTAATGAAAGAAAATACCTTATCAACATGGCAATCATAGCTCAATATTTAGTTATTATAAGATTTTTTTTTTTGTTCAACCAACAAGAAAATATTTTTCATTGTATTTCATTTCAACTTTTACTTTTTAATTAATACACTTAACTTTAAAAAAATATTGAATTTATTGGTGTGACATTTGTTAATAAAATTATATAGGTTTCAGTTGTACAATTCCATAATACCTCATCTGTACATTGTATTGTGTATTCACCACCCCATCCATCACCAAGTTTCCTTTCATCACCATTTATTTCCCCTTTACCCAAGAAGAGGGTAAAGAGGAGATACATAATCCTATATAATGAAAAGCTAATATGCAAATCAACCAAACGGTGGAACACCTGGTCACTGTGATGCACACTGACCACCAGGGGACAGATGCTCAGTGTAAGAGCTGCTCCCTGGTGGTGTGCACAGGGGTCATGGCTGGCGAGTGGTGGCGGGGAGCCTCTCCTGCCTCCACTGCAGCGCAAAGGATGTCTGACTGTGGCTGAGGCCAGCTCCCCTAAGCCATCAGTCAGACAGCCCCCAAGGGCTTCCAGACTGTGAGAGGGTGTAGGCCAGGCTACGGAGCCCCCAGCCCCCCACCCAGTGCACAAATGTTGTGCACTGAGCCTCCAGTTTCTTTATAAAAGGAAGAGAAGATGCACTGTTTAAAACATTGCGTGAAAAATAATTTTAGTCAAATTCTTTTGCTAATATGAAAAGCTAGTACTACAGCCACTAGTGTTGCAATCAGTGATTGAACGGAAATCTTGTCTTCCTTTTTGCCTTTAATTGACCCAAAATTTAAAAGTTAAAAATCTCCCTTTGGCTTGTCATTTCTCATTACGTCTCTTTTTTTACCAATCCCAGTTGACAACAAACGTTTGCTTTGCTTCTATTCATTCATCTATCAATACATCTTCGTTTAATTTGTGTTTGTTGTGCATCTACCATGTGCTCATTCTTTCTCTAAGGATATTTCTGTAGTTGATCCCTATGTTCCAAATGCCCAAAGCATTGAGGTTTTTCCTTCAATTTTGACAGGCGTTATTATCTGAAACTTTATATAATGCTATGACATCTTTCCAGTTAAAATACAGACATCTAGAAATAGATTCCGTGACCTTCTAGGTAGAAATCGAGTGCTAGGTACCAGCAGTTATAATGTCATGGATCAGAAAACTATGACAGGATAACAGAAATGACATTTCTACCTCCTGAAGTCTTGTCAAGATGCTCTGGCAGGTCAAGGTTGCCTGCTCCACTCGTCAATTCTTTATCCCACAATCCCCTCATGCAGTGAAAATGATGTTTTACAGAACTATTCCAAATAGATAGGCTTATGAATGTGTTATGCTTTAATAGTCTGCTTTGGGGGGATGGAAGAGGCTTCATGAGTGACTGGGGCTTATTCTACATGCTACTGACAACTCCTAGACTTTATGGATGCTCTCTGAGATAAAAAACAAAAATCCCACTATATGCATACTCTATTTGAATTCACTCTAAATGAAGAAAACCAGCTTCCTAGTTTGAAAAAAGCAAAACCTACTAGAGAAGGAAGTTAAAGGTGTAGTAACTAGCTTATCTCAAAGTCTCAATAGGAAGACGGTACCAATTATAACCTTTTATTCGCCCTTTACAGGTGAGTCATCAGCTCGACAGGCAACATGTTGGACTCTTGATTTAATTCCATTTGCACTGAAGATGGGCACATAAAAGAACAGGGCTTGGCCTTTCAGCCCAAGCAGCCCTGACTTTGACTTGGGGTCCCATCTTCCGCTCACTAGCTGAGTAGCCTTCAGAAGAAGGACCTGCAGCCCCCCTGAGTCACAGAGTCCTCTGGGTGTCAAGTAGGAACAATGCCCAGTGGTGGGTGCTGAGAGGAAAACATTAAGCAACCTATACAGCTAGCGCCTAACAGTGTTTGGAGCAAGACCGCTCTGAGTTGGTATTAGTTCCTCTTTCACACCCCACCCACCCCATGTGTCTGTGCAAAGCAAGTTTGCTTTGGTGCTTTGAAATGTGAACTTTCTCTCCCCTCCCCCTTCAGAAAAGCATTTTCCAACTCATCACAAATCTCAGAAGAGACCTTAAGAAGTGACTTCCCATAGATGTAGCTATTGAACATGAGCGTTTTTGGGGACATAAAAAACTAACAGTTATAGGTTCCGGCTGATTTAATCGTATGAACAATGAAGATGCCAGTTTTTCCCCTGCCCTTCTCTGACATCCTTTTTACAATGCTAAGTAAAGCTACACCGTTTTCTGTTTCAGAGCCCTCAGGCTACTTGACAGGATGTGGGATCAATTCCAACCGCTCTTCCTGATCTGCCCCCCGGCCCCCTGGTTCCCTTAACGAGGCTGGTGGGTCAATGATGGAGATACAGTTCTGTAGTCTCGGCTCAGCTGCATCCTGCTCTTAGTGTGCCGAGACCTTGAAACGTGCTTGACAAAAGGATGGGGGAGGGGGGAGGCACTATAAAAATGCCCCCTCTGGTCCTAGTTATGTCAGAGTGCTGCAAGCATTGCCCCAGGGCTTGGCACAGGCAGGGGAGTGGTGACAGAGAGAAGTGTGAAGGAGCGAGGACGGCGGCGTGGGGAGTCAGCTGGGTGAAAACCGCTTGCTTTTCAGCAGAAGCAGAAGGCACCATGCGTTGGCTCTTCCTGCACTTGTGTGACCCGGGAGCCCCGGAGTTGCGGGGAGGGTGTGTGTGTGTGTGTGTGTGTGTGTGTGTGTGTGCACTCACTCCCGGTCCCGGGTCCTACTCACCCAGCTGGAGCTGCTGACAAGTCCGGTTTGGGTTCTTTCCGATCTGGCATCTGTAAACGGCCCCGGGGCGGACCACGGAGGCGTTGGCCAGCCAGTCGGCGGTGGGCGCCCCCACGACGAGCCTAGGGAGACACGGGCACGTGTGCGCCGCGGGCTGGGGCTGAGCTGCGCCCACGCGGGCCGCCCGGGAGCAGCCGGCAGCCGCCCTCCTCCGCCCCTCGCGGCCCCGGCGCCCTGAACTCGCGGCTCCAGGGCCCGCGCCAGGGCGCACCCCGGGCGCTGCCACCCCGAGATAAGTTAGTTTCCCGGCCAGCTCCCCAAGGAGCCACCCCCCACCTCCCACCCCCTCTGCCGCCTGCCGAGGGAGGAAAGTTTGAACCACCGGCAGGCAGTCCCCCGGCGCCCTCACCCTTCCCCCGGCGCCCTCACCCTTCCCCAGGCGCCCTCACCCTGCCCCAGGCGCCCTCACCCTGCCCCAGGCACCCCCACCCTGCCCCAGGCACCCTCACCCTTCCCCAGGCGCCCTCACCCCTCCCCAGGCGCCCTCACCCTGCCCCAGGCGCCCTCACCCTGCCCCAGGCGCCCTCACCCTGCCCCAGGTGCCCTCACCCTGCCCCATGCACCCCTCACCCTGCCCCAGGCACCCCTCACCCTGCCCCAGGCGCCCTCACCCTGCCCCAGGCGCCCTCACCCTGCCCCAGGCACCCCTCACCCTGCCCCAGGCACCCTCACCCTGCCCCAGGCGCCCTCACCCTGCCCCAGGCACCCTCACCCTGCCCCAGGCACCCTCACCCTGCCCCAGGCGCCCTCACCCTGCCCCAGGCACCCTCACCCTGCCCCAGGCACCCTCACCCTGCCCCAGGCACCCCTCACCCTGCCCCAGGCGCCCTCACCCTGCCCCAGGCGCCCCTCCCGGCTCGGCGATGCCGGACCCCGCTCCTCACCATCGCTGGGCCCCGTGGCTGTGCAGCACCACCGAGTAGCCGAAGAGGGTGCCGCGGGGGCCCCGGTAGAGCAGCGCGCTCTCCGTGTCCACGTTGTAGGGGCGCCCGGCCGGGACCCCCAGGCACAGCAGCAGCATCACCGCCTCCCGGACGGCGGCGCCCCGGGGGCCCGGCCCTCGCCTCGCGTCCCCGGCCATGCGCGCTCGGAGGGGGACATCCACCACCGAACGGCGCGGTCCCGGCGGCGGCGTAGGGGACGAGACTCCGCCGAGGGGAAGAGGGGGCTCCCCAGAAGAGGTTCGGCGTGTCCGGTGCCAGCAGGCAGGAGGGAAGGAGGGAGGGAGGGAGGGAGGAAGGGAGGGACGCGCAGAAAGAGGGAGGGGAAGTCGGCCCCGGGCGGAGCCTCGGCCGCCGGGGATGCAGCGCCCGCCCTCAGGACCCCACGCCCGGCTTCTGCCGCGGGAGGCGGGGGCGCCGGGGGATCCTGGGCGCGGGCGCTGGGTGGGGTCCCGGGCGGGCGTGGTGCTGGGGCGCCGGACTCCGTGCGTACCCCTCCCCCACGAGGGGCTGCAGGGGGCGCTAGGGGACCTCCCAGCCTCCTCCTCCGAGAGCGGGACGACTAGGCTCTGGGGCTTTGCAAGAGTGGAGCTGGGGGGAGCACGGGCTTCCCCTTTTGGCCGCGGTTGGGGCCTGGTTGCGGAGCGGTGTGGCCCCAACCCGCCCCACGTGCACCCACTGGGGACGCGGAGCTTCCGCGGCCTGCCCCAGGGTGGCCCAAGGGCCAGCCACAAACCTGCTGCGGGGCAGGGGGGAGGGGGTGGGTGTGGTTGGGGGGGACCGTTTTTTCTAGATGCTGCGTTGATAATCGCGCTGTACCTGATTTTTGCAGCGTAGGTATAACCAGAGGGCCACGATGAAAACCAAACAAAAGGAACTCCCGAAGGCGCCGGAGGTCCTTTGGTCACAAAGACGTTAGGGTTACTCACTTCAGGACTCAGAGCCCTGCCCAGGATCTTCCCCCCACACTTCCCCTGAGCCCTGGCTGCATGGGGAGGACTCGGCGGAGCAGCCGGCCTCGGGGGCTGAAGGGCAGGGGGTTGGGCTGCCCAGAGTTCCGCAGCAAGGCTGGGCTTAGCAAGCAGGGTGGCTTGCCTCACTTGAACCAAGATCCCAGTTCTTGCTGCTCCCCCTTTCCACGCACCCACTCACCACCAGACAGCCAGTGTGAGGCCAAGACACAGACAGCAACAGCCTCTGAAGAGGCGCTGGGGACCGGGGCACAGCACACTCGAAGGGGTTAGAGTGACTCTCCTAATGCGATCCAGATGTGCCTCTTTCTCCAGCAACCAGAGAGACAGCCATAGGTGATTTGGCTGATATTTGGAGACAAGTCCAGTTATTAATTACTGCTATGTGAAAAAAAAAAAAAAGAAAGAAAGAAAGAAAGAAAGAAAGAAGAAAAAGGGCTTCTTAAGGTGTGTGAGTGTGCATGTGTGCGCACGCACGGGTGCACATTAACACCATGCACGCTGAAATACCACATCTTACATTGTAATGGCAGATAACGTCACTAAGATACTTGTTCCATTAATCAGCACATTCATTGAGCCAGCAAGTTGCAAGACCCACAATACCACGGTGAGCAAGGCAGGGTAAGCCTTCAAGGAAAATGTTTAGTCAAGTGGTCGATGGACAAACTTACACTTACTAGAGAAAACTCTGCATGCTTCAGGGACACTTAAAGAGAGACTGGGAGGACAGGAAGGGTGGAGTTAGACTAGGCCGTTTGAGAGGAGGAGGAAGGCAGGACCAGGTAGAGAAACTGGAAGAGGTGGTCTTAGGGGCACATTTAGTGGTCCACGCGCAGGCTGGTGTAGTAGGAGGCTGACGAGAGAAACAGAGACACATCATGAACCTCCTAAGCCAGGTTAGAACATCTGAGCCTCTGCTGGGGCTGAGAGAAAGCTGTTGAAAGGTTTGTCTTGGTCAGCCATGTGTTTCAGAAACGTGAAGAAAAGATTGGGTACAGGAAACCTGCAGTAAATCATGAGTAGCGAGGTTGGTGGCCTGCACTAGGAAGTAGCAAAGGAGGAGCAGAGGAAATAATAGACTCAAGAGATATGAGACTCAATAGAAGTTGGTGCTAGTATTGGTAAATACAAAGATGGAGCTGAGATAAAGGAGTCAGGATGATGCCCAAGTCCTGAGTTTGGGATTTGAGTATATGATGCTAATTCATAGAAAGAGAGAAAAAGGTTATGCATGTGTGTATGCACAGGAATGGGCACGCACATGAGCCACTTAGCATTAGATTTGGAGTTTGAGATGTTTGTGGAAGAGTAGAATATTCTAGCCAAACTCAATCACTTTTTACTCTTTTGTCAACAAAGAGCAATAGCAATCCTCTCCTATTATTTGCAACCAAGTAAAAGGCAAACCATGGTGCAACAATGAAATGGATGGCTTCTAGAAAAGTAGCTCCCAGGGCCATAGAGAATGGTCCTATTGCTGTTTTTCCACTCCAAGCTTCTTTCTTTCTCAGTAGATCCACATGCTGATTCCAGGGCTTCTTTCTGCAACTAGCTCACACTGGCATCGTTATAAACAAGCAATCCCTCTTTATTCCGCAGCCACATTTCCAGGTGGGGCCCAGGAAGTCGTTGTCTCACAGGCACTTCCAGACTCCCCAGACTTGAGTAATGTCAGAGCCACAGATCTGAACCCTTATCTTTTTTATCGCTCTCCCTTCTTATGTGATAAAGTCCACTCAACACAATTCTGTTCACGGCCGAATGAAGATGTGTGGCAGCCAACAGAGCCTTCCCGGGGCAGGCCCTCATTTCTGTGCTTGTGGTTCTAGTTATGATTTCACCACTTTGCAAGAACCAACTGCCCTGTGTCAGCCCAAGTTTCCTTCCTCCAAGGCTTTGAGAATAGTTCACTTTTCCCAAGTCAGCAGAAATAAAGGGTGTTTAATGTAGCTTTGACAAAGCCTGTAGATACTGCTCCCTCTTTAATCAATGCTTTGGTAGGCAAGCGTGAGAATCTGATAGGAAAGGGGTACGTGGAGGGGGAGAAAAGGGAGACGTTTAAAAACTTCCCCTGCCTATCTGTAACCCTCAACTGAACATAAATATCCAACGATTCAATTAATATGTGTCATTTGACTAATATGGATCAAGTGCCCACTGTGTGCCAGGACCTACTTTAGGGACTCGGCAGTAAAAGACTCTCTATCCTTGATAAGACGTCCTCCCAGGAGAGAGGATCCTAATATGGGCTCACCCAGCTTCTCAGTTGCTACCACGAGTGAACATTTCTCCTTCCGGAAAGCCTCTCTTTTTGGGATAGTATTATTTCAGTCCCCGCACCGCCTTCCTATCCAGCCATTCTGAGTCTCTTGGCTGGCCTCTTTCCCTTCACCATAGTGTTTGAGAGTCCCAGGGCTCTATCTGGGTCCTCTTTCTTTCTCTTTCCGTATCTTTCTCTTTAGGTGCTCTAAACCTAAATATCTTTAAATACCAGCCAAATAATAGCATTAAATCCCACATGAGTCCTCAGTCCATTTCTCCATCCTGGCCTCTCTTCTGAGCTCCAGGGTCATATGTTTTACTGCCTTCCTGTCATCTCTAGCGGGCATTGTGCACATGACATATCTAAAAAAAGCCTGAGTTCTGATTCTCTCATCCCACATCTAAACTAGTCCTCCATCCAATGTCTTTCTTTTGGGAAAATAACAATCCATCTGCCCAGTTAGTTGTTTGGTCCAGAAATTTGGAAAATAATTCATGATTCCTCCCTCTCTATTCCCTACATATAACCCATTCATCATTGTTACAACAATTTGACCTTTGGAATATACCTCAGGTTCATCTGTTTATCTTCTGCCCTGCTCCAACCTTCTTCCAAATCTCATCTGGTCTGTTCAGTAATACATTCCCTGGCCTCCCTATTTACTCCTTCTTCACACCATCAATTTTCTACATACATGCCAAAGTGAACTCTTACAATTTCAATCAAAGCACACATGCCACTCTCTTGCTTCAGTCCTATAAGTAGTGTTTCCCATTGCTCTTCTGTACAGTCTTCAGGTGGTCTACAAGGACCCGATGATCTGGTCTCTGACTACCTTGCACTTCTCCATTGGCCATCCTTCAAATCACTTTGCTTTAGCCACATCGACCTTCCTTTATTTCCCTAAGTGCATTGGGTTTTTCCCACCTATGGGGTCTTTGCTTGAATTGTTCCCTCTGCTGAAATACACAACCTGTGAATTTTCACGAGTCCTCTCTTCCATTAGTCGCAACTTAAAGGTCTCCTCCTTACAGAGGATATTCCTGCTCATCCAGCTAAAATAGGCCATCATATTATTCTCGGGAAGACAATCCTGCTCATTGTCTTTGAAGCTCTTTAATTTATAATCATATACGTATTTACCTTTTCATTCTGTCCTCTTCTCTAGACAATGAGAAGAACTCGTGTTGTGTTCTTATTGTTGTTCACCACAATATCTCCATCAATTAATATGCTACCTGGCAAAGAGCCGGTGGTCAATAAGTCTTTTTTGAGTGGCCTTTACATGATTTGGACTTGTGATGTCACAAACTGAGGTAAATCTGGATATTTCTATAAATTCAGGTCGATACCTTATTACATGCAAAACAATATATTAGGTCATCTGGTAAATTCAAAGATGTATAAAGCATGGGTTCTACTCTCAAACAGCTTATAATTTACAAGAGAGAGATGATTGAAGACCAAAGAATATAGTCAATGTGAATGTCATATACATTAGGGTAAGAAGAGACAGTAGCTAATTATGGTGTAGGCATAAAGAACAGTATAGAGACCTGAATTTGGATAGACTGCAAGGCAGAGAAAAATGAAAGAATTGATACAATACATTAGGAAAAACTGATAGGTTGTCAGGTGCAGGTAATATGGAAAAGTAAAATATGCCTGGCATGTTTAGGATAGACAATGGTGGTACCATGATAAGAACAAAACAAAAAGCAACAAAAAACAAAACAAAACAAAACAAAACAGAAGAAAGCTGGAATGGGGGAGGGCAGGAACACTGTGTTTGGATAATGCTGACTGGGTTTTTAGAGATGAGTCTGAGATGTTGGTAGAATTTTTATAGATTTGTCCGGCAAGTATTGTTTGTTTGTTTGTTTGTTTGTTTTGTAACTAAATTAAAGCATGTAACATGTAAAACATTTAGTGGTGTATAAGGAAATGTTTCCAACCTGTTCCTGCCTTCCTCTAACCCAACCCTTTCCCATAAAGTGCTTGTCCCAAGGTCCTCTCTTGAGGGATTCAAACTAAGATCCTTAAGATAGGATCCAATCAAGAGAGGAATTTTTTTCATATTAACAAAGCTCCCAATTAGCAACAAGAAGCTCTGAGTCTCTTATCCCAATATATAGTATTAGCACACATTTCCTGATAAAATATCAATGATAAGTTTGCTGTAAAGGAAACATAAAGCAATGCCTTCCAAATTACAGGCGTTCTTAAACCTGTCTGCTGGTGTGGCTCAGCGGTTGAGCAGTGACCCATGCTCCAGGAGGTCGCTGGTTCGGATGCCTAGTTAGGGCACATGCTGGGGTTGCAGACTCCTCATGCAGGAGGCAGCCAAAAGATGTGGATGTTGCTCTTTCATCGATGTTCCTTTCTCTCCCTCTAAAATCAATAAAACCATTAAAAAAAAGAGTTCTTAAACATGCTGAGAAACTGTGAAAACACACCTCAGATTCCCGCACCTGTGCTAGACCAGGCAACCTGGGCATGTATCTAAGGACTTATTCTCCTCTGGTGGAGGGCTAACCCTGAAAGCTTCCGGCAAGCACACTCCGGGGAGCCAGAGTCTTCAGGCAGAGAAGAGACAAGGGTGCTGGGAAGCTGCCAACATGGAAATTGCCCAGCCGCAGGGGAGCTCAGACCACGGAAGGGGCTGGCATTGACAGCAGCTGCCACAACTGCCAATCAAAACCTTGCTCGCTTTGCCAGAGTTACTCCAACTTGTGTTGTTTTGTTTTGTTTTTAATTGAATTTGTTCGGGTGACACTGGTTAATATAATTGTACAGGTTTCAAGTGTGCAAATCTATAATGCATCACCTGACTATTTCATCGTGAATTCACCACTCATTTATCCCCCTCAACCACCTTCTACCTCCCTTTATCCCCTTTCCCTCTGCCAATTACCCTACCATTGTGTGTCTATTTTTTTTCTTAATCCCTTCACCTTTCTCAACCAGCCCCCCAACTCCCCTCTCTCTCTGACATCTGTCACTGTTCTCTGTATCTATGAGTCTGTTTCTACTTTGTATGTTAGCTTATTTTGTTCATTGGATTCCACATATAAATGAAATCACATGGTATTTGTGCTTGCTCATTTCAGCATTATTTGCAATAGCCAAGATTTGGAAGCAGCCCAAGTGCCCATCAGTAGACAAGTGGATAAGAGATCTGTGGTACATTGACATAATGGAATACTATGCAACAGTAAACAAGAAGGAAATCTTACCTTTTGTGACAGCGTGGATGAATCTAGAGAGTGTTATGCTAAATGAAATAAGCTAGTCAGAGAAGGTCAAACTTGGTTTTTAATCTCTTAGTTTTCTCTGGTTGGATGGGGACAATGAGTGGCTGTGGGTGTACTTAACATAGTGCTTAGCTTATAATTAATACTGAATATATAGTAACCCTTTCTCCTTAATCCCTCTTTTCTTATTATCAGTATCAATAATGATATACTTTGTATAGAAATATACTACCTACAGAAATAAACTATGTATAGAAATCGGAGCTCAGGGCAAATGACCTGCATGTGGAAGGTTTTTTAAATTAATAAGAAGCATTCTCTGTCTCTGTTTATATTTATTTACTCACTCATTCCACAAACATTTATTGAGCACCTATTATGTGTAATTTAGAGATGCTGTGTGTAACATGATAACAGAATGGAATCCTTATCCTTTTTACATGTGCATTCCAATAAAGCAATGAGGCAATAAACAGTGCTCAAAAATGTTTACTGTTTTTAGTCTTGTAACTTTTTCAGTACACATTTATAGGCAAATGATTTTTCTACAGCACAACTATGAATGTGTCATATCCACACACAGAGACTGGTAATGTCTCCACCCCAATCCAACCCAATTAGAATGTCCTGAGGCTTAATACACTCCACATTTGGCCTCAAACGTTCTTCCTTCCTACCCCAAACTGAGCCTATTTTTTTCCTTTCCTCTGGCATTGTTCCCTTTAGTTTGGGAAATTAATAGATCAAGAAAGGACTATTTAAGCCAGTAGGTGACAAACGCCTTACAAATAGCGCATAACAGAGACATCCAACAGACAGATGTTTTTTGTTTTTTGTTTGTTTCTGGCTGAGGAATTAAGGACAATTTTTCTGAAGCAAAGGGCAATTTTGAGAAATTTCACTTTTCTATCAGTCTTTCTTCACCACTCCTGAAACGATCAATACTTCATAACTTAAAGCATGTCTGTTTCATGCTTCAGCTCAGAAGAAACAAATGCTCCTCTTGTTACTGCACAAAGGACCGGCATAAACCCTCTCCCCTCAGAGCACATGGTTATTCTGTGACATTTTTATCTCCTAAGTAACCGGATCTGGAAGATGGATTTGCCTGCAGGAATGATTTAACAACTGGTTCAAGATGAAGTGCAAAGGTTTACAAGACACAGATAGTTTCCAGCATCACTCTTCATTTTCCGAGGTCAGACTCCATGTAAAAGTGCTATACAACAGTGTCTTGTCTGAAACCTCTCATATGCACGCCCTCACCTTGAAAAACAGAGTTCCTAGGCATTCTGGAAAGGGACATGGCGAATGCACAGTGTGAAACTCGTTCATCATGGACACAGTTACATCACACAACCAACACTGATAGACATATGTCCCAAGCATTTTACACACACACACACACACACACACACACACACACACAAAACAAACAAACAAAAAAAACCCCACATTACTAGTAAGGATATGTTCTTATTCCTGAATAACTGGCAATTGAATATCAGACAACACAGACTTAAAACCAGAAAACAATTTCAAAGCAACTTACAAAATATGTTGTAAATACGGCACGAATTATATAATGTAATAATGATGTCTTCCGAGTGGCAGCATATTTTGTGGGAAGACTTAAAGGAAATACATTTAGCTTAATCCTAGATTTATTTTTCTTTTCTTTTGTTGTCCCAAACCAGACCAAAGTGGGAGAACACAGAGACTAGTCTTTGTAGGCCAGATAAAAGAGATAAGAAAACATCAGAGACTAAAATATCATCAGTAAATAGGAGGAATGTAAACATCAAAAGAGGCTGCACTACTTTGCAAGGACAATAGTGGGAAATAAGAAAATAATGCAATGCATCAAAGTTCCCCACATTGTTTAAAATCCTGGAGAAACCTTGGAAAATGAATTCTAATTTGGTTTACTGAAATATAATAAATAACGCTACAAATACAAAAATAAGTTCGGCTCTATCTCACATCTATGCATTGCAAGACCGGCAGAACACTGCGATATTCTATTTTTGGTGCATACTGAATCTCAGCTTTGTTTATGTCAGCTGTGCAGTATATTGACATAGTAAAGTAAATTTCCTCTGTTTATAGACATTAGAAAGACTATTTTAGTTTTAAAACCTCAAGTTTTTAATAAGAAACTCATTAGAATTGTGGATAAAAATGAAGAGATCGATTTCAGACTCATTTTTTAATGGATAGTAATACTAATTCAATATAATAATAACAAACATTATATAAAAGATATATCTTACTTTTCATGCTTCCCATAAAAATCAGCAGGCTTCTTAAAAACCAGTTTTAGAAACCATGCAGTGATAGAGGACACATGAACTCTGGCGATGGCACTGACCTCAGATTTTTACAGCTTCTTTGTTAAAAAAGTGAATGAGTCCCATTAGATTGTCACCGGAGTGATTTCCATTACAACAATGTTATTGTTTTAAGCTGCCACCCAGAGCCAGAGATCCCAGTTCTTTCAGAGCCTGTGATAGGAATCAGGGAATCACACAGACAGGTAGGCAGGGCATTTCAGTGGATAACTCTATTCAATAGGACAAGCTGATGCAACTGTAAGGAGAAAAATAGGAACTTTGAATAAATGTGGACAACTATAAGTCAATACCCCTCATTGGCTATCTATCATTTATCTTATCATATGTGGGCTTGGTTTAGGATATGCAAATAGAAACGTTTAATTTTTCCTTTTCAGAAATGTTAGATAACACTCTTTTCTAGTTGTCACATTATGATATAGTAAGAATTATATATTTTGGTCTTCTTCCCCAGTTCCTGACCAGAGTTTCTAAAACCTCGTAAATTCCTAAGTGATAAAGGTGAAAGGAGCGTCTTTTGTTATAATATTTGGGTTCTGTCCCCAGTTCCTGAAATAGCTTTGGAGAGACAGAGGTGACTTTTGGAAAGCCTCTAAGATTTGGGGGTGGGAGTAGTAATGGTGGTGGCAAGGGGCGGGGGCAGGAAAGAGGGCTGGTTGCCAAGGAGAAAAAACCATGTGACTAGAGGGTTAAAACTTGCAACTCTATCCTTAACCTTTAAGGAGAGAGGAGAGAAGAGGGGGGCTAGAGAGTGAGTTTAGCCACCATGGGCAATGTTTCAATCAGTTGTGCCTATATAAATACTGTATTTGCCGGCGTATAAGACGATTTTTTGGCCCTGAAAAATACGTATTTGCCGGCGTATGAGACTGGGCGTATAAGACGACCCCCTAACATTTCCACTAAAAAATACAGAGTTTGTTATATACTCGCCGTATAAGACTACCCCCCACTTGGAGGCATATTTTTCAGGGCCAAAAAGTCGTCTTATACGCCGGCAAATACGGTATCCTAAATGATGGGTGTGGAGAGTTTCTGGGTTCATAAACACCTTGAGGTTCTGGGAGGGTGGCATGTCCACAGAAGGCATAAAGCTCAGAGCTTTCCCCTGCCTTCACACTTTCCCCTATGCATCTCTTCCATCTAGTTATTCCTGAGTTTTATCTTTTATAATAATCTGTTAAATGTAAGTAGTGTTTCCCTGAGTTCTATGAGCCATTCTATCAAGTTTTTGAACCTGAAGAGAGGGTCTTGGGAATCCTCAATTTTTACTTGGTTGGTCATAAGTTCAGGAGGCCCAAACTGTGACTGGAATCGTTTTATGGGACTGATCTAACCTGTGGAGCCTGCTGGCTCTGGATAGTAAGTTCAGAGACAAATTAAGTGATAGCATACCAACCTGATGTTTGCAGAAAATTGAAGAATTATTTGGTGTGAAAAACTCACACATTTAATATCCGAACATGTGGATTTTTTTTTTTTTGGTTGACTAGTGTTTTACAGTTGCTTTCTCTAAGATTCATTTCCCTTTGTACCCTTTGGTCTTCAGGTAAATGACCAAAAAAATAAATTGCACTTGTATAGATCTTTACCATTCACAAAGTACATTTTCCAAGATGCACTAAAAAGATGTGAAGTGATTATCAGTAAAGCTTGAGATTACAGAGGCATTATAAAGTGCACAAAGAAATTACATAAAATGTACTATGAGAGCCAAGAGTACGTGTTAAAATTAAAAACAAACAAACAAAAATCCTGGGGACAAGATCTTCACCATAGACTTAATCAGGAAGTTATTTTTCCCATCAATAAGTGAGCAAGTAATGTCAGTATTTCAAAAGTCAAAAGTCAAAGACACCCAGACAGATCATAGATCTCAGGGACAGCACATTCCTAGAGTGACACAGTCTAATTAAAGGTAATTTTACAGTATAATTGCAGAACACTAGGTCCTTTATTAAGGGAGACTAAGCTTGGAGTAATTGTATTTGAAAAATTGAGAAGCTTCTATATTTAGAACAAAGTACCATAATAAAAGGAAGTGCTACCCCAGGTCCCATTAACATCACACAAGTACTAACAGGGGCATGAACAGAAAGGATGTAGAGAACCAGGCCAAAAGAACAGATAAGAAACAACATTGACCACACTAGCAACAACTGTCTTGGCCACAACAGAGTAAAGATTATTACTGATTCTTCAGAGAGGAGAGATTGATATCAATATCAGAAGGCTATCTCACTGATTTTTTTCAAGTTAATAGTATTATAAGTTACTTGTAGCTCACATTCCTCTGTTAGTTTAGTCCGTTCTAGTTGATGCTTTTATTATTAGTATAAAGTACTAAGATACCCATTATATATATAGGTTTTTAGAAACAGCTCAACTAAAAATTATAGTCAATACTCTGCTACTTGGAATACTTACCAGTTAGCTAAGAGGTAATGCTGTCTTATAAAGGATTATTGCTGGATACTTAAGTAAACTATATAGGTTTGTTGCACTAAAGGTTTACATACACAAACTTCATTGATCCTTGGGGGGGAAAAATACTGAATTAGGTAGGATGGTTTCTTTCCTTTTAGAGATGAGACAATGGCTTACAAAGTGTTAAGTGGCTTGCTCAGAGTGAGTGCCTACATTCCTGACTCTCTAACATTCCCTTAGCAGGAGACTGAACTGGCCTATCTAGCAAGGACCATAAGATTGGGTCTCTGGGAACAGAATTAGACAAAAGTAGAAAGATCTTTCTCAAGTTTGAGTTAAAGAAACCAAGATTAATCCATTCAACCAAAGAACAGAATTGAAAAAGAAGACAAAGCTAAGGTTCAGGAAACAGATGGAAACTCACAAAACAAGAGCAGCTCTGAATGTTCCTGGACAATTGCTATGAATGGAATAGAGCACCTATGGCTTGTCTAGACTGGCTTTAGAATCTTAAAGCTAGGGAAACTGCTGGGGAGGATGTTACAGTGTTAATAAGTGACTGAGATGAAATGCAAGGAGTGATCTGATATTTAAATGTACTGTTTTCCCCGCCCCCTCCCCCAATTATTTTTGTCCAGTACATATGAGGGCCTAGAGAAGAGAATCTCAGTATATGAAGACACCCAAAAAGGAGCCTACTTTAAGAATTCATCCATCAGTCTTCCAAGAAATCTTGTCTTTAAATGTTGATAGTACCTACTTGTTTAATTTTTAGCTTAGTTGATTTCAGATTCACAATTTTCTTCTTTCTAGATGAAGGAAGCCTTAGGAATGCAAACTCTGAACCACTCTTTCTCTCAAGGCAGTTCTGAGGAAGCCCTCTGCCCAGCCTATGGCTTTTCACATGCATGAGTTAAGCACTGAACATGAGGCTGAAGACAAGAAATTAAATAGAATGACTTTCTAGATCCATGTAAGTCAGATCTTAATAATGAGACTTTATTAAAAACTAGAGGCCTGATGCATAAAATCCTTGACCGGGTAGGGTCCCTAGGGCTAGCTAGCAGGTGATCAGGGCTGATTGAGGCCTTCTGGCTGCTGGCGGTGGTCTTTCTTCGTTTTGCACCACCCCCTGGTGGTCAGCGCATGTCATAGCAAACAATCAAACTCTCGGTCTCCAGGTTGAACTGCCACCGGGACACTTTGCATATTAGCCTTTTCTATATATAGATAATCCCTAGACCATCTCTCCTTCCTAAATTCAGGTAGAAATGTAAAAATAAACCTACTCCAACTCTTATTCAGAACAATTTTCAGGTTATTTACACTTGAGTCATAATTACCCTTCTATCTTTCTGCCAATAATTAGGAGTGGGTTTTACTAACATTAACTTGAACTCTAACAAGTTATTAGTATAAAGACTGTACTCCCAGGCTTCAGCAAGCTTGCATAATTCTTTAGGGGCAACGGACAGACCTGGACTAGCAGCAGAGCCACGGGCCCTGTGGCAGAGAGAGAAAGGGCTGGGTGGAAACAATCCAGATCTAATCTCACTGCTCTTTTACAACTGTCACTTCTACAAGCCTCTCAGTTTGCTCAGACACAGAGAAGTTACTATATGGCTTTCAGCTGTTAGGTGATTTTGGAACCGCTCATAAACCTTTATGAAACCCAATTCAGTTCCCAACTATAACAGTCTAGGGAATGCGCAAAAATACTTTCATAGCTCCATTGGAAAAAAAATTTCATTGAGTCCAGTGAAATTTTAGTGGCTTGACTGACATGAATCCTTGTTTGGGGATCAGTGCCGATATTGACAGTAATTATTGCCAATGGACATTTTAATAGACTTTGACTGTTTATAAAATAAAAACCATAGAGCAGAACGGGGATAGGGCAGGGTTAAACCACTTCTGCTGCCCTCATAACGGACTCACATTCTAAGCCACACTATCAGTAGGACCAGACTATTTTTTTAAGCCATGAGAACTGTCTTCAAAAATATCAACAACCCTGGCTTCATAACTTCATTTGATAATCTTTCACTGACAAGACTTCCAAATGGCCTTTTCACTCCAATTTAGGGGAATTCCTTGTTTCCACAATAGAGAACTCAGCTAAAAGGAAAGGAGGTGTACACAGGCTACGGATATTGTTTGAAGTGAGATCACAGTCTGACTTGTAAACAACATCAAAAGGTCTCCTGCATGGGAATTAAAGTGAAGAAACATTTGTCTGAGCATAAGCCTTCTTGTTCTTTTATGCTCCTCTGTATGTGCATCTCAGACGTCTGTTAACAGATAAAATCTGCCCCTCATCTTTCAGACCCTGCCCCCACCTTGACCACTTGTCAGTGCCCATATCCTTAAGAGATCTGCTTCCTCTCAGTTCCAGGCACAAGAATGACTGCGGTAGCACTCTTTTAGGCCACGCTGTGAACGCTGTCTGGTCTACCAGAGGCATTTAATTTTAAACCAGGCTTTGTTCTGGTACATTTAGGCACCATCAAGCAGATTACAGACAAGTTCCCTGTTTTGAATTCACTCCATGCCTATAAATATATTCTTCCTCTCAGTGAATATGTACTGACATCAAGCCTATGCCAGGCAATGCGCTTGGTGCCACAAATACAAACATAAATGAGACAGGATCCCACACTTGAGAAAATTATTACATACACAATAATAGAATACATAATTTTTCATATAATAATATATATAAAACAAAGGAGTGGCCAATACTAGGAGTCAGGAAAAGTTTTATCTGGGGGTTGGGGAGGGCCATCTAAGCTGAACCTTTCAATACAATTAGGTGTTTACCAAAAAGGTTGGTGGACCACTGGATGGCATGGGAGTGCATGGTACATTCAGGGAATTTTGGGCATTGGTCATAGATGAAGGAACGGCAGGAACAGAAGCAGAAGACATAAGCAGATTTAGATATGGAAGTCTCATTTGCTATGTTAAGGATATGACTTTTTTATTGCATTCAGAAAAAATATTTTATGCAGTAGAATAACACATCTCAAGAGTTCGCAGTGATAGGAAATTAGAAGCAGGTAGCCTAGCTAAATGACTGATATATTAGTTTCATAGAGAGATGCCAGTAGCTCAAAATAAATGAGTCTGAAAGGGCTGAAGAAAAAGGGATGGGGTGAGGACACAGGGGGAATTGAGCATGGCATCCACAATTCTTGGGTGATGGGTTCTTGTTATTCATTGTGATAAAGTGTGAAGGAGAGAAGCAGATTGCAATAAGATAATGATGGCAGGGTTGGCTGTGCTGAGTTTTCTGAGAGACATACAAGAGAATATGTTCCAGAGATAATTATATATAGACAATTTCAGAACTCAGGAGACACTTGTGCTAACAATATTACTTTGGGGAGCATGTGGAAAGAGAATAAAATAGAGCTTTGGAGAGAACCATGAAGTATACCAAAGTCAGGCAAAAGAAAAGTAACTCACCCTGAGAGCTACACAGGAATCACCAGAGGTAAGAGAACCAGGGTAATGTTATGGCGCAGATGACCAAGAGTAGAGAATGTTAAGAAGAAAGTGGTTTATATGTGAAATGGATAGGCCAAGTACTATTGGGGATTCACAATTAGGGGCTCGTAGAGACATAATTTAAAAGATTGCTTTCATACACTAATGGTGTTCAGGGAAAGCTGGGTGAGATGTGAGAAAGATGGGTCTTGAGGGCACCCTAGGGCTGCATGTCTATTCCATCTTAGAGGGCCTGGGCAAGGGTCCTCTGATATCATCACATGCTATACTCAGGAGTAGCATGAAGGCCAAATTAGTACTGAAAAAGGAAGACTGCTTTCTCTAAATGCTGGTTTTTCCATACAACTTGTTTCTTCATTTCCCTACCCACCTTTTCTTCCAGCATGTACCTCATCTTCTCCCCTCCACTCCATGTTACTACCAGATACCAAATGTTCTCTCAAGTTTCCACTCCACTGGCCTTTGTCATAACTTTTAGCTCCCTCTCTTCTCTTCTAAGGATGGCAAGTAAGGATGACTACTACCCCAAATTCCAGTTACCCCAGTCTCCTCAAATTTAAAAGTTGATTTATTACAGGAGGTGATGGGCATATGAATCTCAGTGCTTGCAAACTTCACAAGGAGAATGTAGTTTTAACACAGAGTGTTGGAAAATGAGGGGAAGCAAGAAGGTCTACATGGGAAGGCCAGTGTTGGGCTCCTTAGGAGAAGAAAGAAGACAGCCAAGGACATAGTTGTATTTCAACCTAACACACCAGACTTTACTTCCATATGCCAAATCTTCCCAGTATTACTGCCCCATGTTATGGTGCTGGGCTGAGTGACTAGCATATAAATTTTTTTGCATCATAGATTGGTTTGTAGGGAAGGTCAGGCTCTGAGAAGATCAGAAGTTCTTGAAATTTTATGTGAGTTCATGCTACCCAGGTAGTCTGGTGATGTGCTTGAGAGTGAGATGAGTTTTTAATAACCTTGGGGATTTTAGAAAAATTTGGTTCAGAAATTTCATTTAGAGTCTAGGATGGAAGCTGCCGGGGCTAACCAGCAAACTCTGAGCAACGGATGAATGATTACTCTGACATACATTTCTGTGCAAGAGAGGACTAAGGGACTGCTTGGCTATAGGAACCAAACAGGCCAGTTCACCTGCCTCCTTAGACTTTTATTGTAACAACAGCTTGAACTAAAATTTACTACTAGGTACTATTAGCAGAGTAAATATCCTTGAGAAGACACATGCATTTGTATTGTCCTTTAAGCAAGGACATCTGAAGACTAAGCATAAAGATTCCAGTAAACATCCTGAGGCTCAGACTTCTTTCAAAAAGTAGTTGCCTTCATCCAACTCCTGTCCCATGCCTCACTACAGGAAGCATTTAAAAAAGGCTAACTGCCAAATACTTCCAATAAAGTTGAGGTATTGTACTAGGGAAATCAGTGGCAACAGACCTGGCTGTTTTGCAATTTTGCTAATTGGTGAACTTGGAGCCTAAGCAGTATACTTGCATACTTCCATATACTTCCAAGTGTGCTAGCACTTCTCTCTCTCCCTCCCTCTCTCTCTCTTTCTCTCTCTCTCTTTCATAGACACACGCTGCTTTGTAAATTTGTGCTCTATTAAGTGAGCATAGATAGATGTGTAACTAATTATTATTCAGCATTTGCAATCCAGATGTGCACAAAATGTGGTATATGTTACACTCTGAAAGTATTTTTGGTCTATTGCCAATCACACATTTTAAATGGGTGTACCATAAAGGGGATGAGATGGAATCCCAATGTCAGGTTCTTAGTAAAACCTACTGTTCACCCCAGGTAATGGCAGAACAATCTATATATATAAAAGCCCAGCAACTGAGATGGTGGAATAACTAGAACAACCAGTGGCTATGATGTGCACTGCAGCAGCTAACAAGCCTGATATGGGCCCCAATTGGCCTCCATCCCAGCCAGCCTGGCCCCCAATTAGCCCCCAACATCCTGAATGGGATTGGGGCTGGCAGGCCAACTGCCTGTGGCCTCTGCCCCCTGCTGGCCCAGTCCTAAGGGCCCCCACTGGGGAAAGCCAGCCAGACCCCAACTGTGCATGAATTTGTGCACTGGGACTCTAGTCTTCAATGATAGCAAAACACCTGGAGAATGTATTAGAAGGAAGTGCTTCTCAAAATTTAATATGCCTATGAATTACTTAAAAATCTTGTTAAAATGAAAATTCTGATTTAGTAAATTTGGGGTGGGGCCCAAGATTCTGCATTTTTAACAGGTTCTCATAATCCCAAAGCTGCTGGCTATGGATAACACTGTAAGCAATATGGCTTTAAGAGAATATTCTTGATTGAATTTCATTACACACTTATACCAGTAAATATAAAGTCTACTGTGAGAATTTCCAGCAGAGAAAATCAGAACTGAGCAGCTGAGTGTAAATCACTCCTTTTTGCCAATGTCTTATAGTTGAGAAATTAAATTAGACTATGTAATGAAAATATATTTTGACATTTAGTTAAAAGCCATATTAATCCCTTTTTTATTATGAGATAAAATTTTGCAGCATGTGATCTTTTACTAGCAGTCAATGAATTATAGTTTGAAATCCTTTCTCTTTATATAACTATAAATTGTCATGTTAAAATTTCCAGTGTAGTTCAGATTTTTTATTTAATTAAATGCTTTTAAGTACTAACAGAATGAACTACTGTAAAGAAGACTGTTAACTGTTTCCCTCCTTCCTTCCTTCTTTCCTTCCTAAATGGTACACCAACATTTTGAACACTATTATTTGATTCTATAAAATTCACTCCTTTGTTCAATATTATCATAATGGTGTTCTGAAGAAGATTAATTCTGTGAGTCAGATTATTAATCCCCAAATAGAAACTCTATGATTACATACATTTAGGAAAATCTGGGTTCTTTATTTTTCTCTTGAACATACATAAAGCACATAAATAGTTTTAAATCCAGAGAATAAACGTATTGCACTCTATCACAGTGTTTTTCAAAAACATCTGTTCACAGAGTAATCTTTAGAAAACATTACATTTTCTCATTTTCTAACTCTTCCCATATCATTCAAGTGTTTAGTTTGAGGGAGAGCTGGACAGAATGCCTTTCCTTCCATCATCACTCAGAAGAAAGCCTTCGCAGAAGTGTGCCGAGATAGCTTTCTCTGAAGTGTATTTGGATCATCAGGATGCTCTGAGCTGTATTGGGCAAGTGGACATCTAACAAGGGGAGCCAGGATCGTCAGGATATGATTAGACCAATAAAAATTCATTACCAGGTGTTGGCACATCAGTTGGGAGCCCTGTTAGCAAACTATGAAAGTGGGAATAGCTTCTGAGAAGGCAACTAACAACACCTATAGGAGATTTTTAAAAAAAATGTGTTTACCACCCCCACCATTTTCAAACTGGTTTAAGTCACCATCTTTCCCATTTCTGTAAATGCCTTTTTACTAATGCTTTCATTCCTGTCCCCTTACTTTCAGTTCTCTACAGGGCTGCCAGAGTGAGCATTTCAAAACATAAACCAAGTCATGTTACTTCCCTGCTCAACCCCTTCCAATGGGTTTCCATTTCATTTAGCAATTTCATTTTGCATAAACCTTACCTCCTGTTTTGTTCAGTTAATTCTAGTCCTGGCCTTTTTATTATTTTCCCAAAATGCCACAATTTTTTAATGTTGTGCCCTTGGAGCATAACAACCTTCTGCCCATATTTTTTCCCCACTCAGATTTTCACTTGATTTGCTCCCTTATTCCCTGCTCATATGTCACCTCCTCAGGGGAGAACCCTCTTGTAAGACACCTACTTTCTTTTTCTGATGTATATTTTTTTGTTACATACTTTTATACTTAGCTTTTTATCCTGTTGCTTCCACTAGGATATAAAAGCATGAATTGATGTCACCCATAGCTATATGCTTAGCCCTAGAACAGTACATCACACAGTAGGCTTGCAATTTGTGGAATGAATGACTGAAATTCACAGTTAAAAGAGAAAGCCAGCACAGGCAGTTAAAAGATAAGGTGATTGGTTGTTTGGAAAGAACAGTGCAAAGCAGTAGAAATGATTTGGGGACCTTCATAATGAAAACAGAATAGCAAAGCCCTTGTTGACATCTTTGATCTCTTTTAAAACCTGGGATGAGGATAATTCACTGAGTGTTAGCAAGACTAAAAAATTGCCTTTGCAAAGCTTGAATTTAAAGTTCTACCAGAATGCCTTTGATTCCATTTGAAACCCCACCTGAGTCTTCTGCTGACATCTCTCACATCTAAACGCAATCACACTGATGTTAGAATCAGAGACTTTTTCTCATCTGTATAAGGAAGAGTTACCTAACAAAGATAGGTACTGGAATACCGATTCTGAGAGAATGTCATAGATTAAAATGGACAAAAACAAAACAAAACCAAAAACCAAAAACAAAACAAAAAACAAAAGCCCTCTAAATTGGACAGAATTTAAGGTGTCTTTCACATTATGGGTTTTGAATTCCAGTTTCCCACTTAGCTAAAAACTGATCCTTTCCTTACATTCAAATTCTATTTTAAGTAACCCTCCTTAAAAAAATCTTTAAAGACATTAAAATCCAAGGCTAGATTATTCATAAACTGACCAGAAATTTTTATCTGGGCTGTGCACTGTTTATATAGAAAGAACCCACATTAACCTTCCTTATATGCAAGAACATTTTCAGTATAGATGGCAGTGTCGGCTTTGGCCTGATTTCTGTTCGAACCAATACTTTTAAAAATGTATGGCTTATCTATCATACCTCGTCTCTTACAGTATATATTAAATTCAAGGAGCAAGATTTATAATAGAATTTAGATTGAAAATCTGGAACTGATTAAAGACATTTACTTTTAACTTATGGCTTCAGTCCCAGAAGAACTGTAAAGCATTCCAAGCTAATAGAAAAATTGGATTACAATTAATATGAGGTTATTTTTCAAAAGGCTTTGTAGTTATGTCAATGACCTGATAATAAATGTCCAAGGGAAATTTGCACTATTAAGAATGCTTTATACATAGTCCCAGAATCCTAGTACACCACAGTCTGCCTTTGGACAGTAGACAGAAATATTCTACAAGCCAGGGCTGAGTAAGAGCAGCTATGGCAGGGAATGCTGGCCGGGCACCAAAGTTCATTTTCCCCTTATTCTCTAGGAATGCAGTCAGGCCCGGGATCTCCCCATCAAGCCAGGGACGAAACTGTGCATCACTGGCTAACCTCAGCCTCGCAGCTGAACGAGGCTATGTGACTTCACGAGGGGAAAATAAATGGAGGTGCCATGTACCTCTTCCACTTCCTGGAGTTGAAACATTGAACACATCTGTTTTCCTTCACGCGTTTTCTCCTACCACCAAGCTGGAACAAATTTTACTTCTAAGAAATCTTCTTTAGAAAGCATTCCTTATGGCAGTGTTTCCCAAACTTTTGACCTATGTGTAACCCTTCTATAATTTTAGTAACGCTGAGTACCCCTCATCAAAAAAAAATATTGGATGTATTTTAATAACAATCAAAATATATTTATTTTTTATTTTTTTGGTACATACACAAAATAATAATAAACTAAAAATAAAATGATTCATAATAAAATATAAATAAAAGTTATATTATAAATAACATTTATTTGTACACCGGACCATCTCACGCCTCACAAGACTGTCTTAACTTGATTCATGAGAATGTAGCATTAGGTGCAGCTAAGCACGGTGCAGTGCATATCCCCACCAAACTCCGGTGCAATACGTACCCCTACCAAACTCTTCCCATACCCCTGGGGGTACGCGTACCACACTTTGGGAAACACTGCCTTATGGGAATAAGGGAAACACCCCAGATGCTAATAGAGAAAGAAGATGGAAGGAGCCTGGGTTGCTGACTGTATGGAGCATAGCAGCCAACTTCCTTGCCCCAGATGGAGATGTGAGGAAGAGAGAGAAGTTATTTTTAAAGGCTCTCTCTTGTTAAGACCCAGTGGGATAGCATTTATAGCAGCGTTGCCTCTTACACTAAATAACACAGGGGTTAAAACCATCTCTGCCCCCCCCCCACTCCCTGTTCATGCTCTGTGTGTCTTCACGGTGCCTTCTCACTCACCAGGACCTTCGGGAGCTGCGGGTGTGTTCTGTTCTGGGGTCTTTCCTTCATGCTCTTGGCTTGTTGGACGTCTAGGTCCTGAGTCCTGTTGCATTTGTTTTCAGCGATCTGACATTTTCAAAGGACTCACGTAAACTCAGTCAAGTGTTTAGAAGCTTATAGACCATTACTTATCCTATAAGTACTTATCTTTCTTGAAAGTTATGACTTAACCCAAATTGATGAATTCTTTACTGGCAGAAGTTCAGGCAGAAGCTCAAAGACTCCTCAGGTGTCTGTCCAGTTATATCCTCAATGGCTACACTGAAGGGAAAGAATCTTTTTCTCAGATTCTCAGGCTAGAGCAGGGCTCAGCCTCCCCTGCAAGAGAGAGAGAGAGAGAGAGAGAGAGAGAGAGAGAGAGAGAGAGAGAGAGAGCGCGAAAAGGGAGGCCATCCTCATGGTCTCATCTCTTTACCACTGTTTTGTAGGTAACTAGGAGTAAGAGACTATCCAAGTTTTTAATCTGAGTAAGATGGGCTTAATTTATAATGTCAAATGGTAATGAATTAAATAAATATCAATTGTTACCTACTCTCTGTAAGTATATTTAACTGAGATTGTGTGACTCAGAGCAGGTTTTCATTTACTTGTCTCAATGAATCAGACATTCAAAGTTTCTGAGTACTGTCTTAAATATTCCAACTTAATCAGTCTTTGTGAGGCCAAAAGTGAAAGAAATTGTCGACAGCACTGATGAAAGGAAGTTCATGTTCTCTTGCTACCTGTACTTGGAAACTGGAGAATAACAGGTGCTCATTGCCCATGTCATTCTTCATGATGCATCTTGCCCCGATTTCCAAAATCTTTAGTGTGACATGATATACCTTATTGGGTCATGATTAAGATAGAAAAAATAGGATGAACAGAATAAAATAGTGAAATAGTGCTTTGGCTATAATTTTAATAAGTATCGTTTTATGTAATTTAGTTTCTCTTTTTAATTTAAAATATCTTTTTATTGATTTCAGAGAGGAATGGAGAAGGAGAAAAAGATAGAAACATCAATGATGAGAGAGAATCATTGATTGGCTGCCTCCTGCACACCCCTGACTGGAGATGGAGCCCTCAACCGGAGCATGTGTCCTGAATGGGAGTCAATCCATGACCTACTGGTTCATAGGTTGATGTTCAACCCCTGAACCACACTGGCTGGATATTTTAGTTTTAAGTGTATATAACTGTGTGGCTGTGATGGTGTGTGTGTGTGTGTGTGTGTGTGTGTGTGTGTGTGTGTGTGCATATGTGTTAGTATGTACTGGGTTGTGATGCCAAATATTTCTTACTATTAAACAAAGTTTAAAGGTTTGCTTCAGCCCATCAGCTCATTTAGAAAACAGAATTCCTCCTCTTTTTTGGGCGCCTGCCCCTTGCCTTAGTGTTTTTGAATGGAGCCTCTAAATAACCTTGGAAATGCTCCAGTGCCACGGAGTCACAGACTACATATTATGTACTAGAGAGCAGGCTCCAGGGCCATTCCTTCTGCAAAATTATTTAATTTTCTCTTTTATCATGCAAACATCAACCCTCAAATCCCAACACTGCCCAAGCCTACTAAAAATAATGCTTTAGAGAAGGAAAAAAAAGCTTAACTGAATTAAACACATGGAATAAATACACAGCCTCTAGTTTTAACTTTCCCTTATCATGGACCATCTCATGCTGGCCTTCCTCAAAGTACCATGCAGTTCCTTCCCAAGAAAGCGTCAATATACAAATGAACATCGTAGATGATGCATTCTTTATTGCAATAAAAGGAATGTGGTCAGCTTTATGCTCAAATCCATTTGCAGATTCTGCTACAGATTATCTTTTGAGAAAAGGAAGTTAGGGAAGCATTTGCATTCTAAATGCAAAAAAAACCCACACAAAACAAAACAAAAAACCCCATATTTTACTTGGTAGAACTGAAGCATCTTATTGTAAATTGCTTACTGTATTTAGATTTTAGATTTTTATGTATAACATTGTTGATATTCTAGATGAAATTACTTATAGCTACATGCATTTGTTTAATTATTGTACAGACTAAAATGTATAAAACATTTGTCAACATACTCAGAATCATAAATCAAGGGAAAGAAGAAATTCCTGACTGATTGCCTTAGTTAGAAATATTGACACACTAGTTTATCTTATGAGTGATTGTATTCAGTAGTCTAACTCATAACCTGCACCATTGTCTATCCTATAGTGGGGAAAAATTTGAACATCAAGATGATTGAACAATGAGCAGAAGAAAATACGTATATTGCTATGAAAAATGGTTTAACTTTTTAACTCCAAATTATTCTGCTTTTCAGAAATCATTTTGAGAATGATCTATAAACTCATTAATTTGCTCAAAAGTACCAATTTAAAAATGAAAAAAAAACCCACATATGTAGTATCCAAACTTGTGTCCTAAGAATAGGTTATAATAATTTTATTCTAAGATCATGGTAATAATATTTTATTTGAAAGCTTATTATGGTATATTTGAAAGTTTTATGAAACTGTTTTCCCCTTTTTCTATATATTATTGAAAAGTGGTGTCCAAATAATCTACAGGCTTTATGTAATCCCCAAAACTTTACCATAAGATAAGTCATTTTGTACTGAGAAGTATTTAAAAATATACAAAAAATAAGAAAATAAAGTGTGTTTTTTAGACTCCTCTAATATAAAATTTGTGATTACTCAGATTTGGCCTAGAATGCAATTTATCTTTTCCTATTGTCTTTTGAAGAGAGGGGGCGGGGAGAGGAAGGAGACCATTTAGTATTGGAAGATCGTTTTTGAAACACTTGACAAGTGTGCAAACACTGTGGTTGCCACACAAAGACCACTGGGCTCAACAGAGCTTGATCTTTGACATGGAAACTACAGGTCAGTTCTTCTTTTGATGAAGCAGGGTTTCTAGACAGTATCCTTTGGGTCTTGCTGGTTTATGTGTCTATATTTTCAGACACACTCCTCCTAAGAAATTTGGATCACAAGTGGCTATTAGTGTCTTGCCTTGTGTCTTCCTTGCAATACAATATACCAAGGAGGTTAATGTATTGGCTTCCCAACCCAGTGGATCATTAAAACCACCAAGGTTTTAATGGAGAGATTCCCAAAATTATAGATTCTTTTTTTCTGTACCCCCCACCCCCCCAAAAAAAAATCCCTTAAACTTTCCTTTGAACTATGAACGATAATTTTGGATTAGCGTTCTCTTGATATTTGAACAATGTGAACAGTGGCAGTGCTATATCCATGAGCTGTAAGCTTAGCTGTGCATAATAATTTTGTAGAAAATATTTTAGCCAATTATCCTCTTAAAAATGCAATCTTTAGCAGTTTGACACTGGACTGAGTTCTAAGTACTCAGAGGCTCCAATGACCTCAGAATATCAGGAAAGGAATGCCACATTCAAAAAGGGGTAAATAAAGATAATTTAATCAAGGGACTACTCGAAAGTGTGAGGTCGTCAGGGTTGCAGGTAGGTAAAAGAGATGGTAGAGCGAATATTACCACTAGACTTGAAGGTGAAGGCAAGAAAGCCGTTATTGGGTAGGTCAACCCTATAGGAGGATTTTCTTATTGAAGAAAAAAAGCTGCTGACAGCCTAAGGTCTGCCATGAAATAGAACCACCAACTTCTTTCCTCTGCACTCACTAATCTACCAGAGCCCCCCAATGGCTAAGGCCAAGCAAAGCCGGAGGACAGGGACATAGTTGATGTGGCCTATAGAATGAAAGTTGAGACAGAGGGCCGAAAACCAGACAGAGGGCCGAAAACTATTAGAGGAGAAGAACCCCTACTGGGCTGGCCCACAAAGGGACATGCCTTTTGAGGGTAGGAATAGGAAGGGACGGGGCTTAGGGTACTCGGCACATGCTGATTTGGTGGTTTCATACAAGGCACATGATTAGGCACTTAGGGACTTGAGAATCAAGGGCTTAGAGTATTTGGCAGGTGCTGATTGGTGGTTCAATGTCTAGTCCATATAAGGTGCCCAGTTGGGTGCTCAGGAATGTCCATGCCGCGGGTGCAGTTTACGTCATACTCCGTCCATCGGTTGGGGGAAGGAAGGATCTATCATAGAAGGTGGCCACCCAACACCCCAACAGAATGGAGATACTTTATGGAAAAGGCTGGAGGATTCAGACTGTCCAGCACACTCAGATGCCCTAATATACTGTCCAGCACAGAGACCTAATATCCAAGCAGCTTGAGAGCTGTTTATAAGAAAAATCACCGAGTAAAAGCGTGTGGAGAGCAGTTCCCATGTTCCTCAGAGGGCTGTTGTGAAGACTGACTTGTTGATCAGCCCGACTTCTTTAAAGAAAAAGTCAGGGCACCTCCATCCTGAATACATGGGATGTCTTCATGCCTCAAAAAGCAGCCTCTTCCCTCCTTCCTTCTCACTTCCCTCCTTGCTCAGTCAATGAACATGGCCTACAGATTTCTCATGGAACAGGCCGATGGATTAGTGGTCAGAGTCATAGATTTAAACCCTGTGTAGATCTAAACACTTCTTTTCAGTGGTTCCAAGGAGACAGATTGTGTCATTTATTTGACTAAATCCTTCTTACATCATCCGTGTGTCAGATGAGGGGCCGGGTATAGTTAGGAGCAGTGCAAATTCTTGTAAAGGTAATGCCTTGAAAGGTCTTCAAAAGATTAATCCAGGGCTCTCCATCCACTGCAGGAGAAACTCTTATTCATCCCCCGGAGGCCCATTGTCTCTGGAATTTCTTTCATCCAACAGGGTCCTGGTTTAGCCACATGCGTCTTTGGGCAAGACAAAATTGCAACACATGCAAGGTATCTTGTTTTGTTTGGATTATTACCAGAGTGATGTAAACACTCTCACCAGTTCTGCAGATACCGGTAGTTCCTCTGAGGAACAGAGAATCTCTATTTTTTAAGCAGCATTATCAACATCATTTTCAAGAAAAACGTTTCACATTTTAAGTGTACAATTCAATGATTGTTATATAGTTTGGTTGTCATTTTGATGTGGCTATGGTAGTAGGTGAGCCCGCCATTTATCTACTCTGCCGTATTATGAAAATATATATAATGTTTTTATTGATTTCAGAGAAGAAGGGGGGGAGAGAGAGAGAGAGAGAGAAAGAGAGAGAGAGAGAGAGAATCATTGATCAGCTGCCTCCTGCATGCCCACTACTGGGGATCAAGCCTGCAACCTGGGCATGCACCCTGGGCAGGAATTGAACTATGATCTCCTGGTTCATAGGTTGACACTCAACCACACAGGCAGGGCCCTACTCTGCCATCTTGACCAGAAGACCCCATGTATCTCTGTCTTCACAAGGCATTTTCCTCTATAAGGATACCACCAGTCATACCAGATTAGAACCTGTTCATTGAAATATGACTACAATTTAACTTGATTACTTCTGAAAAAACCTTTTTTCCAAAATAAGGTCACATTCACAGGGGCTAGGGGATACAACTCCACCATGTCTTCTGAGGAGACACAATTTAACCACAGCAATATGTCTTTCCAGATCACTCATTCCATGAGTATGCCTCAATTATAAAACTTAAAAACTTTCCAAAGAGCAAAGGAGGTCATCATGTAAGGTTGAAATGAGGTTTTTAAGAGGTCAGGTCTCTTCTCAGATCATGTAGGTCCTTTGCATAAAAAGAAACTAAAAAAATCTACACAAACAAACAAACAAAAAAATGAAGCTGAAAGAGAACTTTGTAATCTTTTTGTATCCTTTCAATATCTAAATAATTTTGTAGAGCATACTTCATGTTTATGGAATAAACATCCCTCATTTGTTCTCTAGTTTTTCACACAAAACACATACTACATAGTCTGAAATGGAAGCATATGACTCATTCTTTCCCTTGTAATTATATTTCATAGTTATAGAAAAGAGTTTGCTTTCTCATTGAAGTGCAATATGGGTTTGAAAGTGTAGTTTCTATGGAAACAAGCACCGCAGGTAAGGTCAGATGAATTTTCTATGTCCTGCGCAATGAGCTTTGTCTGTCATCCTGCTGGTCATAGTTTTTCTCATTAACCCTCTCAAGGCTTTATTTAACCAGATTTATCTTATAGTCAAATATTAATTTTATGAGTTTGGTAAGTGTTTACTACATATTTACATCTCCTTGGTAACAGGAAGTTAAATGGGGCTCTTCCTGTTTTGGGTTTAGCTGGGGCCCAAACTAGAGGTGACAAGTATACTCCCACTTCACACATGAAGCGTCAACTAACTTCAGTTGTATTTGTACAGGAGGGGCTTTCGATACCCTTAGCTAACCACTCAATTCCAGCTTCTAAGGAAGCTTAGAAAGCTCATGAGAGGAGAAAGGGTGTCCAGGAGGATTCTTTAGAGAGACTCATCATAGTACTTGGATTCTTTCTGTTGAGGAGAGCTTTGAAAGGTATGTCCTTGTTGCTGCAAGTCAAGTGAGAAAGGCTTCAAAGAGGCCACACAGAAAATTTCCTGGAATTGCGAGAACACAGTGGACTGTAGTCATACCTGAGCATCTCATGAGGGCAGGTGGTTGGCTGAAGAGAGCCATGGTGATAGTGGAGAGTGCTACGCTTGGAAGTAATTGAATGACCTATTGACAGTGGCCCAGATGGGGACCACACATGAGAACTGTCTGGTTTTTTTTAGGGGTTTTCCCAACAAGACTATTAGAGGGTCAAAGAGGCCTCAGCAGAAAGAATCTGGAAATGACTTGTTGGCTAACCAGGAACTAAAGGAAAAATGACAGCTAGAGAAGTTGAGAGATGTAAATGAGACATCTCTAGTGATGATGGATCTGAAAAGAGTTCTAGGAAATACACATAAAAGACTCACTGTAAACATCTGTCAAATACAGAGAATTGAAAAGTCATGGGCATTGCAGGGGAGGGAAAGAGCGAGCCCCATATAACAACTTTGAGTAACTGTAAGGAAAGAAAATAGAATTGTTTTATGAGTTTGAAATATGCTGCACTTTGTTTTTAAAAAATGACTGAACTATCCTTATTGTAAAGAGGACATTTTTGTAGGAGATGATGATTGTATTCTTATCACGTGGAGAAAGCCTGTGGAGGGAATTTACAAAATACTGTGTTAAATTCATCACACACGTGTACGCAGACTCCCAACATTTGAATACTAAAGGACACTCTCTGTGCATGTTAAACACCCTCTCTATTAATTAACACTCATCATAAAAGGCAGGGAGCAGAGAACTAGTGTCATCAGTGGAGAGCAGAGTTTCAGTGAGGTGTGATTTATCATAGAAAAAGGAAGCAATGGAATTTTCCTCACTGCTCTTCAACTATGCCTGATCAGAGAGGTTTAACACCTACATGATGTTGTTTATGCTTCTCTGTCCTCTGTCCATCATCATTAACAGTCTTTGGTAGGACCCAGAATTTAGACAGTAGCACATGAAAAACCTCAGGCCCTCCAGTGTTTCTTTTGGTATCAGAACACATGTTTGAGGGTCACAGAGAGGTGTTCTCCCTTGAGAAACCACAGAGACGGTTCAAGCCCTGTCCTATATCCTGTTTCTCAGGACATTTCTACTTAGATGTTATGACCTCATTATTTTTTCTAATTCTCTTTGAATGTCTTCCTTAAATTCATCTTTTCCACTTCCCTATTCTGATAACTGACAGAATTATTTTCTTTAGTTACCAGGATGAAAATCAGTCATGTTTTACTTCTTCGTGCACTTTACCCTTATGGCCAAGTGTTTCTCTTTATATTTTCCAAACAGCTCCCACAGCTGTCTCTTTCTTAGGACATCTAACATGTTGCCCAAATTTGTTAAGTCTTCAAAATTATTTTCCCAACTTTCAGGTTCTTCTCTCTTTTGGTTTATCCCACATGTAGCAGGAAAACTACTCTCTCTAAAATAAAACTCCTGACTATCACTCAATTGTTTAAAAATATACTGTGGCTTACGAATGCCCTCAGAAGAATCATAAAACTTCAGACAGGACTATAACGCCATCTACGATGCCACCTCTTTGAACCTTGCCAAGTACATGCTTTACTCCTATTCTTTAAAATGACTCCATATTCTCAAAGGCAATTTCATTCATTATTTTAAAATGCTGCAACTCTGCTAGATGCTGGGGATACAGCACGAAATATGAAAGACACAGTCCTTGAGCACATCACTTGGGGTCTAGAGAGGCACGCACACATGTCAAACAAGTTGAATGTTGGGAAGTACAGTGGTCGGCAAACTCATTAGTCAACAAAGCCAAATATCAACAGTATGATTGAAATTTCTTTTGAGAGCCAAATTTTTTAAACTTAAACTATATAGGTAGGCACACTGTTATTAACTTAATTAGGGTACTCCTAAGCTGGCCTTTACTAAAAACTCAAGGGGCCAAAGAGCCACATGTGGCTCGCAAGCCACCGTTTGCCGACCACTGTACTACAGGATAAGGCATAGGGCAGCTTCACAATATCCAGGCTTGGATTATGAAAGAAGGCTTAGGAAGGCTTGGATTATGAACGAAGGAAGTGACATTTATACTGAGACCTGAAGGCAAAGCAGGAGTTATTCTGATGAAGAGTAGGCAAGTGGCACACCAAGAAGGTGAAGAATGTGTGGGGTCCAGAGGTGAGATGAGCATGGCATGCTTAAGTAACTGAAAAAAAAGTTGCTCTTTTGTAAAGTAGTACAGTGGTGTCTAGATAGGAAAGAATAAGTACTGAAAACCAAGGTGAGAAATTTGGATTTTATCCTAAGAAAAATGTGGACCCATTGGAAATTTTTAAAGAAAAAACAAAACAAAAAACAATGAACAGATTTGTCACAGAAAACACACTCTGGCTTTGGGGTGCTGAATGGGCCAAGAAGAGAGGCAGAGGACCAGGTAAGAGGCTGCTTTGAGAACCCAGGTGTGAGTTTACAGTGGTCTAGATTTGAATAGTGTTGGCGAAATCAATGAAATTGAGAAATATTTGGGAAAAAATGATAGAAATTCTAATGAACTGTAAATGTGGTAAGTCAAAGTGAACCCCAAATTTCTGCTTTTGGGCAATTGCAAGAATTCTGGTATAATTTACTAAATCAGGAAGTGCACATAGAATGGATTCGAGATTAGATATGATGGTTTAATTTTTGACATGGTGATCTTGAGGTACCTATAAGACTTCTAAGTAAAGATGCGCTAGAGACAGATGAGGGAAACTCAGAAGAAAGATCTGGGCTCAAAACATAGCCTCAGAAATCATGAAACTCCAGATGGTGAATAAAGTAATAAAAATAAACAAGGCCACTGAGGAGCAATAAGAGAAAAAGTTGTCTTTATAAGACCTAAAGAACACCAGGAATTAAAAAAAAAAAAAGAAGAAAAGGCATAGGATACAGACATTGCAGGTGAAGAGAAGTAACATAAAAGGATCACAAAAAGGAGAGTGTCAAGAAGAGGACAACATTGTTAAGTGCTACCGAAAGCCTGAGTAAGAAGACTCAAAGCTGCATGATAGATTTAGCAATAAGCTTGTGCTAGTGCTCTTCAGTTAGTCCTCCTCCTAGTTCATTTTGCTCCATTCCCAGGCAGTTTGGCCAGTAAGACAGACCTCAGTGAAGCTATTGCATTCTACCTTCTGTTGGAGTTAGACCAGTGGTGAGCACCGGAAAGAAATGAGGAGGGAAGAAGGATAAGAGAATAAATGGGGATATATTTCCTCTGTTTCTTCTCTGTGAATTTGCTGTGGGCTATGCATTCCTTGATAGAAACCACACTTTGGATCCAGCAGCTCTCTCTGCTTATCCTTTTCGGGCTCAGATGAGAAAGAACTTCCTGCACTTATCAGCTCTGAAGGGTTGTGCTATCCTTTGAAGGTTCACTATATACTATCAATGGCCCTTAATAGTCTCTTTATTACATTCTCTTCAAATAATTCCTACCTGAATGTCCCATCTTGTTCCTGCTGGAATCTTGATTAAGACAATGGTCCTTTGTGACTTTGATGAGAGTCTTTTCAGTCAGAAGCCAGGTTACAGATAGATCAAAGAATAAGTAAGAGGTGAAGAAAAGGAACTAGCAGGTACAGTATTCTTTTTAAAAGGTTAACTATTAAAGGGTGCAGAGAGAAAGGGTAGAGGCCACAGAGGAACCTCCAGAGGGGTTTTATGTATTTTTCTTTTTATGAGGGAAAGACTTGGTCATTTCATTATTTGTGAAAATAGGTTAGTATAGGAAGACATTTTGAGGACACAGGAGAAAAAGGAGCTATCAACCACAGCATAGTCTCCTAAAAAAGTGAGGAAATGGGATTCCCCTAATAGAATGATTAATCTTAGTAGAAACCTTGTTCCATAGGAGGGGAGGAGGGAAGTATGGTTGGCATAGAGGGAAATCTATAATCTGAGTGGGAGATTAAGGCTATTCTATTTTGCTGGCTTGTCTTTTCCTTGTGAAGCTAAAGGAAGTTTTTCTGATGAAAAACAGAGTGAGGGTTGGAAATGCAAAAAGAGAAGTTTCAAATATTTTGAAAAACAAAAAGGAAACCATAGAATTGGCAAAACTCCTTGAGAATCCATTTTAGACTAAGAATCATGGGTTTAGGCATATCCCAATCTGCAAGTTTGTATGAAATTTCTCCAGAGGTACTGAGCAGGATGGGTATTCTTTCAGAAAAGGTGAAGAATTAGATTGGGCCATGCTGGGATTTTCCAAATACCCAAACTGAAAGATAACAGAAGAGGGTTGAGGAATTAGGAAGCAAGCATTTGAAATAACAGAGCGTGACATTTCACTTGGATAGGGAAGGTAGGTAACAGAGAAAATAGAGGAATTGAGACTAAATGTTCCTGAGAGAATGAAGACAGACATGGTGGAGCTAACAGTGGATTTGGTCATCAGAGACTGAATGCTTAAATTTAAAACTTCAGTATAGCTCCTCTGAAAAGGTCCCAGATGAAGCCATGAAGGTGGGTTGCCAAGGTAGAGAAAATATAAAGGTCATTGAACATAAAGGTTGGTGGGTGACCCATGGGATGCTTGCCATTCCTCAGATGATGTCCTATTTGCATAGCTTGGGTTTGATGATTTTTCAGTGCATATTATTTATAATTAATGCCTCATAATTATTTATTAAATTGCAGTGTTTCACAAATATACATAGTATTTAAACGTATTACACTTTATAATTCAATTTCTGTTTTCTGAGTTATTTAAATATTTAAAGATACTAACTTCAAAAAATATTTTAAAAAAGAGAAAACAGGTGGGTTTCTTAAACCAGGCTGCCCAGCAAAGTTTCTCACTTGGTGTTCTAATTATAGAGTGCAGAAGGGAAGCAAGGTATGGCTTGAAGTTTCAAGAGCTATGCAGGGTTAGCTTCTTTTCCTTTCCTTTCCTTTCCTTTCCTTTCCTTTCCTTTCCTTTCCTTTCCTTTCCTTTCCTTTTCTTTCTTTCTTTCTTTTTTTTACATGCAATCTGGTATTCGATAGTTGTTAAATATTTGCTTTAACCATGAATTTATTTTGAATACAATATAATTGCACCAACTATCACTGCAAGACTCTTTCAGGAATGGCATACACTCACAATATCTAACTATAATAATGAATGATTTAAAAATAGAAATGCACAAATTACTACTTCCTTGGAAGCACATAAGCTTTGACAGAAAGTGGAGTAAAGTGGTTGCGTAAAAAGTTTAAACATGTTGCCCCCCCCCCAAAAAAAAAAAACCCTTTTATTTCTATTAACTCTAAACACATTAATTCTTTAGTGTGATCTTTTTGGAACACATTCAAAATTCAATAATGTGCACCAGGCCTATAATAATGGACCTTAACTTTTTCCCTTTGAAATCCCAACAAATTATTATCTAATAATGATAATATTGATTCATTTATTTAGAATATATATATATATATATATATATATATATATATATATTTAGAACGTGTGTGTATGTGTGTGTGTCTCAATTTAGATTTAGATATATACACTTATACTTATCCTGCTCTTGGCATATGAAGCAACGACTACTAACATTTATTGACAAATTGTGAAGGATGATATGAAACTGGATTATATGAATAAGAACACATTGGATTTCTGGATGAAAAGAAAGATACCATATATCTTGGTGCCGAGACAACAGATATGTTCAGTTGAATGAACTTGCATTTGATCTCATTACCTTCATGGTATAAATCAACCATGACAACCATTCAGGTAGTCATTCATGAAACATTTATTGAAGGTCCACTATGTGTTAATCTCTGAAGATAAAGTGAGTAAAATATGGGAGCTGCCCAATATAGATTGGGTTTGTAACTGATCTAGTTACACTTAATGCTTTGTATATTACCTGTCAGAATGATGTATATTCATACTTGAAATATGTTTTATAAACCAATTTATGCTGTTCCCAAGAATTTAAAAAAGTTTTAGTAGTTTTTGGTTATAAATTACACTGGTTCTCATATATTACTCCTATTTACTTTATGAATAGTATGTCTTTCTAAGTTGTCATTTTTAATGACCCAGAGCATATTTCAATATATATTTGATTATTAGTATTTTCTTCTAAGTTTTATAGAATTTTATTGTATTTTATAACACTTCTTTTGATTTTAGAAATATTCACAATCATTTACAATACAACAGTATGAATGTGAACACTTTTTCTGTCCATGTATATGAGCTGAATTTTAGAAAAATTAGAGGGGAAAATGCTGATATTCCAACTATGGAGTTTTGTCTTGATTCATAAGATTTTTCTCTCAATAATTACGGATTATAGATTCTATAGATGTGACCAAATACTAAGTGTTGAGCAACTAAAATTATTCAAGCATGATTATTGTTTTGTTACCTTTTATAACCTATAATACTCAACTACTCAATCTTTTGTGAAGAGAAACCTGATCAGATCTAGGTGAATTAGAGGAACCAGAATATAATATTCAGAAAATAATTAAAATACTACCTTAAATTATAGTTTATTTGTTTAGGGAATATTTGAAATATGTAAAAACTGTTAGTGATGCTAATTAGTTTGTAAAATACCTGATTTTTTTTTAAGGCTAGTCACATTGATTTTAAATACCAAAGATTTGTTCTTCATTTACATATTCATTAAGAACATTTTACAAGATCTGCAGGAATTAATTAGTGTCCCCACTACTTTAATGGTAGCTACTGGATATTCAGTAGTAAATAAAACAGTCTAGAACCTCACAGGCTTTTAGTCCGCCCTGGAGTGCTTGTTAGAAGAACATCTGTCTGGGTCTTAGTTCAGAAGATGTGGGATATGGACTAGGAAAGAGCATTTTTAAAGACATCATCCCAGGTGAGTTTGAAGTATATTCTAAAGTTTGATTTTGATGAATAGTCTTTTTAAATGGATCTTTTTGAAATGTTTATCAGAGTATCACTGTTCTACAAACAATCCAAAGGCTACCTGCTGATTTAGAAAACTTCCAAACTCATTAGCATAGCTCCTTCTCTGCAACCTCTTTGGCCACGCTTTTCCTGATTGGTGAGGCTCTGACTCCATTGGCTTGGTCCACTCCTGGAAGCCAGCCACGGAATGCTGTGCTCAGGGCCTTTGTCCTCGCTATTTCCTGGGCTTGAAATTCAGCTCCCCTGCATTTTCTCCTCATTCAGACCTCAACTCAAACACCCCCTCCTTGGTAGGCTTTCCAGACTACCCCTAGGCTGGGATTCTCTCTCTCTCTCTCTCTCTCTCTCTCTCTCTCTCTCTCTCTCTCTCTCAAATAAAATCTTTATTCTTCAGATTATTACAGGTGCTTCTCTTCTCCGCCCCCCTGGACCCCCCCCCCCATGGCTGGGACTCTAAATCAAATGCTTCCCACTGTTGCCTAAAACAAATCTGAGACATTTGTAAAAGAATGGATGTCATCAATCTGCAGCTCTAGGAGGCAAGCCCAGGAATCTGTGCTTTTAATAAGCTACCCAGGCAAGTCTTACTATCAAGCAAGTCTGGAAAACTGCACTAGCAAGGGTCTTAATTAATATTTTCACAGAAGGTATAACTGTCAGAAAAGAGCTTTGTTGGGTAAGAGCAGGAACTTTGGGTTGTTCCATGCTCTGTCCTCAGAACTTGAACATGGTCTGGTACCTCTGTGGACAAAAAAAAAAAGGGCCACATACTGAACCTGACAATCTTAGGGGAGGCCTGCATGGTGAGTCTTACAAAATCAGAGACTGGAAATAATCATACAGGATGGTCTAAACATAAATATTCCTAACTAAAAGTGAGTCATGGTGAGCAGTCAAATCCTAGGCCTATAGCCTCTTTGACAAACATCAATGTTTACTCTAAATGAGTCCATTTTTTTTTGCATCTAAAATAACATACATTCTTTAAAATGCCAGAGTAATCCGCTTTCCCAGACCCCTCAGGCATAAGAGCATAAGACCACAGATCCCCTCCTTGATATTTTGTTCCACCATTATCATTTCTATGTGCTATAAATGTTAATTATTAACTATCTTGTACCTACAAAGGTAAAAGAAGTGTCTCTTATTTTATCAAATCTCAGAGACTTCCCCCTTTGCTTTTTTCCATCTCCCTAATCTACCAACAAAGAATTTCATCTGACCCCCTTACTGTAAGTCTCATTTGATTCTAATGTGGAACTGCCATCCTTTGGAGCACTTTCTCAATCCATTAAGATGCTGCTTCCTGGCTACTGTCGTCAGTTTGGCTCAACTGTCTTATAAGACTATTTATTTGGCTGCATATTCTTTCGTTGACACCTTGCAAAAATAGCTCAGTAACTATTTCTTGACCAAACTGATGAGACACCTCTAGGAAACTTCTTAGTCTCTTGTTTACAAGGAAGTAATTGGAGCTATTTTTAGGGTTTAACTATTGTTGAGATGGAGCTCAATTTTTAAATGTTAATGTGAAGAGATTTCAACTTCCTTCTAGCAACAAAAGTATTTGTAATTTGATACCAAAATAAAAATATGAAATTTTTTAATTTTCCTTACACTTTCTATGTTGACCTTATAGTGACTCTGAGGGAACACGAGTCTTAGTTATGATGGTCATTCAACAGGAAGTAATCACTAACATCTAATTGAAGTGGCAGAATTTCTGGAATGGTTACATTTTCATGTTGAGTTGAAGAGTTAGGAAAATGATAAATATATAATATCTAAAGGATACTTGGCATCCAGTAGACAAAACATCCTGTTATACAAATCTTCCAAACAAGTGTCTGTGAATAGAGACTTTTTTTTTCCTTTGCAACTAACTTTAATCTTACCAAAGTCTCTCCAGCAGACAGAAAAAAAGGCGTGCATCCCCTACCCTGTTCCTCTTTAGTGTATATATTTGGAGGGAGCAAATTATAGCATATCATCAATTTATAGCCAAAAAATAATAATTTCTAAACTCCAATATCTCTCTTGATTCCTCCAACCCATTTAATAGACGAGGTTAACCACCAAGAGCTGCAAAACCTAGTTATTCCCTCCTTGCAAAGTGCTCATAGGTAGTCTAGCATCTCACTTTAGAATACTGGAGTATGTTTCACCTCTAGTTTTGTGAACTCAGCTACAACTTAGGTAAAAATCCCAATTGAAGGTTTTATAACTGCAGTTAGTGCAATGTAGAAAATTAAAATCAGATGATGTGATAGACTCCCTGGACAGTTTTCTATTGATAAGAAAGACTGAGTTGTGAAAAGGTCTGAGGAGAGAGCGTATTGGACAGAGAAAGAGCTGACTTACGAATGGACATAGAACAGAAAGCAGTCCAGTGTGGGTAGAGTGTAGGGGTGAAGAGAGAGCTGAAGTCAGAGAAATAGTCAGGGGCCAGGATGTGCTGTGCTTTATAAACCAGAGAAAAACTTTCCTTCTTTTTCTTTCTTTTTTTAGTGGGTGGTTTGGAAGGCGGGGGCTGGGTAATGAAAAAGAGGAATCAAGACTAATTCCTCAATATCACCAACTAAACCCGTGCTCATCATCATAAACACAAAGAGCAAGCAGAAAACAAAAGTCCCGCTTCTTTCCTTTAGGAGGAGGAGTGCCATAGCTCGACCTCAGTCCAAGACTTTCCAGTTCATGCAGCTAAACTGCTGCACAACACATGGCTACTGAATTACCAAATTCGAATGTTCACTTTTTGAAAATCAAGCATTTGATTCAGTCGTTTAAAAAGTTTAAATCCATGTCAATGTGTGTGCTCCTGCCTTTGCCACCATGCCAGCTGTTCTGGCTGAGTCTGCTTTCTTATGTATTTGACTTTCAGCCCTGATGGAAAAGGGAAGGGACTCCAGACAGTCCCCTGTGCTCTGAAATGACCTACACGGTGTAACGGTTAGCGAATCACTCAAGGAGGAGAAGAGAGAATTTCATTCTAGACTCTGGAGCTGGGACCTCCGATGAGGGCTGTGAGCACCCTGCAAAGAGCCAGCGTTCCCCTGAAGCTGCTCCTCATGACAGGAAATGTCAGTAAGAGGATTACAACCGTCCATCTATATTTAGTCAAGTGAGCTGCAGGCTAGGCTCCGGGCAAAGCCGTGGGGATGAAGGAATTAAGTTCAATTTGCACAGACAAATGAAAGGAAGTGCGGTGAGTAAAGAGGAAGTCATAAGATTTCATAAGTGTAAGCGAGAATCTTTATTTTTTTTTCCCCCCTGGCTTGTCAGAATGTGGAGCCTCACAATGTAGAAGAAGCTAATGGGACTTCGAGAAGAGATGAAATGCAGAAATATTCGCTGTTGAAGCACTATTTGGGGCCTGGTGGATAAAAACAAACAAAAAACAAACACACGATCTGGAGCTAAACTGCCTGGGTTGAGTTGGTTTCTCTCTGATGAGCTGTGTAACAAGTCACTCACCCCCCTGCGCCTCGGTGTCTTAACCTGTGAACGGGGAAAATAATGCTCCTTATCTCCTGCATTGCTAGAATTCAGAGTCTTCTATGTATGGAGCCCTGAGAACATGGCACACACTGCGTAAGCACAATGTAAACGTAGATACCGTGTTCCCCCAAAATAAGACATCCTCCGAAAATAAGACCTACTTAATGGAAACATAATACATCCCCTGAAAATAAGACCTAGCGCATCTTTGGGAGCAAAAATTAATATAAGACACTGTCTTATTTTCGGGGAAACAGGGTAGTAGAGACCCTTGAGATCATACTCAAGTGGCTTCTCAAGGACACATCCAAGATGAGACTGGTGGACAGGATCCAGTTCGGTTTTCTTTGACAGTGATGATCTGCAGAAGTGATCTGCATTAGGTAATCTTGGAGGTTAACTGCATAGGTGATCTGCATAGGTGACCTGCATAGGTGATCTGTAGGGGTGATCTGCATAGGTGATCTGCATAGGTGATCTGTAGGGGTGATCTGCATAGGTGATCTGCATAGGTGATCTGTAGGGGTGATCTGCATAGGTGATCTGCATAAGCGATCTGCATAAGCGATCTGCATAGATCTGTAGAGGTGATCTGCATAGGAGATCTGTAGAGGGATATGTAGAGGTGATCGGCATAGGTGATCTGTATAGAACTCACACCTCTGAGATGAACAGGGAGAAAGATAGGAAGGTTAAAACATCATACCTAAGCAGCAATGAGACTCACATGTAGTAGTAGTGAATATAAAATGCTCAAATAGAATTACCTTACCCTGGGAGCACAGGGACAGTTGAAGAGGAAGGGAACTGCAGAGCAAGAGTCTTAGACAGCCTGGTGAAAGCAAGCAGGAGATGAGCCACAGGTTTGAAAAAAAAAAAGAAAGAAAAAGATATCAAGTCAAATGGACAGGTTCAGGGTGAGTAGAAAAGAAAGAGTATGAAATAATTCAAAACACAGATGGTAAAGCAGTGACTATATTAACCAAATAAACAGATAAGTGGGTAGGTAGATGGATAAAAGGCCTAATTCTTTTGAGAGCTGCTGGTAAGCGAAAAGAATCCGTTTTGGCTCCAGATATAAATATGGAGGGAAAAAGAACTGGAATGTTGAAATTGACAGATTGCTCGCTCCAGGAAAGATGAAATGTGTTGTCTGACTGAGCCAGAAGCCGGGGCCCGGGAGCGTCAATTCTCTCTGTCCTTTAGATCACTGAGATCCGAAGGGTTAATGTGGAAAAGGGTGTTCTCTGTGACAGGAGGCTTTTGGTATTCTTCCAAATACCCAAGCCACAGACCAAACACGCTGCTCCAAGCATAAGGCCAAGATGGTAAATTTGAAAGAAATGGCTAGAAAACGTGTCTAGTTATGTCTGCCACATCCTTTGTGCTCAGTTTAAACGGATTCAAGTGAAAACTCCTGGCGGATCCGCTTTCGCAGCTGCTCTGCCGGGGAGCAGCTGCCGCAGGTGCCAGGTGAAGGCTCCCAGGGGGTGCCAGCGGCGGCGGTGACCCAGGCAGGGTGCAGACGGCAGGCCCGGCGGGCGGCAAGCGGGAAACAGTGCGAAGTGCTATTTCAGGTTTCTGAATTGGCACCTTTTTGAAAATCAAGAGTAGCTGAGCGGAGATGCTGGAGGTGTACTGTCAGGCACTTTGTCAACAAGCAACAAGACGCATCAGGCTTGCCAGATTCTGCTTGATTCCATGGGGGGCTGAGCTTCCCGGACTATTTACATTCTAGTATCTGGTCAGGTATTAGTAAAGCAAAGTCATTTATACAATTACCTTCAGCAAAACAGGACTCAGGGTTTTTTGTTTTGCTTTGTTAATCCTCCCCTGAGGATATTTTTTCCATTGATTTTTAGAGAGTGGAAGGGGGGGGGGGGCGGGGGAGACACACAGAGAGAAACACTGATGTGAGAGAGAGAGACACATTGATTGCCTCCTGCAAGCTCAGGGTTAGGGTAGGGGATGAGGGGAAGGGGGGAGCAAGCCTGTAACTGAGGTACATGCCCTTGATTAGAATCGAATCCTTCAGTCCATGGGCTGATGTTCTATCCACTGAGCCAAACCAGCTAGGGCAGGACTCATTATATAACCAGGGACAGGAGAGAGCTAGAGGAAGGAGCCAGAGAAAGTTTGGCTACTGTTGACATCATCAAGCTCTCAGACTCGCAGTTTCATTGAAAATGTTTCCCTCTCAAGAATTTGGAGCCAGAATTGGGTTTGGAAGTGGAGATGAGTTTAGAAGAAAAGGGGGAACTGGGTGACAGTGGAGACGGAGCTAGTTACCCTGACCATACCTAAGCAGCAGGTGGGGAGAAAACTCTGGGACCAGAAATGATGGATCTGTCACTGGGAGGGAAGGTAGAGGCAGGTGAGTGAGAAGAGAAGGCTGGTGAGGGATGGCCGGCTGTATTGGGGAGCACAGGGACAAGGTGTTACATGTGGAGTGCTCTCGTTGGCGTAACCTGCTTTCTTTACCCCCACAAACAGTGATAGAAGAAGTAATTTTATTTTATTATTTTTAAAATATATTTTATTGATTTTTTACAGAGAGGAAGGGAGAGAGATAGAGAGCTAGAAACGTCGATGAGAAACATCGACCAGCCGCCTCCTGCACACCCCCCACCAGGGATGTGCCTGCAACCAATATACATGCTCTTGACTGGATTCGAACCCAGGACCTTCCAGTCCGCAGACCAACGCTCTACCACTGAGCCAAACTGGTTTCAGCATAGAAGAAGTAATTTTAGATGCACATAATTTAGAACAGATTTGGATACCAATGTATTATAGGAAGCAATATGGCTAGCAGGAACTGGCTCTCTCTTTATTGGGGCATCATCAGTTTTATAAAACTTTCCAATTCCCTTTTTGAAAAAGAAAGATGGAAAATCATAACTGACATTGCAAAATGAATAAAGGAGATCTGAGTCTGAAAGCAGGAGGAGAGAGGTAGGGATGGAGTCTGCAGCCCAGAGGACCGTAGCACAGGGTTTGTCGGCGTTCCCAATTGCAGTTCCTATGGGACTGAGCAGCCCAGGGCCAGCTGTGACTAGCAAGGGAAGAAAAGAAAGCCAAAGTGAAACATAGGAAAGCCAAAATTATATTGTCAACGAAATAAAGCCACTCCTGCTTCGCCCTGATTTATGCAGTGTCAAGAACTCCGCCTCTGCTGAAACCGGTTTGGCTCAGTGGTAGAGCTCCGGCCTTAGGACTGAAAGGTCCCAGGTTCAATTCCGGTCAAAGGCATGTACCTTGGTTGCGGGCACATCCCCGGTAGGGGGTGTGCAGGAGGCAGCTGGTCGATGTTTCTCTCTCGACATTTCTAGCTCTCTCTCTCCCTTCCTCTCTGTAAAATATCAATAAAATATATTTATTAAAAAAAAAAGAACTCCGCCTCTTAGGCACAAGGAACTGTCTCTGAGAAACCTACATCAGGCACAACACACAACCTAACATCTAACCCAGCGCTGCCTCTGATTCTGTGATCCAAACAACGAATCCAGGTTTCCTCCCATCGAGATCTGCAGCATGCTTCATAGATAGTAATTTTAAGACGCTGGCAAATATTATTTTTAATAGGATGATAAATCTATAGAACATATCCTAAACCCCTATGAAATGTATTTTCTTGGTGATCTGGAAAAAAATAAGATTCTCTGTCAATGGGAACAACATACTGTTTGCTCAAAATATCATTCTGACTTAACATTAAGAAAAAGACAAACCATAAAAAGTTAGCATCCAAAAAAAGAAAAGTCAGCAGTAAACTTGTGAGAGAGCAAAGAATTACCAAAGCTAAGCTGTATTTTAAAGACAATGGCTTATTGACTTCCTGAAATAATTTTTCATAGAGAAGGCTTACAGATGACTGGGGATTTATGACTGAGGTTAAATTAAATGGGTGCTTAGATGTTTCCTCCCAGCAAATCCAAATTCAGTTAGCAACAGGAGAGAAAGCCATTTTCTCTAGAAGTTCTAGAATGCAAGCTCATGTCCTACAGACTCCTGTCTGCAGAGAGGATTGTTAAAGATGCACAAAAGGTTTAGAAAGACCTTGGTCAAAATGAATATCATGAATGGACTGTCATTCTTGGATGCCTTTTCTTACTACTATTCACTGTATCATTCTGTTATGTCAGTTTTGCTGATATGGATATGAACTTGCATTGACATTTAGTTGATGTTAGTATTTTATAATATCTTCACATTTGTGTTTCTCTTTTCCCCCGTGTGCACAACGTGGATACCTTCCATTGTGGAGAGAATTACTTAGAGCCATGCTTCTCAAACTGTCTATGTTAAAGGACCAACTTTTCTGATGTGCTGTTTTCGTCTGCAATCTACTGTAGGTCAATTCTATTGTATAACAATGAAAATGCATTATTGGCAAAATGAAACTAATAAAGCACAGGCATATGGGCAAAAGCCACATTTTTATTATTAAATTCAGTTATATTGCTCTGCCAAATTGCCACAAGTATTTTTGAATGCTCACAACCAACGTTTCCGTTTATTTTATTACAGATCAGTAATAGTTCATGGATTGGCACTGGTCCATGGTTCAAAACGTGAATAAAATTCATATTAACCTAGAACTTACTGTAATTTCTCATGGTACAGGAAGACACTGAGTTATAGGGATCCTACTTCATATAGTGGCTAAAGAAATAAACAATCTATTTTATTTACGTAGCATAATTTTACTTCCCAAAGTGTTTGCATGTTCATGCTCCCATTTATCTTCAGGACAGACTCTGTGGCAGGGAGATAAAAGTACATTATTTTATCAGCAAAAAGCCAACATATCTTCATTAGGCGAATGTATTTATTTAAGGGCACATGTTTTAGCTTACTATTTTCTAGTATTGCACCATAAAAGTCTGCATAGAACACACATTGTGCAATCCCAACCATGAGCTGAGTTACTGAAGTTTTTATTCAATTTAAGACATTTACTGAGTGCTCCTATGTGCCAGACACTGTGCCTGAACTCTGGGGAATCAGAGATACACAGATGTTGCTTCATTCTGATAGGGTAGGTGAAGCATAAAAGTGTCATGCAAGGCACAATGTGACCGGGGTATTAAATGAGTACTAAACCCAGTGCTATAGGAGTTGAGAAGAAGTGAACTTTGGCTGTAGAAAGTGGCATTTGGGTGTATATAGAGTAGCTTTTGGGATTGCTGAAATGGGTTTTTGAGGAGGAGGTAGAATAACACGAGGAAAGTCACAGAAGTGCTAAGGAATCTGGGTCTCTTCTCTGCTCCACAAGTGTGAGTACAATGCTGAGGGGAGACTTTCTGATTTCACCTCTGCTCACCTTGACTTGGCACTTAGCCAGAATCCCCAGAGGAGAATCCTGACCACATAAATGTTAGCAAAATAGATATTACAGAAGATTTCATAGGGAAACAAAAAAGAGAATTACAGCACACCATACACAACAAACCATACACCAAAGTCCTGATTAAATATGTATGTCCTTGTCAATGACTCATCAAGTTTCTTACTGGATCCCAAGACAATTCATTTCTCTTTTAGCTTTTTCTTCTCTCAGAGCAACTTAAAATCTCTTCCCTTGGTAATCCTGTGTTTCTGTATTCCTCATCCTCTTCAGTAAACACAAACTCTCAATATCATCTTCCTTAGGATCTACAGAAGGAAGGTAGATTTCTCTAATTTGAGACACACAGAGATACTGGTAAGATAGATGATGGTTGACATCGAAATAGTCACGAAGTGTAAAGAGTGGGTGACCAGTGGCAAAAAGAGACAGCTTCTTGAGAGTGAAGAAGCAGAGACAGAAACAAGATGACAGAGAGCCCATGGTGTGTGAGAGATAGTCAGAACAGTCCCAGCGTGATTCCAGATTCACTTTCCGGTCCAGATTTAGCCGGACTCTCTCAGATACCTGGTCTTTATAGCCTCACGCATCTCTTTTTACTTAATTCCGTTTTAATGAATTTTTATTGTGAAGACATACTTACTTCCTACCTGGTTGTAAAGGAAGAGGAAAGTAATAACTGTACAAATCATCTTTGGACATGCCAACGTCACAAATCGGCTAATAGAGATCAGGTTCATCTTCCTCTCCCTAATCTTAATGAAGCAGAGGCTGGGCATAAACAACTTTAAGTTGTAAAACATTTATTCTTAGAGGTTAAATATCCTAGTAAAAGGAAACTGGGAATAAAGAAGGACACTGATGAAGGAAGAGGAAACACTCAGGAAGATCATAGCATTGGCGTGGTGGATGTACATACTGCTTTGCAGCTCCTCACGACTCCCCCATTTTATGATACAGAATGCTGAAGGAAACTTAAGGAGGTAATGGATACATTCATTCAGATAAGAATTTTAGAATTAAAGTAAAAGAGATTACTTTATTCTCAAATGAAGTGAAAATGTAACGCTCACAGGTATATGTTAAGATTAGAGAAACTTAACCCTGCAAACTGGTCACAGGCTTTGCCCGATGAAGTACGGAGCTGCTCTGTGAATTCAGCACAGATTCTTTTCAGCAGCCACACCCTCACGTTGTCTGTATTGTCACCTTTGGCTAAGAAGGACGCCAGTAAAGACAGCACCCTCAGGACAGCGTAACAGAGCTCACAGATACCGAACAAGAGAGGAAGTCACCAGCATGGGACAGAAGAGGCTCTCCGTTTCAGAACATTGCATTTTATGATTAAAAAGGGCTGGTTGCTAGAAAAATTCAGTGATTATAACATGATTTCCCCAACCATATTTCAGGTAACACCAAGGTTACCCAAGTCAAATATTTTAATAGATTCACAAAGACCGGAAGTCATTTCTAGATTTCCCAGATGTAAAAGTTCTAAAATATAACTAGATTTCCCAGCTGGAAGAGTTCTAAAATATTACTATTACACTGAGCTTAACAGAACAGTAAAGCAAAAACATTTAGTGCTGGTGACATTCCAGGGAACAGTTAAAATTGCTTTATGGCCTTTGGTAATGAGAGTGGACAGCAGTGTAACAATGCATAATAAGGTGAGTTCAGTTTTATGTCCTGAGAACAATCTGCTTGACTTTTATGGTTCCATTCTTTAAACTGTTTCTGTTTTAAGTAATTACAGATGATAGCTGGCAAGTGACAGTTATAACCACTGTAGCAAATGGACATTGTTGTAGCCCTGTAGTCTACTCCGGAGTTCTGTTATCTTAGACTTCTAGAGGGTTTAGGTAAGTGACGATGTCATAGGAAACAAATGTCCCCTGACTTACACTAGACGTAGAAAAATATCCTTCAAGCAAGACCAGCTCCAGTTTGTGCTAGCGGTGCTTGCCAAAAAGTAGTGCATCTAACACTAGGGATGCTTGAGTTGCTGTCAGGAGATCCAAGGAAAAAAATATTTTTAACAGTTATATTTTATTTGGAAATTATTAAGATAAAGACCACATCAAAACATGATTGCATGGATATTATTGCTTAAGATCGGCTTGTTTAAAAAGTTCATATAGGCCCTGGCCTGGTAGCTCAGAGCATCATCCTGATACGCCAAGGTTGTGAGTTTGATCTTTAATCGGGACATATACAAGAAGCAACCCATGAATGCATCAGTAAGTGGAATAACAAATTGATGCCTCTTTTTCTCTCTCAAATCAATATTTTTTTAAATTTAAAATATTAAATAAATAATAAGTGGTATGCGGTAGAAAGGGCAAAACTATTTTTTGTTTCTTAGATTTAGAGAGAAAGGAAGGGAGAGGGTGAGAGAAACATCAACGGGAGAGCACACCATCAATTGGCTGCTTCCTGCACACCCCCTAGTAGGGTTGAGACCCCAACCCACTTCCCGGGCTTGTGCCGAGACTGGGAACGGAACCGGCAACCTTCAGGTGCACAGGATGATGCCCAACCAACTGAACCACACAAGCCAGGGCAAAACTTTTGACATTGGTGGGTAATTGACTGTGTACCTAGCCTTTGAAATGGCTTCAGTGGTCCTCAGCTCCTGGTATTCATGCCCTAAAGTCCCCTCCCACACAGATAGGACTGATGTGTAACGAACTGGCTCTTGTGGGAATGAAAGAGTGTGATTTCCAAAGCTAGAGAAAGTCACTGAAGCTTCACCCTGACCTTTGACCATTTGTTCTGAGGGGAGTCAACTGCCTGGCCATGAAACGCACCTGTGGAGAGTCCCATTTGCTGAACATCCGAGGAACTAACAGCCAACGGGAACTGAGTCTTCTTGTCTACAGCCACGTGAGTGAGCTAACGTCTTGACTGCAACCTGTATGACCCCCGGGCCCAGAGCCGCCTCAGCTGAGCCACTCTCGAATCTCTGCCCCACAGAAACCGTGTGAGATACAACACGGTTACTGTTAAGATGCTAAACGTGGGGGTGGTTTGTTAAGCAACAGTATAACTAATAACAGATAAAGAATATAAATAATACGACGACCAAGGCTGGGGAACAGTGATAGAGAATTCCATTTACCATTGCTCACAGGGAGCTTTGTTTTTTCTCTTTTCTGAAACTTCCATTACATGGAGCTGAACTGAGGTCTAACACAGTGCACCTGCTGCTTCTGTTTTTGCTGAGCCTGTACACGGTACCTCCTACTTGTCAACATGTTGACTCTCACTTCTGACAATGAGAAAAAGAGAAGCTTTCATGGATGCAGACTCTGTAGCCCAGTGAAACTGAGCAGCCGTCCAAGAGACGTGACCTGAAGTTCTGGATTCCAAGTGTTAAACAACTTGCTGTTTCTCTTGTTTCCTTTCTGTTTCTGGAAAGATCTCAAAGCGGCTGGCATCTCTCAGCTCCATCCTCATGTATGATTTGATAGTTTTCCTGGGCCACTAACTGGGCCCATGGTTGATTCAGAATCATTGTTAGAGTTGTTATGTTATGCTACTTCTATAACAACCTACAAATACACATTAGGTATTTCTCTTATTTGTTAACTTCCTCTGCATGTCAGCAGAAGCAGGCTGCTAGAAAAGTTCCTAGACCCATTGGTCCAGGTTCTTACCTTCATGCAGAGGACTCCCTGGGAAGATTCTCATGATGCTGTTCTTTCCTCCCATCAGGGAGCAAAGAGCTGGTGAAAAGAGCAGAGACTGTGTAAGGAGAATTCAGCTCATTTTCTATATTTACTCACCTACCCTCACTCACTCTTTTTATTTCCTAATTATTTTCTCGTCATCGCCGGAAGTTTCTTATTAGGTCTTGGGCATGCCTGCTGAAAATTAATTTGGTTTCCACTATGTTCTATGTTCTGCTGTGTCAGCATTTCCATAATTACACCCCACCACTGGCTGCCCCAGATGACTGCTAAAATTATATATCGTGGGGTTTAACTACAGACCAGACCACGGCGTCTTTTGATCTTCACTGGAATTCCTTCCAAATAACTGAGGAGCTAATCACCCTAGCCCTATTTTTCTTTGTCTCTATTTTGGGGCTTTTCAAGCACCCCTCTTTCAACAGAACAGGAGCTACTACCTCTTACATTTTCAAGCTGCTTTGGGGTCACGGTGTAGGGGAAATGAACAGAGCCTGCTTTTCTCCACAATCCCATCCAAAGAGCCTCCAGGAGACAGAATCCTAATACTTGGCAGGAGGTTCTGACCCACTGACACATTCTTTGCCACATAATAAATGTAGTGAATAGCTAATTTTGTGGAAGTCTAAATTCCACACGATCACTTCTTGATTCTAGCCCATGGATCACGTGTTTGTGTGTGTGTGTGTGTGTGTGTGTGTGTGTGTGTGTGTTTTGTGCAACTAACCCAGATGAAAGCAAATATCAGTAGAAGTGTAAATTAAATATACCAAGAAGGCTAACTTCTAGTTCTGGTTCTAAATTTCTAACCACGGTATGAATGTGTCTCATCACTTTCCAGGTGCCAGCCATTCTTTTTTGTAGGGCAGGAAGGCTCTAGTCCAGCCGTGGGCAAACTACATTATCTTGCTCTCCCCTCCGCTCCTTCATCAGCAGCCCAAGATGAGAGTGCCAGCATGGTCAGGTTGCTTTTGTTCCAGCCCTCTGGCCCAGTTTAAGAACCCATTGTGGCCCTCGAGTCAAAAAGTTTGCCCACCCCTACTCTAGTCAATGATTACAGACCACTTCCAGCTCCACATACCTGGAGCCTCGCGAGCAGGGATGGCAGCTCAAGACGCCCACCACGCTTCCCACGGCCACATGTTCTCCCAGCCACCTTTGTGCCAGTGCTCCTGCTCACTGGTGACTTTATTGTCAACAGTCCTCTTTGCATTGTTTCTTTATTAAAATTTAGATTCCCCATCCTTTACTTCTCTCTCTAAAGCCTTTACAGAACCAAGGGTGTGACAGAGACAGAGACTGGCTCTTGATATGAATTATGCTACTCTAAGTGCTTAGAAAATGAACCCTCTAGGAAAGCATCACCAGTCATTCTTTATGTGCTTATCTTTTCTGCCTGGAATGCTCTGCTTTAATTATTTGATTATTTATTGATAAACAAGCTCTCCACACAAACAGTCAGCTGTGTGCCACATTCCTTGCCTCAGCCCCACCAGTAGGCCATTGCTGGGCAAAATAACAATTCTACTTGTTTGTATCAATGGATATGCTCTGTATACTAATTGAACCAGAATTCCTTTTTTTTTATTTTAGGAAATCTGTCTTTTGAAGAAGTATGTCTCCAAAGACATCAGAATTACTTAAAAATAGCATCGATTCAGAAAACTCTTAGTGAATTCCATTACATTGTCCCCAGTGTGATGTACAGCAGAAAATCAGAAAGAAAAAATTCCTAGACAGAGGAGTATCTAGTAAACCTCTAAATAGTGCGCAGCTGTACGGCATGTGGTACAACTGGATAAACAAACTTAAGCACATTTGGGTTGGAGAATTCTGGCTATAATTGTACTGTACATCTCTTTCTGTGGTCAGGCATAAAGTAGAAGCCTTAGTGGTGCTATTCTGAATGGCCATGCCATTTTAGGCTACGGAAAATCCTCATTAATTTGAGTTCTATAAATGTAGAATTGACTTAGTTTTTCAAGTAGGAGTGATTTCTAAGAAGAAATATTAAATGAATGAAGGAAATATAAATGAAATTTTTAAAAATTAAAATTCATGATGAGTTCTAGTTCTAATTTGTAATTTGTTTTAAAGGAAATAATGAAATAAACCCTTCAATTTCAGTGATTAATTATTTCTGCTTATTTGACTGGTGTTTTGAAAGTACATTGTTCATTTTTAAATAACTAAATAGTCCTTTGAGGCCATTATGCAAGAGAATACAAATTTAAAAGATTAACTATATTGATAAAAACTTAATTATTTGAATTATTTGCACTCCTTTTATATATAAAGGTATGACTCGCTTAAAAATTATGTTTCAGTAAAGTTTTGGAATTACAGAAAATAAAATTATCCTGATATACTTAATTAATAGAATTAATATTTCAAAGTGAAATTGTTTTGAGGCTTGCTATTTCATGATAAGAAAATGTACATCACAAATTATTACATTGCTACCAGTACAGTGACACAATTGAAATAATATTTCTATTTTTATAACTAAAATTTAGTTTGAAACTATAGAAAGCAGAAGTTTAGAAATATATTTTGATGTTTCTTCTGGTCCTTAATTTACACCATACATATATTTTTAACTTTATGGGATCGGCCGGCAACATACCTTTAATGAATATGAAAGGAATTTGGGGTCGAATAAATATAATCTGACAATCTAACTAATGTTAATGAAAGTCAGTGACAGATGAAACAAATTTGACTTCTATATAATACTTTAAATACTGAAGATAACCTCAAATTCCTATGTGACATAAGATGTAGTTTGCTCACCACAAAACACTTATTTTTTAAATTTAAAGAGTATGCATAATTAATGTATAAAATTGTAAAAGCAACAGAAAAATAAAAGAAGGGAGAAAGTGGCCCATGTGGAAAGAATTGCTGCTAACATTTGACTACTTTTGTTTATTTATTTTTAATTTATCTTTGCTGTTGAGAATATTAGAGATGTTCCCCATTTTTTCACCATTGACCTCCTCTCCTTACATTCCTCTCCCCCAGGCCTTCACCACACTACTGCTTGTGTCCATGGGTTATTCATATATTGAATATAAATTCTTTGGTTAATCAGTAGGAAAGCATAAAAAACTCCTTTCTTGTCATCATGCTTACCTCCCATAGGTGTGAAACTTTCGCACCCCTCTCATATTACCTTTGCATAATAATATCTTTCATGTATTGCTTTAGACATTTGGACGGAGACAACCTTATTAGACAAACTTTTAAACCACTTTGTCAAAGAAAAGGGAGTATCACATGGCAGCTACAGGATGATAAAGATTACTAGAGAGCTATCTCCCTATAAATGGGAATTTAAACAATTTTTCATGTGAAAAATAAACAAAGAAAAGTTCAGCAACCTAATTAATAAAAATGATCCTACTACAAAGTTAAATAAAACAAAACAAAACACCTCTATTGAGATATCACATTTATAACCTAGAAGAATGACAAACATCCAAACTAGGAAAATGGGCTCTCCCAGGCAGTGCTGGCAGCAGTAAGACATAGACAGGAAGCATTAGAGGTGGAGTCATAGGGGAGCAGGTTTGTCTCCCCCAGACCCCGCTCATGTCTCACCTCCTCAACAAAGCCTTTCCTGCTCTCACACCACCATGTTCTTCTCTGCTTTCCCTTACCTTTACTGTCTGTTAATGTCTCTTTATTACATACATCATCCTGCTTAAAAATCTCAAATATTTATAAATATATTTATAAATTGTCTCCTGAACAAGCCAAGCCTCTTGAGGGACAGGTACTCTGTCTTATTTTTCTTTTCATTATCCTACCATTTTGTTGGTGCTTGGCTTATGAAAAACCACCTCAAAGGAGTTTAAGTAGGACTGAGCGATTTAACAATAAGAGTAGTAAGTGACCATGAATAGCTTTGTAAGGAAGATCAAAGCGGGGTTCACAAACCGCACCTTTCCCTTTTATGAGGACAGCTAAAGAAACCAAAGTAGCCGGGCCAGATGGCTCTAGGAAACTGGGAGGTCACAGTTCAATTTCCAGTAAGAGCACATGCCTGGGTCAAAGGTTCAATCCCCAGTGCGTGGCGTGCAGGAGGCAGGTGCTCAATGATTCTCTCTCATCATTGATGTTTCTATCTCTCTCTCCCTCTCCCTTCCTCTCTGAAATCAATAATATTATATATATATTATTGATTATATATTGATTATATATATATATGTATATATATATATATATATGTATAGGAACTTTTATCACTCAGAATTCAAACAGGAAACAGAAGGTTCTCACAGAGACAATTGAGAGATTGTACAGAAGGGGACATTTATAGAGGTATGGCAGGATTAAGGAAACAAACAAGAAATGGTGATGCACCCCAGGAGTAGCAACTGTGGGAAGCCATTACAAAAGTACCAAGAACATGGTACTTCCTGAGTGTGATGAGAGCTAAGCAGTGGGAAATGGACCAGCTCACTGAGCTGTGACATCTGTAGAAGAATCTATTCATTACCAAAATGCACTCTCTCTGTGGTTCACTACTTGGCTCCCCCCCACCCCCCCCAAGCCCGCTGCTCTCTGAAATCCACCCAGGCTTTCCCATTGGATGAACCCAAGGGAAGTGAGGGAAGTAAGAGGGTGAGAGAGCCCATGGAAGTCTGCCTGACCGAGCAAGAGCCCCACGAGAAGAGCGGAGAATGGATCTGGAAGGACAGATGGAGGATCATCAGTACAAGACTCCTTCCTGTTTTCTTTGGATGTCGCTATTCATAAAACGTGTTGCTGTTTGTGATTCGCTATTTTTACCAAATAATATAAGGATGGTCACCAGATGCAAAATAACTTATTTATTATCCATCACCGAATAATAAGGTTTTCAATTATGTTCTTTATTTCATATATGGCATTTTTTAAAATTTTTCTGAAAACTATCTTATATGGTTTCACCGTGTTTATATTTTATTAGAGTTGCCACTTTACACTATCAATCTAACAGTAATAAAAATAGAACTTCCTCTTGTATTAATGTGTGATTTGTATGTTAACCTTACTTGCGATTGAAGTCTATAATTCATCTCCACTTGGTATGTTTTTCAGGACCATTTTGACCCTTCAATTTTTTTAAACTACAACTACATATTTATTGTAATTATTTAAAACATATAGAAAAATACATCAAGTATTTTCAAGAAAAATACTCTGTGAAAAAATGTAGGCATGATAACACAATTTTGTTTGTGGAAAAAGTTATTAACACTGTTTAGCCCCCAGAAACCACAGCAGCTGAAGACATTAGCTCCCCTGCTATAAATACAAAAACAAAAACAAACAAACAAAAAAAAAACAAACTCCTCCAAGGGTCCTTGACCTTAGCACCCCTGGTTCACATCCTAATTCAGGCGCAAATTTTGACCTCTAGATGCAGCACAGATTTAACTTGCCCCCGAATGTCTCATTTCCTGTTTTAATTGATGTTAGAAGAATTCAACCATTTCTACATGGATAAAGTGACCGGCTACCACAAAATTAAATTTGTCTTTCACTGTACCCTGCCTACGTGGTAAAATGCGACTAATTGGGGTGGAGAGGACTACAGGAAGAGAAGACCTAAGGAAAAAGTTTTCAAGGGTTTCAATGACTAATTGAAACAAAGAGGCCTGTTCAGCAGGGAATAACTTGGTTGAGAGTTCACAGGAGAGGCATGAACCGGAGATAAAGTTAAGGAGTTGAACCTGAGCCTGGATAAGATCACCAGGGAGGAAGCAGACTGAGGATGAAGTATTAAACAGCTCTTAGTGAATTATAAGGCATTTTGAGAGAAAGGGAGCTTTCCGGGTATTAAACTGTATTTTTTAAACTCTAATGATGAAAACACTGTGATAATGAATGGCAACAGAGACCAATGATGAAAAATCCATAGAGAGATTCAAGAACATATGGGAATTAAAACATGATAAATGGAATGTTCCTAACCTGTAGAGCAGGCAGAGATTGCTCAGCAGGACAAAGCCAGCCTGGGATTTCTTCCCCATTCTCTTGGATATCACTGTCTCTAAAACTTGTTGCTGTTTTGACTATTTCAACAAACAGAACGAATAACTAAAAACCTGGAAAAATGTTTGGCATTAATTCTAATGTAATTTGCAAACAAATAAATAGTATAAAAGTAAAATTTTTAAAATAATTCTGGGGTAAGAAACGTGTATCCAAACATGGCATGTAATATAGAAAATATTGAAAAGTTAATAAAGAATTAATAATGCAATTAAACAACAAAAATTAACAGACAGAAAAAAAGATTTTCAAAAACCCTACAAAGGATTATACTCTTAATATAGTATATGAAGTTTTATAAATCGCTATTCTACAAATGAGTACATCTATAGAAACATAATGGTTATGTCAAATAAAAAATCATGAAAAATATAAATGGCAAAAAAAACTTACAACCAATGTTTGGCACGTTTGATTATAAAAAGGAACTAAATAAATAAAATAATACTAAATAAAATAATAGTAAAATATCATTTTTCATATCACCAGACAGGTGAAGATATTACCCAAATTTTATAATATTGATGGAAATCACTTTGGTGATATATTATCAAAAGTTCTAATACTGACTATGGCAGACAGTATTTTCTAAAGACATCACTTAACAGCAATATAAGCCCTTTCTATTTTCTTATAAATGTGATATCAACAGTTCAATATGTAGAGATGGTGCCAAGTCCCTTCCCCTTGAACCTGAGTGACATTTGTAATTGCTTCAACTAATAGAATGTGGCAGAAAGTCACACTGCTGCTGTGTGACTTCCAAGGCGCTAGCTAGATCATAGAATGTAACATGGTATCTTCTTCTTCTTCTTCTTCTTCTTCTTCTTCTTCTTCTTCTTCTTCTCTCTCTCTCTCTCTCTCTCTCTCTCTCTCTCTCTCTCTCTCCCTTCCTCTTGAAACTCAGCCCCATGAAAAAGCTAGGCCCTCAGTTGATGCCTAGCATTAACACCTAGATAACTAGAAACAGAGTGATTGGTCACGCCCCTAGAATTCCAGTCTGACCTCTGAGATCCAGCATCACGGAGCACAGGTAAGCAGTCTCTGAGTCTGACTTTCTCACTCACAGGAACCACAGGAGATAATAAATGATTAGTGTTATTTCAAGCCACTCAGTATGGGAGTGACTGTTTAATGTGGTTAGCAAGTAACTAGCACAATGGCTTTTGGTGCCATATGTAAAAAACCCGAAAACAGGGGATATATGCTGATTTGTCTTGAGGAAGCACTCAATCAAGTGTTCAAGGACTTATGTACAGGGAAGTCAATTACAGCTTCCAACTTTTTACTCTTATAAGCAGGATAATGTCAATTGGGAACTGCTTAAATAAATTGTGATACATCCATTAATGAACTATTATTCAACTATTCAAAATATGTAGTAAATCTGTATTTGGCATGGGAGCTCTTCACAATTTATATTGTTAGGCCAAAAAAAAGCAAATTTCAAATATTTTACATATAGAGTCCTATTTTGAGGAAAATATTTCTCTTTAGGCATAGAAAAATTTCGAAAAATATGCATCAAAATTATAATAGTGAATAATCTTCATAATCAAGTAAAACAAGCAACTTCTATTTTGGAAATTATAAAGAAAAATCTCAAAGCACTTATGACATCTCACTTAATACTCACAGATGCTGTGATGTATCTATTTTAGAGCTTTTGTTTTTAGGAAGATTAGGTACATATGTCATAGTTTGAAAAACTGGCTTTGTCCTTCCTGTTCTTCCACAACCCCTTTTATACTCCTGATCAAGCTGACAAGTACCCTTCTCATTTTTAAAGAAATATCTAGGGAGATGGGAATAAAACTTTATTTGAATGTATGTGCATAGATACCACCCTAAAAATAAATTAGTCATTTTATCATTGAATATCAAAAAGACTCTGGATACTATTATAATGCCTATTTTTATAAATGGAGAAAATGCCTCAAACACTCTATCTAACTGCCTTGTCCATTATCAGTCAAGAATTATCTGAAGAGAGACAAAATATGCAAACTCCAGAACCTATGATCTTTGCAAAGTACTAGGAAGCACTGCAAAGCATTTCAAATTTCAATACTAGGTGCGATACCAGGTATTATGCAAAAAGAATTGTACAGGAATCCTGCCCTAGGCATTATGTAAATTAATACTCAGTAACTTCATTTAAACAGAACCATGATGTTAAAAATAATGAACATTATATATTGAATTTCACAAGTAGATTATTGTAGAGAGCACTTGGGAAGGCACAATGAGCATTTCTTTAATTATTGTCAGCTGAATCCAGTGGCATTGGCAGAGCCACGTCCTGGAGACGCACCATGCCAGAGGCAGGTACGTTGTCAGCCTGACCCTTAGCTCAGGTGCCAGGGGGTGGGTCTCATTATCTAAGTTTAGCCAGACACAAGGAACGGACGCTATTATCTGGGCTCAGCCAGGAGTGACTACTACAAAGAAGCCACAAGAATGAAACATTACAGCTTGATCTTTCACCATGATTTCACATAATTTCCTTTGCTTTAAACTCTAGTAAAACCTCCTGGAATTATACTGTATATAATAAACGCACTGCACCGCCTCTGGGTCACTGTCTCTCCATCAGAGGACAGCTGTCCCACCCGGTCCCAGCTTTCCCTACCGTCTCTGTGTGTCTGTCTCTTTCATTTTCTCAGTCCCCCGTCACCCCTACTCAGGACTCCTGTTCACTCTCTGGCCGCACTGGGCACGGTAAAGACAAAAATACTTAAAAGATTTATTAAATGATACAATGAAAAAAGCCAAAAGTTAGTGTTCTCTTTAAATCTGTTCTAATTATATACCAGATAATTCATTTATTTAGATGACTATATCAATGGTGTTAGTTAAATATATTCTACTTACTTTTCATAATCAGAAGTGGCTTATTTCAAACCTTAATAATACAAGTCTGGCCCAAGTCATCTTTATGAGTTCAGAAAAATTTGTGTTCAGAACTCACTCATCTTCCTTTATCCTTCAAGTCTCATTTTCTAGTCCTAGGGACATATGTCTATTTCCCTCACAGGAAGGTTGATTCTGGCTATAAAATCTACTGTTAAAGTACATGGCCTGGCAATTCTATATCATTGGCCCAGAAGTAATTACACATTTTGACAATTGTAAATTAGTTATCCTGTCTTAATAGGGTTTGACTGATTTTTCATTATGTTGCTTCAGGATACTGCACGGAAATGTCATTGGGACATTTTGTAACTACCCTGGTAACACTTTGGAAAATACTTCTACCTTTAGGGAAAATTACCTAGAGGTGTGCCATTAATTAGGAATGTCTAAGAAATTACCAGATGTAGCTCACATTCCACACAGAAGAGGAAACTGAAGCTCAGAGAATATCATTACTCAAGGATCCAAATCCAAAAAGTAAAAGACGCAGAATCAGAAATTACATTTCCTAAATCTCCGTCTACTTTCTTTCTCACCCCTGAACCCCCCACCCCTGCTTCCTTTCTACCCTGTGGCAGAACACTACATCTGCCTAGTTGGCAAAGAAAACAAGCGAGTCCGTTCTGTTCTCCAGCATAGGTTGTCTGCTGTCTATGGGACGCTCAGAAAGACCACAGTGGTTGCTGAATTCTGCCTCATTAACGAGACAGTTCTAAATGTGTACTAAGGATGCGCCTAACGCTATAGGTTGTATCCAAAACCATTGCTTAATTGAGTGGTTATGGCAATCTTCCTAAATCATTGCAAATTATTAAGCAGCATGTGGTACAATCGGGACCTGAAAGGCTCAGGTGTAACAAATGATTTTCCTTTGAGAGAGTCATCTCTTCATGTTATGGAAGTAATTCATTAGGGAAATAAAAGAAACTCCAACTGTAGCTATTAAGCATATTGAAAGATCTTTTATACACAAAATCCTGTGCTTCTTGTCTGAATTAAAGCATAAATCAAAGACCCATTTCCATAAAAATCAAAACCAAGCAAATTCATTTAAAACAGAATTGTTCTTTGACTCATTATTTATATTGTGGCATAAAAGCAGTAATTTTTTCTATGAAGAATTTTAAATTTCAATTTGTAGTGTATGTGTTAATTCATATGTTTAGGCTTAAATAACATACAAAATGAAATAACCAAACAAAAAAAGGAGACCTTAGAAGAAATTATAGTACTATTGGTATTTAGAGGAATATAAAACAAGTTGAAAATCCAGGTAACTTATAAAACAGAAGTATTTAAAAAATAAATAAGGTATCACTAATAAGTTTGTAGTGACTGAGCTAGTGGTAATAAGCCAAGAACTAGAACATTAAGAATTTAGGGCATGCCCCGGGTGAGCCGAGTGTCCCAGGGGGCCGAGTGCCCCGGGCGAGCCGTGTGTCCCAGGGGAAGCAGTGGGACCTAGGGGAAGGGGCGGTGAGAACCAGAGGAGGAGCGGGCTCTATTCATAAGGTCCTGAGATAGTCACCATAAAACAAGCAGACTGCCAAATGAGGAGCAGATGTTATTCATGGGGTCCTGAGATGGTCACCATAAAACAAGCAGATTGTCAAATGACAGCGGGGAGGGGAAGGAGACCTGGGGGGAGATAGGAGAACAACCGAGGGACGGGTATGCATGAACATAAGTACAACCAATGAACGCAGAACTCTGGGGAGGGAGGGCATAAATGGGAGGTGGGGGGGGCAATGGTAAACTATGTACACAGAAAATACCTTAATAAAATAAAATTAAAAAAAATAAAATAAAAAAAAAGAATTTAGGGCAGGGTAATTTAGAGTTACCCTGCAAGCCTCATGGCTTTAACAAAACTGACAATAGCCTTCCTCTCCCCTCCCCTCCCCTTCCCTCCCCTCCCCTCCCCTCCTCTCTCTTCCTTCTTTCCTTTCTTGTTCTTAAACCCCATGTATATTGTGTCTGTTATATTTTAGTTTGTGCATACAATTTTTGAAGCATGTTTTCCCTTTTTCTTGCTACATATTATTTAGTTTCTTAATACCTTTTTCTGGGTAATTATAAATGATTATCTTAAAAGTCCAAGCAGCATAGTTTAGATTATTCTATTAGTTCAGCATTTTTCAATATTAGTGAATACATTTCATTCAAAAAAATTATTAAAAATCTGTTCTATAAGAAGTGATTTGAAAGTAAAGTACAATTTAAGGGGATTCCAAAGTGGATAACAACATAAATCGCCAAGAGAGAAAAGACCAAAAATTTATATTTTACATGACTACATTTTAAGAAAAGTTAACATCCAACATCTGGGAGTCATGGTTGGGCATTAAGGCAAATTAATGTCAAGAATCTCACCTGGATGTTATTAATCAGATTTGCTATTACATCATTGGAATGGGAGCCCTTTATTTCTCCACTTCGTAAATAATCTCTGGTCAAGGACCTACTAGTGGGTGAAAATATGACATAGGGTTTACATTACTCTGAGAAAACCAGATGCAGAAAGGGGCATATGCCTTCTAGGTTCTCTGCTCATCACCCACACTTGGTCCACCTGGCCAGGAGAAAGTAGCTTGTTTTAAAATACATGTCTCATTGTTCCCTTTAAACAGGAATATAGTTTCTGTTCTTAGTGATGAAAAGTTTTGGAATTAGATAGCGGTCATGGTTGCATAACATTGTGAATATTATTAATTCCACTGCAATATACATTTAAAAATAGTTGATGTATGCAAGTGTCAATTCACTACATCGTATACCTGAACTAATATTATAATACTATATGCCAACTATACTTTAACTTAAAAAAATTTAAATGTTATCTTTTTTTTCAAAAGAAAGAAAATGAACTACATAGTAGTGTCATGATAACAGAAGCCAAATCTAGCAAGTGCAAAAAAGGATAGGATAACAATTTGTCTGAAGTCCATGTGTTTTGATGTTGGATTAGATCTTATTTTTCACACACTAGACAAATATTCATGAATGACCTTTTTTCTTTTTCCTTGAAAAATAGGAAATCGTTGGAGGCAATATGTTAATTTAATTGCATTTATTTCTTGTGTCTGATTAATCTTGCATACTCAAAATGGGAAACAGTTGGGATTACTCTTCATGTTCAATTGATAACTTTAAATAAATCAATGGTATTGTTTGAACATGGATTTTTTTTATTTTTGGAACAAGGATTTTGATTAAAAAGACATTGAGCTGAAACCGGTTTGGCTCAGTGGATAGAGCGTCGGCCTGTGGACTGAAAGGTCCCAGGTTCGATTCCGGGCAAGGGCATGTACCTTGGTTGCGGGCACATTCCCAATAGGGGATGTGCAGGAGGCAGCTGATCGGTGTCTCTCTCTCATCGATGTTTCTAACTCTCTATCCATCTCCCTTTTTCTTTGTAAAAAATAATCAATAAAATATATATATTTAAAAAAGACATTGAAACAAATCTTTAGCCATCTAATGACAAGAAACAAAATATCACAGTAGATCACAGCATTCTATGTATTTAGAACATATTCTAAACACAATAAATTAGGAACTTTATTTTTGAGGAAGTGATTTGTAGGTAGTAACATTTTTTTTCAGTTGTCAATAATTTAAGCTTCCCCTAAATGTAAAGATGACTACTTTTCATGAATTTGGAGCAGCTGTTCAAAACTGGAGGAATAGTGTCTCTCCTGCGTCCTGGAAATTTTCACAGAAAACTAGAAACCAGATGGAATGCGACATTAACAAACTCAAGAAGTAAGATTTTAAATCCAATTATTTTGTGTAGAAAACAGTATTTTATACATAATTGGTATCTGTAAGGTTAGCTTCTGCATATGCAAAGTGAGCAGAAAGACAAATGTTCCCTTAGAGACCATCCAGCCAGAATACCAGTAGATTGTTTGGCCATGTGACATCCCCAGAGGCAGTTCTGTGCTGAGTGCACAACTGCCTGTGTAGCTCACCAAAAGGCCAGATGTGGCTACTAGAATGTTCCAAGGCTTGGCATCTGGGTATTGGCAAAACCCAGAGGTAGCCTCGGGTCTTGTGCTAAAATAGGAAATAAAAGAAAGTTCCACAGTAGAGAGTCTAAATGATTCTGAAGACATACACAGGAATAATAAGTAATTCAAAGTAACATAGCTCTCAGTAAGTGATTGGTTTGTCTATACCAATTAAATATACTGAGAGGATGTCAAAATAGTTTCAAGGCTTGAGAGAATGAGTTTTCATGGGCTTTAAGCATGTTCCAAGTTAATGGTATCAATCGAATGAGTTACTTGCCAGCAACCACATCACATCTTTCAGTGCTAAATAACAAGAGAAGGAAGGCACCCATATTCTTGCCCTCAGGTTTCATACACTCGTAGAGTGCTTTGAACTATACTTTGCATTGCCATAAGATTTAAGGTTGGAAACCATAATAAGGTTGGTGGAATATAAAAATGAGCTGTTTTATGGATATGACTTTATAGAGTTATTTTCTTATAGATATATAGGTAGATTCTGAAAAGTGGAATGGTAAAATCAAGAACCTTGAAATCCATACTTTGAACTCATTAATTCTACTTCTCAAGAATCTATCCAAAATTAAATAGATATGAACAGAGATTTATTTGAAAGGATGTTCATTGTGAACGTAAATAGCTAAATATTGATTCAAATGTGCATTTATAGGGAATGTTACACATAATAAAGTATTCTGCAGCACTAAAATAAATTGTAAGACTTTCTAATGGCATAAAAATGCTATTAAAGATGAAACAAAACTATATGAACAATAAGGCCTGAATGGAAAGAAAAAAAAGGTGTATACCGACTCAATACTGGAAAAAATATATTAAAGTATGAGTATTTTTATGTTTGAATGGTGGATTATGGGTAATTTTTATTTTCTTCTTCATTAGTTATTGTTAATACATTTTATAAAGATCATGCAATAAACATTTAAATCTTGCAAATAGGAATGAAAACAATGTGCATATTTATAGTATTAGTGGGACATATAGAGTTTGAAAGGGCTGAAAAGCAGCCACAACTACTTCAAACATAAAACACTGAAAACTCTCCACTAAATTTTCAAAATGCTCTTGGCAATGACACCCAAGAATTGGGATTTCTGCTTTATTGTTAGTGAGGACACGGCAACAGATTCAAAGGGAATCCTGATACTATTGCTCTGGTGGAAAGCTATATGTGAAAAGGAAAATCCACTTTTAAACTAAAATAGCTCAGAAGTATTTCTAATAGTACTGCATTTAGAAACAATTTCAAAATGGGAAACAAGTGACCTCTTGTTATGAAATTGATTTATTTTAATTTATTCCAAATGTTAGATCAATTATAGTTTTCTTCCCAAGATTCATCCCCTGTCTAATTTCTCCAATACTTAATAATGAAAGTTAGTTACACCATTCTCATTGGGCTTCTGTTTTCTAGTTAAAGATCATTAGAATTCTTTATTTTGTTTTATTTATCTCTTGTGCCCCTTAAGAATATTTATATCAATGTATGTGTGTGTGCGTGTGCGTGTGCGTGTGCGTGTGTGTGTGTGTGTGTGTATTTCTAAACATTCCTGGAATGTAATACTTTAAGTATTTAATACCAATATCTATATATCTTTATACAAATTTCATGTTTAACCACAAATAAAAATTCTCCTGCTTATAAGAGCCTCCTAGCAGCTGGCTTAGCATTTCACTTATTTGGGGTTTAATTTTCACTAAACGGCTTTCTTTTAAATTCCAAACAAAATCGTCGTAATCTATGTTAGATGCTCATTTAGCAGTATTATTGAGAGGTGGGACTTCCAACAGTGGCATCAAGAGGACAATACATTAAATCAGGTTCTCTCTCTTTCTGAGGATTGCAGCGTGAGCTCAGCTGGGCTCTCGGTCCTCAGCCCAGCCCTCGGCGGCGGCAGTGAATTCAGCCATAACTACAGCCGAGTGTGATCGTTCTCCTGATGAAATTACACTGATCTAATTTGCACGCTGTGAAGACATTTGGCACTGGCTGGATCTGAGCCTTGACATCTTCATTGGAACTAAAAGTGCACTAAGAACTGACATTACATCTCACACGCTCTTCCGCCAGGCTGTGGCATTCCGGCCTCTTTAAAGGCATTATTTCAAGAACATTTAATTTGGCTTTGATGCGCCTGCCATTTTGCTGGGTGAGACAGGCTGTGCCAGAAAAGCTCAGCTGTAATAAAGTTTGGCACCAACAGCCCACCATATACCTGCACCATCCTGTGCGGTTTAATTGGCATTCAGCGGGTTGATAAATGGATTGGCTTAATGAGACAATATACTTGACATATGCAGGGCTCTCATGAGGAACAGGATTCATTTTTCCACTTCACACATCAACATGTTACAGATACCAACACAGTCATCTCCAGCAGTTGTGCGGTAGCCAGTGAATGCTGCCCACTGGGCTGACCAGTGACACGGTTGTCTTCCAAACATCGCCCTCCCTTCTCCGGCACAAAACAAAGCATGGATTTTAAATTTCATTGTCTGTTGTGTTTTCCCAGACACAAGGAAGACGATAAACTCCATGCCTTATTTACATAAATCTGTATTTCCCTAGGACAGTGTTTCTAAGCTTAGAGCACTAGTTAAGTATACAATTTTTACCTACATGTTCCCAAAAATTCTAGTTTAGCAGTTCTTAGTTGGGATTCAAGAATCAGTATTTTAACAACTCCACCAGATGATTCTCATCATGAGAGAAGTTTGGGAAACACTGCCCGAGGAGATCAAACAGCATTGTGGTCTAACCAAATGAGTTTTACCTGCTATAAAACCATGACTATAAAACGCAAGTAGTAATGAATGCTAGATATAACTACTGACATATGCAGTCGTGCAAAGGAGCAAATAGGTGGGTGCCATTCTATCTTCAGAAATGCCAGTTTCAAAAATGAATTAATTAGAACAACAAAGAGACACCATTTTTCACTCCTCTGATTATCAAAGATGAAAAAGAACCCTAAAGCTGAGTGTTGGCAGGGGAGCAAGGGCATCAGTGCCTCATGTGCTGCCGGTGGGATCCTAAATTAACACAACTTTTCTGGAAGGCAATTGTCAGTATGTATCAAAAGCCTTAAAAATGGGTATAGACTTTCACTAAAGTACTTCCACCACTGAAAATATGTCCCAAGGGAATAGAAAGATGCCAAAGATGAATATGCAATGGTGATCAACACATTGGTTATAATAGGGAAAATGTAAAACAATGCAGATGCCTAAAAAATAGATTTCTTAAAGAGAATATGAAATAATCATATCCTAGAACACTAAGCAGTTGTTAAAATGCTCTTGTAGCCAGGCTGGTGTGGCTCAGTGGTTGAGCTTTGACCTATGAACCAGGAGGTCATGGCTCAAATCTTCATCACACTGTGGCTCAATCCCCAGTAAGTGGAGTGCAGGAGGCAGCCAATCAACAATTCTCTCTCATCACTGATGTTTCTCTCTCTCTCTCTCTCTCTCCCTCTCTCTCTCTCAATCCCTTCTTCTCTGAAATAAAAATGATTAAAAAATAAAATAATAAAATGCTGTAGTAGAAATATATCATGAAAATGGTTCTAAATATTATAAAATACTACTTCATTGTTAGCCATTTTTTTGTGTGAAAATTTTATTTATCTATATACATCTATACTCATACTAAAAAGGTCAAAGGACAAATACCAAAATAATAATGCTTGCCTTTGGAAATGGGATTAATTAGACTTTATTTTTTCTTTATGTTGTTTACCTTGATTTCTAAACGAAATTTATTTAAAGGATTTCATTAATATGGCATTTTAAACTCAAGTAATTTCTAGCTGAACAGCAGTGTGATTCTTGGAAAGTCTTTTACTGTGTCAAGTCATGCCCATGTAATTCAATCCTTATGGTTCCGGGTCACTTAAGTATTCCATTGAATAGCTGTCCAGATAGATAACCCATCTTAGACAAATGACCTTTCTTTCTACTTCCAGCTTCCTGGGATTCTCACGTCACTAGTAACAGGTGAGTAGCAGAAAGCGGCAGATTTTTAGAACACAGTTGACATTCAAAAGACTTCTGGAGTGTGTATCCCTAGCCATGGTCTTTGTGAAATAAAAACTACTTGGTCCGCTCTGTTTTGTTTGTTTTACAATGCCAAAGATGTCTAAAAAAAGATAGAAAATATGAGAATCCAGATATGAAAAGGTTATTTATTTAGATTTGCTAAGGCCCCATGGGAACCACATTGGGGCTGGCTATAGGAATATGAGGGTCCCTGTCTGCAAGCCTGCCTAAGCAAATAGAAAAGGAAAGATAGCGGGGATGGGATGAAAGTGCTCTGAAAGGGAGATCAGCTTAGGGAAGCGGAAGCGCCCCATATTGACCACTATAGGTTGTGGTCAGCTTTTCAGCCCAGGCGGGAGGAGGGGCCCTAGGAAGAGCATCTGGGGCAGCTGCACGGCTGGAAGCTCAGCGGTCCTCCCTGGTCCTCCCTGGTCCTCCCTGGTCCTCCCATGGCGCCAAGCTGCCCACCCCTGGCTTCCTTCCCGCCTCTGGGGTGGGAGGGCGCCACTGCCCCTCATTCCAACGGGGGGCCAGTTTGATGCTCTCCATTGTGCTCCACAGGAAGTTCCAACATGCAAATAAGCCCGAGGAAATGAAAAAAGGAAACGGTGTGTGACAGTTTCTAATTACTGCATAAAAACAACATATGGAAACTTCATTGTCCATTTCATCTCTCAACATGTATCATCAAGTCAGACTTCTTTTCCTCAAATCCCTCTCTAGAGCATTTGGATCTGATTTACTTCAAAAAGAAGTGTGGTTGTGTTTGTTTTTTTTACATTTCTGATGGAATAATAGTATTTTTTTATTTTAAACGTCTTGCTCATTGGGAGGTTTTCATAGCCTTGTTCTATTTTCCATTTGAGTTTTCTCATTGTGCGTTAGTTAATTCCATTCCCTCGGGTTGTTCACAACCTGGATTGAAGTTGTTCATTCTTCAAAAGTTTAAATTAACTGTCCCTGAGTACCTGTTATAAATGCTTGAACGAGTCCCTAATCACTGATTAGAGGCGGCAGGAGGATTGATTCGGCTCTTGTGTCTGCTTCAATGTTCTAAAGGCGATGAACAGGAGGCCAAAAGAGGAAAACAAAGCAGGCAATGTTTGGTGAACTAAAAAAAAATAATAATAAAATAAAATAAAAAATAACGGTGCGACAAATAAAAAAACACGCAAGTCAGTGAAACCAATGTGTTGAGGCAGGAGGACTGGATCGGGGCTCTAAAGACCTGGAACCTGGCCCCTGCTCAGCCACAGGAGTGTGATGGTAGGCAGGTCCATTTCCCTCATCTTCTGCTCTCAAACAGGATTTAGACTACAAGATTTCCAGGATTTCTTTCCTGTTTCCTGAATCCTCAGACTGCCGACGATGATTTAAGCACTACTTGCTGTCTAGATGGGACCAGACATACCAAAGGTGGCTTGCATTTAGATGCTAACCTTGGAGCAATGTTTAAAAGTTGAGGCAAAACCAGAGAAGCAAAGCATATATCAAGTTCCCATTTGCTGAAGGCAGAGCCTTCCAGATTCTCCCCTCATCCCCCCACCCCCCTGGCCCCAGAAGCAGAGGCAGTTAATGAATCAGAAAAAAGCTGGTTACCAGATGTCCTGGCTTATTAACACGCACATCGCATTCTGTAACGGCATTCGCCGAGCAAGCTGTGTGGAACCGAGAGATGGCAGAGGGGAACGTCTCCTCTCATATAAGCTTCAGAACGTGGGTGTGCTTTGCTGCATTTCGGGGAATGGCTGCTGCCTCAGTTCCATTGGCAGGCATGGTCTCTGGCAGGAGCTGGCCTGGGTTCCGAAGAACCCCTTCTCCAAGGTCACAGGACGCCTCGCCCCTCTCTGCCCTTCCTCCTTCCCCTAATCTGGGCAGAATCGCTGACGTGATCTCTTATGCGTGGAAAGAAAGACGACGGTAATAAAGTTAGGAGTTGATGCGAGGGAAAAGCCAACTCGGTTTGATTGGCTTTCACCACAGCTCATTTTAAAGCCACCCATTGTTCGGCTCTGCAGTGCAATTTTATGTTAATATCCTGAAAGTTGTCAAATCTTGGCAAAACCTATGCATAAATTACACAGAAAGTAGCTCGCAGGAGGGGGAGAAGTAATGACTGTCATGGACAGCCAAACCCATTAATAGTCTGACAAGCAATAACCCGGGAGCTCTGGTCAACTGCTGCAGACATCTGTGAAACTTTTGCAATTAATACCAACACCCCCCCCCCTTTTTTTTGTTTGGTTGTTGGAAGAGGTATCAGCTGTGAAATAGCTTGTAACGGCCTGATCATTATCAGCTCTGTGAGCAAGGGTTGGGCTTTATCATCTCTCTTGGCTGACCATGCCCTACTTTTCACACAAAAAACAACATATATATATATATATATATATATATATATATATATATATATATGTATAAAGTAATGCCATAATTATCAACACAGAGACTGACAGTCTCTGGAAAACAGGTGCCAATAGTGTGGCTACTCAAACAATAAAAAAATAAGATGCTTCAATCTCTCATTCATCCCTGGTTTCTCTCCCTGTGAGGTTGAGAAGAAATAAAGATGGAGAGACACAATCTCTCTCAAAAGCTGCACCCTAGGCTCTCGGCTTGCTGGTAGACCATCTATTGTGCCTTCTCCTCCCACTTTCCACATCATCACTTTCCTGTGGGTAGGGGTTTCAGGGTAAAATAAATGGTCAGTGTTTGTGTCATGCTGGTGGCTAAAGCATTTTGAATATCACCCCGTATACATGTATATATACATCTATTGCTCATTTTCCCTAAGAATATTGCAGGTAAGTTAGCTGAGTTTCCTACAATGAAAAGCTCTAAAGCAAGCATGTAAAACTCATGGTCAGCAGGCTGCATGCCTTGTGTATTTGGCCCGTGTTAGCCTTTGAGTTTGACGTGCTTGCTCTAAAGGCTTTTCAATATTTCCCCAGAGCTGCTACAGCTGCTGTGTCTTACATAGTGTCTGGCACTGAGCAGATACTAAAAAATCTCTGTTGAATGGACAAATGAATGGATATATGGATGGATGGATGGATGGATGGATGGATGGATGAATGGATGGACGGATGGATGTTAACAGGGAATATTTCCCATTGATGATCTTGCTATTGTAGCTTCATTTGTTGATTTTATACAGAACTTCCTTGCTGATTAAAAAATCACTGCCTGTGTTCAGGCTTTTGTTGGAGAATGCTAACAAAAGAATTGCTTCCTTCTCTCAAAACTTATAGCCTGAAATGCATGCATTACAGAATCACTTGGCTAACAAGCTCTTTCCTAGCTCTGGCTTTATCTTAGAGACAGGGCCGATGCTTTGAGATAGGAATAAGAGATGAATAAAGCACAGTTTTTGCTATCACAGAGCTCACAGAATGCTCAGAGCAGCCACATGGAAAGGTGATTCCAAAAATACTAGTGCCTGCACATGTTATAATACAGGCTTCAACTGCCTTTAAGGCCCAGCACACTTCAGCTGGCTTTGCAGGGAAAGATGTCATAGAAAAAATGCATGTGGGATGGGTTTTGTAAAACATAGCCTGGCAGAAAGAGTGAGGAAAGGCTTTCAAGGCTTGAGTTCTGCATGTGTAGAGGTATAGTGTAATAAAAGGACATAGAATTGTAGGGAAGAGAGAGACAGCCAGTGGCTAGAAGCAGAGGGTGTGGGAGAACGTGGCAGGAGCTGAGGCTGGAAAGGGGAACTGAGGAAGGATAAGAAGTGGCCTTGGTGCCATACCGGTGCCTGCAGGCAGTTAGGGATGAATGGAAGCCTTAGGCAGAGAAACAGGTATTGCCTATGATGACCAGTAATATGGCGGAGGGCTGTCAAGGAGGGAGGGGAGAGGGAGTGCAGGATCAGGATTGGAGGGTCAGTGAGAAAGTTATTTTAAAAACCGTGTAGAGAAGCCACGAGTAAAGAGAAGAAGCAATGGATTTTGAAGCTATCTTTGCAGCAGAACTGTCAAGATTGCGTGATTGATTGCATGTGGAGGGTAAAAGAAATGTGATAGAGGATGACTCCTAGCTTTGTGTAAATGGCCAGGCCTTTAATTAAGAGAGGGACACACACAAAACAGCTGGCTGGGGTAAGTGTAGGAGTGAGGGAACTGCAAGGACAACCTATAAATTTCCCAGGAATTGGTTTTTAAAAAATAATACTATTTTCAACTATCACTGTAAAGCCAACAAATAATAAAAAAAAAGAACAAGACAAAACTAAAAGATGCTTATCAAAAGGCAAATGCAATAGGAAAGACTTCCTTTTAATAAAAATATCAGGGGCAACAATAATAAAATATTAAGTTCTCTGAACTTAAATAAAAAAAATTATTCACAGGCAGCTATTATAGTTTCTGAGTTCGGAGGTTTTTGAATGGACTATTGAATGAAATGTTCAACCTGACCTATTTCTTCTTCCATAGTAACATTTACCCAATGAAAATGGTATTTATAAAATACACAAAACACCCCCAACCGTCATAGCCTTCAATTTGGCAAGACATATGGATTCCTCGCCAGCCTCGTCTGGACAAATCAAGAAAGAAGGAAGTACCACAGGAATCGCATAAACCAATGCCAGTTGTCTGAAAAACAAGTTTGCTGTCATCTTGGGACACATCATTTTTAGAAACAATGACCCATTTGGCAGCCTCACACATGTTCCCATCTCTGAAAGCTCTCCCACATTCCAGGCCTTGCTTTATTTAGGTTTGGGATTTTCTTCAGTGAAGCCAGTGCAGAATCTTAATTCCATTCAGTATTACTCATTCCATTCACACAATTCTTTCCCCCTCCCCCCAACCCCCTCCCGGCATTGTGTTAGCAACCCTTGTTTCACTGTCTCAGAGACCATGTCTGGGCACCTCATATCAAATGGCAGCAGTGTGGAATGTCTAGATATTTCACTGTTGAACTAGTACAGCTGTCCTAGATGGTCTGTTTCATAATGTGAGTCCTCTGGCTTTTGAAAACAGCCTTTGTTACATGAAGGACGTGGCTTGCCTCAAGTTTCTTTGGGGCCCAGTCAACGTCTACCGGTAACCTGAGTTCGTTTATCCAAAATATCACACTCTATTTTTTTTTTACAGTTTCCAATGACTTTTTATTGATTACATGGAGTTTATAAAGGATATACCCCACCTGTCTCCAAACATCTGACCACATCACTCTTCACTGAATTTTTAGACTTTAAAATTTCTGTTAACTTACTTGTGCGATTCGCCAGCATATGTGAACTCAAAGTCAAAAGAAATTTCCTGGAGAAATTCTAGCCAATTGACCTCAGTTGGGAGAGATTCTGGGGAGATACATGTTTTCTCTTTGGAAAGGGAGGTCAGACTAAGTTCCAGGGGAAGAAAAATGGGGTCATGGAGGCAAGAGGGGGGATCCTATCAAAGAACAGCCTTTTGTTGGGAGAAGTGCAGAGTGGTGGGGTCTAGGGAAGCAAAGGGACCCTGTTCAGTGGAGGTCTTTGACTTCTGAGCCCATGATAACTTTATCCCTTTTGGGATTTTTTTCTCCATGTTTTCCATGTTAATGGCTCTTTTGTTCATTTTGGTCACTTAACTTGATTTCCATTGTAGGGTGATGATTTTTCTCCTCCCTATGTTTTGGATCCTCAGATACAAATAGTCAACAGGATTCCTTCAAGTTCTTTGTAGAGATAGCCAAATAGGTTGTTTTATTTTTTTCATCTCACTCAGAAGCATAGTTTCAGTTTTAATTGTGTTGCTATAAAATGAATATGTTTTCCAACATTAGTATACCTTTAAGTAGCTAAAACTATGTATGTTGTTCTTCATCTTATAAATAATTTTTACAATATATCCCATTTATTAACTCACAATCCCTGAATAATTATTGATTTGAGGCCATTAGAGGTAACACATTTACAAATTGAATCACGTCTTCTTCAAAAGATAGTTTGTAGATATATGCATAGGCCAAATAAAAATAATAGAACATTAAAAATCTTCTTGATAATTAGGTGTAAAAAAATATTTACCACTTCTTCCTGATCCTAAGCATCCTTTAGGAGATAGCTGGAATTGAAGTCCCTGTTTTCAGATTATATGTTTGAATCTAAATGAAGCAACATTTTGGTTATGTTTATTTAGCAAAGAAGAATTAAGCTCCACTATCAGCACTCATGAATATTTAGGGGGAAAAATGATTAGAGACAAAATTTTGCAACTACATTAGTTAACCTGCATTCTTAAGTCTATGGATACTTTCAATAAAGTATTTTATTTCAAATAAAAATTATACTAAATATACTGCATTAGAGTAGATATCATTTTTTTCTTTTTAGGAAGAATAGGCTAATTTATAACTTGCCAAGGGTCATCAAGGCCAAATGCTCTGAGCAATATAGAGAAAACCTATCATGAGTGGCTAGAGTACAAAGAGGTCATTGATTTACAAAGTGTATAATATCTGGTTCTCTGCTTTATATTATGGACATTCCTCTGTAACCCTTTTTTTCTCTAGATTAAGTCAGCAACAGTGGTTGGAATGTAGAGCAAGCCTGAGGCCCACATTTGGGTCCAGATCAGCTCTTTCGTAGTTCAAGGTTTTGCCTCTATGCTTACATATAACTTCTCATCTTCCTACCAAGAGTGAAGAAGGACCAGAACCTACTAGATGCCACTCAGTATCCATTCTCTCCCTCTTCCTCAAGAATAAATGTTTATTTGGGGTAAAAAAATGCAAGCAACCTAAAGGTTACATTTTTCTTCCTTTCTTACAGTTAGTTATGGCCAAGTGACTAAGTTCTGACCTATGAGATGAATAGACTTCTGGGTAGACTGCTTGAAGGCAGCTGATTCAGTAGGGGGATTTAATTTTATATTCTTTCTCTCTGATGTTTGGACTGCAGAGTGATGAATGGAGCTCTGGTTGCCATCTGGAAGTATGAGGTAAACTTGAAAATGGAATGGGAGCCAAAAAATAAAAGAATCACAGATTGCTGAAGATTGTGTTGCTATCATACTAGCATGGGCCATCTAACTGATTTCTGGTATGTGAGAGAGACATAAATGTATGTATTTTTTATTTATTAAATTGATTGGGTGGGCATACGGTACAATATAAAGATCTTGTAACATAGAAATCCACATCTGAAACCTATATGTTCATGTTGACCAATGTATGTTTTGTTTTGGGTTTTTTTTTGGTTAGTCATCACCCAAGGATATTTTTCCATTGATTTTTAGGGAGAATAGAAGAAAGAGGGAAAGACAGAGAGAAACACATTGATTGGTTGCCTCCTGCATGACCCCTGACCAGGGCCCAGGCTGAGAGAAACCTGTATGCAACCAAGGACTGGAATAGAATCCAGAACCCTTTGGTCTGCAGGCCGACATTCTATCCACTGAGCCAAACTGGCTAAGGCCCAATGTTTGTTTTTAAGTCACTAATATTATTATTTTTTTAAGGGAGAAGCTATTTATTTTTAATACATTTTATTGATATTTTACAGAGAGGAAGGGAGAGAGATAGAAAGCTAGAAACGTTGATGAGAAACATCGACTAGCTGCCTCCTGCAACACCCCCCACTGGGGATGTGCCCGCAACCAATGTACATGCCCTTGACCAGAATCAAACCCAGGACCTTTCAGTCCGCAGACCAATGCTCTACCACTGAACCAAACCGGTTTCAGCAAAGTCACTATTATTAAGGGTTTCCCATTTCATGGATCTAATCCAAGATAGTAAGAGAAGTTGTCTTATTTCAGTATTGCTGTTACTGAAAATGGGCTGTATGACCTTCAGTTTCTCATTATATTCAGGATTACATGTCTTAGGAGATAATAATAAGGACAAAATTATTACAATTTAATAAAAACTTGGTCACTGTTTGAAGTTCTGTTTAAATTAATTAAATATATATAGTGTAGATTATATATATAGCAAAACAACCCCCAAAAGTAGGTGCTATTATTATTTCTGTTTCATGAACAAGAAAATAAAGAAGGTTAGGGAGCTACTTTTAAAATGTAGAACTAGAAAATAACCCCTGGACCAAAGTCTACGGCCTTAATCATGAAGTTATACTGCCTCCCAGTGAATGAACTAGCCATTTCCCTGAGCAGTTTTCTCATTTAAGAATAGTATATTTTCATCTTTTATTCCCTTACCATTGATATCCTTTTGACATGAGGTAGAAACTATACGGACTAAGATGTGCATGTAATGATGCCTAGTCCTGTTTTAACAGGTTTAATCTCAGAGCCCTAGGGGACTACCAATTTGGCCAAGTGGCCCCTCAGACTCAACACTGGTAGCCCTAATCGGAGAGGGAGGGGAGAGTATAGGACAAAAGGGCAGCCCTCAATGACACAGAAAGTGTCGTAACACTGGAGAAAACAACCAGACAGCTACGCATTTGCCTCCCAGAATTCTATTCAGTGTCTGCATAAGTAAGGTAGAACTAGCACATGGATATGAAGCATCCCTGGAAAGCTGCATGAAAATCCCTCAAACCTCAAATCTCCTCAGAGCTACTTGGTATTCCAACTGTAAAGTGTAAGAGGGCATGATCTTATGGTTTTACTTAAGATAAAATAATTAATAATGACAGAGAAAACAATATTTTTTCCTCCATTGTTGTTTTGATTTTTGTTATTGTTGCTGCTATTTGTTTAGCATTGGACACCATCAAAATACACATAGAATAATAAACCATTAAAATGGGTAAGTCCTTTCTATCAGTCAGGGTGTTTGTAGGCTACATACAGAAAAAAAGAGAAGGAGGAAGAGGAGGGGAAGTGGAGAGGAGGAGGAGGAGGAGGAAGAAGAGAAGGAGGAGGAAGAAGAGGAGGAGGAGAAGAAATAGAATGAAGAGGAGGAAGAGAAGGAGGAGGAGGAGGAGGGGAAAGAGGAGGAGAAGAAAAAAAAAATCAAATCTCAGAAGCCCCAGCTAAGAGATGAGAACTGCTCATGTAAATAATGAGGCACTGCACACTATTTCACTTTCCTTTCATTCACTTGCATCTAGTGACAGTTAAGCCTAAACCTCCTTTGGCCTTATATGCAGATAAGTCAAACCAGAGAAAATGCTATTTTCCATGAAGCTCTCAGATATCACACTTTAAAATGCCTGCTGACAGCAATCTGGTTTAACTCCAAGAGACTAACCATTTCTGGCAACTGGATTTCAAGAGGGAGAAGGGACATGCGAAGGAAGTCCTTTAGAATAGATATCCTTGCCAGGGAAAAGGAAGGTCAGTGCCTCATTGTTTGTGTGCATGTAGAGAGAACAGCACCGACAACATCCTGCATATTTGGGGAATGCTTTGTGAGAATTTGGAAAACAGAGAAAAGAAGAATATCAAAGCCTGGCTAACCCTTGTATGGCATCATTAGAGAAATACATCGTTCTTAAGGGTTCTTCTGACACCTTTTGCATACACTATTTAATAAAGCCTATATGAAGACAGTATTTGCCTCAATAAATAGTTTTCTTTGCTTAGCAATGTTTTCTCACTCTCAAAAATTCTCTGCATTAAATATAAATTAACACAATTGCTACTTTAATGGCTATAGCCAATGCAATTACCGTATTGCTGTAACTTAAAGAAATTATTTTTGTTCTTCTTGTACTTTTAAACCTGATACATTTCAGACTCTGCTGGATATCATTTGTAGTGAGCTAGTTTGGCTGGGCAAATAAAACTACCCTGAAGTTCAAGGTCTTGTAGCTGATATAGAGTATATCTGTTTTCAATATTACGGTCATGACCATCTGGCCATGTTACCCATTCCTACTTTTGAGATGCCATAGTATTTGCTTGTCTCTTCGTTTGGAAAGCAGGGGGATAAGCTAGGTTGGGAAGATAATGTTAAGGTACAGAGAGAGGATTGAGTTAATTCTCTGTATGTCTGTAAACTCCCAAAAGGCTTTCAACCTCTGCCTCAGTCACCAGGAGTCAATGCCACTGTTTGAAACTACCAACTGACTCAAGTTCAGGTGTCCTCTGCTTAGACTTCATTTGTTCCAAGTAGCATTTCCCTTAAATTACTTTCTGTTTTTCAGAAGTTCTGTTTATTCCTGAGCCCCCGAGAAAGCTTATTTAGGGGGAAGGCTGACATGAGCATTTGGTGACTCTATATTGCTTCAGAGTTCTTCAGTAGTGACAGCAAAAGGGAATGTTATGAAAGATGTGGGGAGCGCATGGGATTCAAGAGGTTCGGGACAAGCCTGTCCCCGTCCTGCTGCTGCAAAAGGAAATGAAACTTCATCGTTTCTCTGCCTTTGCAGCCCTCCAGCCAGGGGGAGAGAGTTTTATTGACTAAATTTAGTTCAAGGCCTAACAGAATCCAGTGAAAGGAATAGAGGGGAGTGCCTACCTACCTTTTTTGCCCTAGGGCAGTGGTTGGCAAACCACATGCAAGCCACATGCAAGCCACATGTGGCTCTTTGGCCCCTTGAGTGTGGCTCTTCCACAAAATACTATGGCCTGGGCAAGTCTAATTTGAAGAAGTGGCTTTAGTAGAAGTTTAAGTTTAAAAAAATCTGTCTCTCAAAAGAAATTTCAGTCGTTGTACTGTTGATATTTGGCTCTGTTGACTAATGAGTTTGCCGACCACTGCCCTAGGGGAACTGAACCAGTACACAATGGAGAAAATGACCATTTCGTTGGAAAGATGGAAAGAATAATAAGAATGGAGAATGGATGCTAGACGGCCAAAAAAGCAATAACTGTCCCCCTCCCTATTTCTGCTTTTGTGAGAGAGGTGACAAGACTGGCTGACCAGCAGCAGGAGCATATTATGAAAGAAAAACAAAAGCTTATTAAGAGAATTAAAGCTGAAGAATGCGGGTATTTTTATACTAAATGAAAACAAAAGGAAATAAACAAAACATGCCCTTGAGTTGAAGTGGGTCTGGTAAAATTTTAGTCTGGTGAACATTTCCTTTTGTTTCATTCCACATACCTTTTTATTTTACTATGGGGTTCTGGAATAAAGCTGGGCAAGGAATACTAAATGGCTCCAAAGGTAATACCAGTCTGCTTGGCTGGTTGCGTGACCATATTTTGCCATTTGGTGATTTATTTACTTAAGTTTCAGAGCCATGAGGATTTAGTTTTGGAGGCTGAGTAGAATTTAGTCAAGTGGAGAAAAGACAAGACTAGGTTTGGAGGACCTCCCTGGCTGCAGAAAGTTGGCGAGGTTGGGGCATGGAGTAATCCCGAAGAGAACCTTGCGGTCAGACTGAAATGTGACCAGGCAGGTTAAAAGCATAAGTCAAGGACAAATAGTTAGGAAAAGCATATGATAGACGCACAGGATTTTATGTTCATCAGAGTCACAGCGATTTGGAGTGGCAAATGCTTGGCTCATCATTTCACCTGATCTCACTTTAGACTCATCACCAATCAGTCAAGGCACTCTGCTTCTGACCAACTGCAGAGAAAATTACCCATTGCTCTGCCCCTTTAAAATCCATCCACTACCACAGTGTTTCCCAAACTTCTCTCATGATGAGAATCACCTGGTGGAGTTGTTAAAAATACAGATTCCTGAATCCCAACTAAGCAGTGCTACAACACCGTTTTCATTATTTTACAGTTTCAAACTTGATCTCTAAGACACTTGACAGTGTCCCTCCAAAAGCATTTATCTGCCCACACATAGCCTCTGCTTCAAGTCAGTGATCTTCTCTGCATTTTCTCTATCATGTACTATTTCATGACTTTGTATATGTGGTTTCCTTTTGCTCAAATACTCTGACCTTCTTACCCAATGGTCCACTTCCTTCCATCCTTCAAAATATTTCAACCTTTATCTATGGCACCTTCCTGAAGTCCACCAAACTGAGTTAGTTCTTCTTACCCTTTGCACTTGTTAACACTTTCTCTCCCTCTCTCCCTCTCCCTCTCCCTCTCCCTCTCCCTCTCCCTCTCCCTCTCCCTCTCCCTCTCCCTCTCCCTCTCCCTCTCCCTCTCCCTCTCCCTCTCCCTCTCCCTCTCCCTCTCCCTCTCTCTCTCTCTCTCTCTCTCTCTCTCTCTCTCTCTCTCTCTTCTCTCTCTCTCTCTCTCCTCTCTCTCATAACTTCAATTGAATTTTAGTGTTTTTATGCTTGTGTCCCTCATTAGGCTTCATGCCACTTGAAATTAGACATACAATTTCTTTTTTTTTTATTTGCCCTAACCTGAGTATAGTTTGGCATAAATGCTTAATATTGATTACTGATTAAATAAGTGAATGTCACGAGTTCTATGGTCAACTTCCCATAACCCTCTGGAAAGGAGGAGTCTTTTGACTCAGTGTTATATTTTCCTTCCTGAAATGTGTGTGTTTGAGGTTCATGTGTATAGTGTTTGACCTGCCATCATTTGAAATATTAATTGAAGTTTATAGTTTTGCTTGTTTCATTTTGCTTAAGCCTAATTTGTATATTGGTCTTTATAAATGTAAATTAAAGTCTTATGCTATTTAGGGAAGCTGAGATTAATCAAAACCCTGTGCTTTAAAAAGAATATCCATATTTATTATTTGAATTACATATAATTCTGTTTATTTTAACAACATTTTCTGGGTAGAGTTTTGAATCTCATTGACTAGATGTTCATTTTCAACCCCATCTCATCATATAGTATTCACAGGAGTGTTTTGTTTAAAAATGCACAAAGGTATCTTATTAAATAATGTCACAAACACGAAGTTCATTATTATGCAAATGCCATCCTAGGAACAGATTTGTTAATTGCAACTCATTTGCATAATTAATGAACTCCCAAATGAATTATGCCTTTGCAGATTTGTGCAGCATTGTTTTAAAATAAATTATAAAATACATGTCAAAGGAAGAGTGCTTTCTGGGTTCCCATAGCATTGTTTGAAAATTAATTACCAACTGCTTGTCAAATTAAAATGAGTTTGTAATTTTTACAATGTTATTTTAAAATTAATCACAAAATAAAATGTCACTGCATTAAAGTAAACAACTTATTATTTTTCTCTAAAAAGAACCACAAAAAATAGCATTTTTAACTTCAATAACATTGTTTGGTACAGTGATTTTAGTGTTTTATTTTTTTCTTCTTTACACTGTAACTTAACAAAGTTGGTAGTTGTTAGCATGTTAATGTTTTGATAAATTGAGATTTAATTTAATTTTATTATGTAGCTTATTTTATACGGTTGATGATTAATGCATTGCATATGAACCCAGTATGGGTTTATACATGATAAATTGGAGTTTAAAAAGACATTCAAGTTCACTTAAATCTGTTATGTAAATAGTATTTTTAAGAATTTTATTGGGATTTTGACTGCTTCCAGTTAAGCTGATTGAAAGCATATAGCTTCGATGTTTTTCTACCTATTCTGACAGATATACAGCATAAATCCTTCCTTGGGCACAGTGAAGGCTCTTGGTTCCTCAAATTATTACCTTCACTCAATGGAAATGCACTGTTCTCCCACAGAAGCCATAGCTGCTCCCCAGTTCATGAGATGGAAAAAAAAACCAGTATGCCTAAACAATGAGCCAGCCAAAATTATTTTCAAAGTTATAGATTTTTATAAAGAGTTTTTAGAAATTAAGGATGTCAACCAAATGCCTTTTCAAAACATTAAAATGTAATTATCCCTGCCTCATGTAGAGAAATCTCTAACCATGAAGCTCTCATCTCAAAGAGGTTTGTTTGTTTCTAACAAAGGTATCCTCTCTTTGCTCATCTCTCCTTCTCTCTTTCCTTCAAACCAAACCACTGTCTGTGGTTTATATTGCATTTTGTCAGGTCTTGACCATGGGATGTAAATTCATCCGGGAGGCCTTTGTTTGACATGATTGCAACTATGCAAATTAAAACCTACTAGACAATAATTCTTAAGTAAAAAGAGAAACCTTCTGCTCTGTTCTGTATTCTGTATAGAGCTGCCTTTCTAAACCCCTACATGTTACTCTTTGTTGCCCTTTCTAAAATGGATAAGTGTAGCAGTCCTTTTTGAAAAGGAACCATTTCTTCTTTTTCACACCTGGAATGCAAATGAGTGTCTCATGCAGACACATGGTTTTTGACCTTTTGCCATCTTCTATTCAATTCTAGCACAATACGAAACACCTTAAGACATATATTTTTACAATCAAATCAAAGATTACTACTATTGTCTAAGCTATGATGAGTTCTGTACACCAAATGCAAAGGCTAACATGGGTCAAATAAACAAGGTTTAAGTTTATGTGAGCTGCAAAAAAACAAAAGCTTCAATTTTCACATAAGTTTATTTTGATAGAGATATGCTGAATACAAAGAGCTGAAATAAGTAAGTAATGATTACCATAAAATAATAGAACATTTTAATAAAAATTAACATTTTTTCTTGAACATTAACTTACCAGACACTGAATAACTGCACAAATTAATAAGTGTAATGCAAATAAACCTATTTTTTTGTGTTCTCCAAAGAGTAATATTTCCTGTTGCACACACCAAACAAGTCAGGCCAAGACTAATGATGTGGCCATCGGCTGCTAAAATATTCGCTGCAAGTATTAGTGGAGAGAAATTAGTGTGCCTGCATATAAGGGACATGAATGTAATGCAATTATAGTAATCAGTCATTACTACATTGTAGTTCATTATTAATAATTATGTATAACAGGGTATTGTAAAAATTAAGTTACAAAATTTTTATTAAAATGTTTATTATATACTGTTATATTGCCTGGGCCACAAAAATATTCATTGTGAGCCGCATGCAGCCTGCGGGCCGTGAGTTTGACATGCTTGCTGTACACATTCCTTTGTCTAAATACCTTGGAATACTTTAACTTGACACTTTTTAAAAAAAATTCTCTATCATTATGCTCATGAAAAAAGAACAACAAAACATCTAAAATAAACAAACTACCTCATGACTAAAAATTTTAGTAGATCAATAACCACATACTGAAAACATAAGTATATAGATGGAGGGTCTTTCATCATGAATATGGTTTGGGAGGACTCTCATTGAACTAAAGCAGAAATGTTGTGAGATCATTCGATCTACAATTATTTTTAGTGAACTGTAGTCTGCAACACAGTTGCAAATATTTCAGTCCTTGGAAAAAATTACATGTTGATAAGAATAAGAGTAAACCAATATATACCTTTTGTCAATTTCATGCCAATCTTTTCGCAAAGTTTTGTAAGGGTCACCAGTCCACTCTGACATAATCTTCATGGCCACTCTCTTTTTAGAGCGAATTCATGTCTTTATTTCATTATACATGCTCCAGAAACTTGGGTAGGATTGATATCTTATGACATAGATCAGATTTCAAACTTTCTTTATTGAAGTCATGACTTTGTAAGTGAGTTTCTGTGTTAGCTTACACAGAATGTCTATACTATATTGAGTTCAGAAAGGAAAGTTTTAAGTTCTCTTAAGACCTTTTCAGGCTCTTCATAAAAGAACTCGACTGCTTTTTCTGGGTCTTTCCTAAAGAGCTTTGTTATCCAGATTAATATCAGAAGCCATAAAATCCAAATCTACCTATTCTTTCTTTCTTTGAGTCTACCAAGAAAAAATCATTCCAACGCTACTTTGCAAACCAAAATTATCCTTGAGGCTTCCATGTCTAGAATGTTAGTTTCCCATGATTCCTGTTCTATTTATCTAAATCAGTTGTTGATAATATTTCTGGGCATTAAATACATGCTAGTCCCAATTTGTAAGTTAAATATATACATTTCAATCTACAAGTTAGAAAAAAATCAATTTCTCTCCAAACAAATGATGAGTCATTTCTGTATTATCACTGAGCATAAACAGATCATATTCTTCAGAAGTCATTTGGGAAAATAAATTATCTAATTTCATAACAGAAATAATTCTCTCATGCAATGTTTTATATAACGTTGCACATATTTAAGTGACCAGTGACTTATTTATCTTTGATGGAGAGAAATGTCTAAAAAATGCTCAATAATAAGAGTAAAATAATTGAATTGTAATTTTTACTTTTTCAATTAGATATTTGGGTTGTGTAGATACACAGTCAGAAAGAATAACATGCATTCTGTGGCTTTGACAGCAACACAGAATTTCATTTTATGTCTTCATTTTCCTACATGAAGACCTATCCTCCTTTCTTGTAGTTGAAAGAGTCATAGACTCATTGCATATTCATGCATATAATTTGAGGGCTTTTTCTCTCTCTAGAGTTCAAGTTGAAATACATTGTTTTGATGTATGCCCACTGTGACATGACAATTTTTGGAGTTGTTTTTAATTAGATATAAAATATAAACCCATTTGAGTTTGTAGAGAGAATGTACTTGGAGGAGAAGGGAACTTACTAGTAAAGAAATATATACAGTGACAGAATTTTAATGAGGTTTTTTTGTTTTTAAAAAAAGAGAAGTCTTTAGGTTGAAGGGCAGGAAAGGTTTGGCCCTAAAGCCCCCTTCGTGACATAGGGGAGGGAATTCACAATGACTCAACTTACAGAGAAAACAGAAATCCCTTTAGGGTTGGTTCCTCTCACTAACCAAAAATGGCCTGCTTTCTTCTGGGCTTGAAAAGCGAGAAGCTGAACTTGTGAGTCTCCTTTGGAGTTCAGCCTTCTGCTCTTAAGGATACCACTCTGCGCTGACTTTCAGTGGAGATGATGGAAAGCATCGAAGGAAGCTATATGAGTGGTTGGGCCCCTGTCATGACACGTCAGGGTCCCTTCTGAAGAGAGGTCTAATTCCTGGAACTGAAAGAACGAGTCAAGGCATGAGTGCTGAGACTATCAGATGACCAATAGTAAAGAAGAAGTGTGACTTCCGCCTCCGTGGCATTTTACAAATGTCATGATTTAGAACCCCTCTTGCCAACATTATTGCCCTCTTAAATGACTAAGTAAAATCAAGAATTTCTACTAAATTAGAATACTTACTTATTATAAAGACTCTGTACCCATGAAGTTGGCAGTGAAAGTTAACCCATATATTCTGATTCTCAGGTGTATTTTTGCTTCTCCATTCTAGTTCCATCAACTAAAATGGTGGGGAGTGCGGGAGGCAGGTGGATGCCAAATCACTCCTCCCTGCCGAAAACAAAACCATGCTCCAAAGTGCACACACCTCCACATATAGGCGAATTATTACATGTGTATTAATAACAAGTGAAGGAAGGCAGAGTTGTCCACCTTATTCAAGGTGACCAAAATGTATTTTGGAAATTACCACATGAATAAGGAAAATTCCAAAGGAGGAAGCATGTTGCCTATGCCCACGCAGGACAGCCAGACAAAAACCCCTGGGGAAATAGCAAGTTGCTCTACATGATGAATGACTGCGCATTTCCAAGTAGAGGCCACTCTGACCTGGCATGTGGCTCGTAATGGAAGTATGCCAAAAATAAAGGGAAATAAGGATCATGCCTATATAAATGGCCCAGATATTGCTGCACAAGACCTGCCTGGACTATATATGGTTTTCTACTTTTCAAACTCTTGGATGTTGCTATCAAAAGAATCAACCTTTCGCTCAGAGTTGTTAGAAATAAACTTTTACTGAATATGTACACAACCACACTCAATAAATATTCACTGAGTACTTACTATGTGCCAGATAGTGTTCTAGATGCTTAGGATACCTCATGAACAAAAATAGAAGGGACATATGTGAAACACTGTTTGGGGCTGATAATGACTACTAAATATAGAGTAAGTACTAACTGACAGTAAGCACTAAAATATGTAAAATACCATTTTTATGTCTAAAATTTTTATTAGTACAAAATGATTTTTGACATACTTTTCCTTAGATCATGGTCAGTGCTCATTTTCATCTATTGTCACTGTTTGCTGAAGTCTCTGCTTCTCCAACCCTCTCCCAGACTTAGAATGTTACACAGTTTTTTAATGATTTAATTTATAGCTATACTCTATGTGGTGCGTTAATTATGTCAAAATAATGAGAAAAACAACAACATTGAAATGTAAAATTCTGCTGGAATTGTATTCCAATCACCCCATGTTTTGTCTCTGACAGTGGCACTCAAGAGAATTATATAGAGTTCCCAATTTTCCTCTCTGAGGTCAACTTCAGAAGGTAAAGAATGCACTTGAAATAGTATAGTTTTCTACAACACATTTTTTTCTGTGCATATGTCTGAGTGTGTGTTATGTGAATAGTGGTGACTAAGGCCACAGGTAGAGGCAGCAAATTGATGGCAGTATACTAAAACCTTTGCTAATCTCAGAATGAATGATGTCTCCATCTGTGTATGGCCACAGTGGCAGGACATCTGACACCAGAGCCAAAGGGGGAGGAATTGAGTATGGACAGAGCAGGGGTTTGGAAACAGTAGACCCAGCTTGGTACCTGGGTCCCCTCTGCCTCCTCCTGGGGCCCCCACTTGGCACAAGAACCCTAGAAAAGCCAAGGAGAGTATGAGTGGAGGAAAGCACAGGATTCCCGATTCCCTTCTTGTCTACACATTCCTTAATTCAAAAAGAATACTGCCACCTGCTTTGTGCTGGGGACATAGTTAAACTTCTGCCATGAACCTTGAATGCTCACAGTTTGCATCTAGTGGGGGTGACAAACATGAAAGGAGCCAATTTATGAGTTACATCATTACTTGTGACAAATGCTCCAAGGCGAAAGTGCCCAGTGCTTTATGGGAGAATTACTGGACACCATGCTGTGCCAGCATCCCCAGAACAGAAGAAAATATAGCCAGTGTCCTTCAAAGCACAATTAACATCAGAACAAATGATAAAATTCGACTTCCTTAGGGAAACAGCAGTATAAATTGTAGAGAACCAAATGGGAAGACACCTGGACATTCTTTAGATTGTTGCTGAGTGGGCCCGGGATATTGGCGGAGTCATGTCAGTTGCACTCCCGCCCTGGGAGTGCAGAGATGTTCTTAGTTCCTGGCTTGTGTTTGTCCTGGAGGAAGGAGTGTGTGGGACCTGGGCCCTCCCAGGCTCCTTGTTTTCCTGAGAAACCCCCTTGGTGGACTGGAGAATAAATAGATGTGCTGCATGGCTCCGGAAGTCGTGGTCTGCCTCTCCAGCAGAGGAGTTCGGCGGCCCTCCCAGCTCCCAGCTTAAAATCTATCTCCGTGTTTTCTCTCTTTATTTCTAATATTTCTCAATCCCTGGCCGCCTCCACTTAGAACCGGTTCGTTCATCTTTGTTTCCGTGCAGGACACGGAAAAGGGAGATCCAGCCACATCAGGGCCCCGAAATAAATAATATCCTAACAATGGCAAGGAACTTAGAAAACTTGAGCTGTGTGGTAACCTATGCATGAAGCGTTGTTATAGAAATGGCAAGGAACTTCTGGGACATTTCCCCCACAATCTTTTAATAATATATATTGCCCATAAAAGGAAGGAAATCTCATCTGAAATGTTATGCACCTGAGTGGCTAGTCCATTACTCACAAAGCATTACGGATCTGATATGTATTTGCTCTACCTAATTCTGTCAGACAGCTAATTTGTAATGCTACACAGAATGTGCACAGACACCTTAAACATAGCCCTGCAGGCATTCCCTGGACACCCATGAATTCGTTTACCGTGGGATATTGAGAAAAATCAGATGAGCATGCACATCATCCTAGCACATGTCCACCTGCCACCTGGAATTGCCAATAAACACACTGCTTATGTAGGAGTGGCTAAGCGTAGAGACCCTGGTGATGACAGAACCTAGGAGCACAGCATATAAAGGATCCTGGGCTCCACAAAGATGACTGCCAGACCAGACACCAACCATATAGTTGCAACCTTGATTACTTGCTCAGATGCTCCATTTCTAAGGATTCTCAGGGAAATTTTTATAGTATAAGTTCTTTCAAAATAAATAAGAAAAAGAGGAGTTAGTAAATATAGGTTGTCCCCAAAAATGTATACACACTTTGAATAATTATTAATTCCAATGGATTAAATCTGAAAAGAAAGAAACATCAATTGAGTCCATCAGCTGCTAGAGTGTGTATACCTTTCCGGGGACACCCTATATATACCACTGGAAGAAACTTAATTCTAGAAAACAAACGTAGGTTTTATGATTCTCTTCCTCTCCCTCACCACTAGAAAGTAGAGGTTACTGTTGCTCCTTAAATAGTATGTTCAACCAGGTTCTTTAGTTGCATTTGCTAAAAAGCTGAATTTTTGTTGGTGTTCTTGAATTCCAGCACCTCTAGCTGACAATTTCTTTCTTAGACTACAGTGGGCTTGTGAGAGAGATTCTGGCTTCATCAGAAAGGAAACTCTTTTTCCCTCCCTCAAGTTGGGTCTTTAGGTTGGTGAGTGTAGAGGGAGCAGTTTTTGGAAGTTCCCTGTTCTCACTATACCTGCCATTATAACAAGAGAGTAAAAATCAGAGCAAGAAACACCTTCTGAAGAGTATCCATATTTATGTCTGGTGTTCCCCAGACATAAATAAATGTGCCTGCAGTTTTGCAATGTAAGATAAACAAACCAAAGAGCAAATAATGCATCCCCTACAAAAATAAAGATTCCTGTTTTATAACTCTTTTTATTGTCAATAAAAATACTATAACATAGAACATGTGAACAGTGCTTTTTAGACTATATACTGTCCTATTTCTATTCTGAGAGAGCTGCAGTTGCTTATGACTCACCTTACACTCATACAGTAAACAGCCCCCCAGTGGTTAGAGTTCTAATCCCTCTTCTTCCCAGAGTAAAAGGCTTCTTATCTGATGTGACTGGAACCCATGGCTATTTGTTTAATTTTAAAAAAATGTAGGTTAAACCTGGGAATCATAAAAAAATGATACACACATATCTTAACATATTAATTTAAGCAATATACCCATTCATTTGCCAAAGTTCAAATTGTAGGGCCAAGATCATTTGGCTGGAAATCTGAGCTGACCTGTCGCACAAACAAATCCAAAGGCATCCTCAACAAGGGACAGTCATTCTGTTTTGTCTGTTTGATGTTGCACATGTGAAATAAGAACTCAAAGACATAGAGGAAGCAATACAAAGCAGAGTCTATTGGTTTACTTTTTCCCACTTTTCTGTTTTCTCACCTTAATTTTGCACTTAATTTGGGAGCAATGTTAATGAGGTTTTCAAAACTTTCCAAAGCATTAGAGTTAGTGTTCATACAAAAACTTTTTAACACTTACACCTCAACTGTTTATTTCTATTTAATATTTAACTAAGTTTTATCATTATAAATCAAGAAACAAATGGGATAAACAAGCTGGAGAATAAGTAGGACTGGAACAGGTTATGAATAAAACTTATTAAGAACCAGCAGAGGTGTGTGTTTAACCCGAAAAAGCCTATTTCCACAATCATCTGGGTGCCATGGAACAGAATTAACAAGACCAGCAAGTAGGTCAAGTGTGTGGGTCTATTAAGAAAACATCCATGGTAACTGTTACATTTTAGGTGCTTCTCAGGATTTATTGTGACAAGAATAATAATTTTATTATTTGAAATTTGTTTTTAAATGATTTCATATTTCCACACTGAATAAAAATTTTCAGAAAAGAACTATTGGGCCTACTCGGCATGACTCAGTTTTCCTACTTAACACTGAGAATCAGCAATTCTGCGGCCCCAAAATAGTAGGTCCTGTCCCACTTGGTGTTGCTTCAACAGCTCCAGGAACCCTGTGAATTCCACTCAAATCTTTGTATTCTTCAGCTACTACTGATACTCCAGAGGCTTTTACCTTGAGAATGTTATTCGTTTAGGCCAGTGGTTCTCAAAATGTAGGGCAGGAAGAATTTCTGACAGCGCACTACAGGCAAGAAGGCAGACCAGGGCCTCTGATGAGAGAATCTGACGCGCAGCTCTTGGGCCAGCTCCGGAATCAGCGCCACAAGCATTGCAGGTAATTCAGGCACTAACTACGCTTCCGCACTATTTTTACAAAACTTTGAACACTATGCAAAGTGACCCTCCTCAAGGGTCATCCCACTTTCTTTTCACTCCAGCCAGCTTGAATACATTTGGTTCCCAGAACAAAGGAGGGTCTATTTCTCCTCAGGACCTTTATATAGGTAGGTCCCCTTCTTAGAATGATTTCCCCTTACTTTTTGGACCAACTCGAACTTCCTCCTCAAGTGTAAACATCATTTCCCCAGGGGAATTCCCCAGGGTAGCAACTCTTGCCATACTCTCTCCTGATCCCTTTACTTCTCCCTTCAAGGCACTTAGTAGTCTTGTTCAGTGTCTGTGTTTTCCCACATGCTTTCACCCCCACATCATGAGCTCCGTGAAGGGAGAACCCATGTTTACCTTGGTCACCGTTAACATCCCCAACACTTTTTATGGTGCTGGGCAGACTGGCCACTCAGCAGTCGAACAAGTGAAGACAAGAATGAATACTAATGTGCAAATCTCTTCATGAAAGGCAATGCTGCCTGAAATTGCTCATTTGCCTACTGCTTAGATCTATTTTTAAGAATAGGGTCTAATAGGGAAGAGGATAAACATATTTATTTTGGGGAAGGAGCAAGAGGAGGTGAAATTAAAAAGGGCCTGACTCCTCAGTTGCTCTAGAACTGCCTTGAGATGAATGTGACTTCCTGAGTTGAGCTGTGCTGTAAAAAAATTTTCCATTCAGTACTTATTTATTATCTGCATATCATTCACTGATGGCTACTTAACTTCATCAGCCGAGGTTCTTATTGTTAAGAGTTATTAAACACTAACCACATTGGGGGATTAGCAGAGACTCAAGGAAATTATCCCTGAAGTCTTGGGAGGAAAAATGTGATGGTTAATTACAGATTCGTTCACTGAATTGGCCTCTGATATTAGATTTTGAGGCATCCCATGGCTATTAGCATGTCTCTCAGAATAGCACAAAGTAAATTGAGGACAATTCTTTTCAATTGATCTTTATTCATGGAGCCATCTGTATTCATTAAATAAGCCCCTACTAAGTGCAGAATAAAAGGAGTAAAACAAAAACCCTGGCCTCAAAAGGATTTTAAGCTGCTGGTGACTGTATCAGGCTTTGTCCTGAAAACATCTTTGTAATAAAAAGCAACAAACCTCAGTGATTATCTATATATATAAAACCCTAGCATGCAAATAGACTGAACAGCAGAACAACTGAATAATCAAACAACCAAACAACCAGTCCCTATGATGTGCGCTGCAAGATAAGTTTGCTTACACTTTTGTAGTTGGTCAAATTTAAGAAGGATCTGAAGGATTGAGAACTCTCCATATTCCCACAAATCTAAAGTTTGCTTAACATTAGAAACCACCAGGTAGCAAGAGTTTTAATAGCATGGAATAATAGGCGTGGAAGAAGTGACATACTGCTATTTTAAAGCTACTAGGTATTAGAATACCACAAAGAAGCTGCTCTAAATGGTATTTCCATTCTTTGTTAAGATGCTTTGTGTAATTAGTAGTGTTTCTATCAGAATAAATAGTAATTTGGAATCCATCCAAATTAAAAGCCCAAATGAAAAGAAAACATCAGTGGCGGATGGAATGTTAAAAGAGTCAGACTTCTCTAGGGTAGATATGTCTCTGGAAGACAGCGCAATTTAGATCCAATCTGTAGAATCCATGTGGAGTAAAGGCAGAATAAATATAGAGGAAGTCTGTGGGAGGGGGGACCAGGAACCCAAACGGGCTTTTAGTCAAGAGTTTTGTGAAAACTCTAAAAATCAAACTAAATTCTGTATATAATGTCATGAAATCTGCATTGGCATATTTAAAAAAAATAGAAATATATACATGTAAAATAAATCATTATGCTTTTTTGTTACTTACCATCTTGTTTTGATAAAGGTGGATGCTACAAAATGGAAAGGGTAACTTCTCCATATAACATACAACTCTAACTGTAGATACCACCTTCGACAGGGAAGGTTGTGAAAGCATTTCTGATATCATTTACTATGAGTATTCAAGAGAAGGGACTAAACTACATCATTGGGTCTGATTTCTCTCTATGTTGACAGCACCATCTTGCTTCAGGGTCCCCTGGCCATACAACGATGATTTGTCCTAACCACACACAGCCACATTGCATCTGAGCAATGCTGGCTGGCCTATGACATTCAAAATTAGTTCCTTCTGATGTCAAGGGGGAAGACAACATGACAGTCCTGGCCTGTGCTTACCATAGAAGTAAATAACTGTGGGCTCATCTCTAACTTACATGTCTTGGAGCATGATGGTGTCAATTATTAGAGACTAGAGGCCCAGTGCATGAAATTCGTGCACTAGTGAGGGGGGGGGGGGTTGTCCCTCAGCCCAGCCTGCACTCTCTCCAATCTGGGACCCCTTGGGGAATGTCCAACTGCCAGACATCCCTCTCACAATCTAGGACTGCTGGCTCCCAACTGCTCACTTGCCTGTTAGCCTGATTACCCCCTACCCACTTCCCTGCCAGCCTGATTAATGCCTAACTGCTCCCCTGCCAGCTGATTGTCCCCAACTGTCTTCCCCTGCAGGCCTGGTTGTCCCCAAGTACCCTACCCTGCAGACCTGGTCCCCCCTAACTGCTCTCCCTGCCAGACCAGTGGCTCCCAACTGCCCTCCCCTGCTGGCCATCTTATGACCACATGGGGGTGGCCATCTTGTGCGAGGGTGTGATGCTCCATTTGCATATTATCTCTTTATTATAGAGGATGGGAACTATTGGAGCAGGAAAATATTGGAAGGGAGTATGATGGTTACATTTTTGGGTCATACCATAAAAATGCTAGTCAAAAGTACTATTCAGCCTTTTATTTTTTGTAAATGTTTCTTATGTCCTGAGATGAAATTCATATCATGTTAAAAACCTTCAAACTTCTTATTTACAAAGTACGAAACTTGCTCATCTAACAATTGGCATTAAAAGTCATTACATATTTTTTTCATTCCTTTAATGCCAATTTATATTTTAGAACAGATTATGAAGTCTTATTCTAAAAATAAATCTTTATTTAATTGGTTTGACCTTTCCCTTTATTTTCTTTTTAAAAATGTATGAATAAAGACAATTTATCCTTTAAAATGCTTAGTCATCCACATTTTAGAATACTTAATCTGCACTTGTCCAGGATTTGAATAGTGAGACCACAATATATTTTTTTCGGTTGCAAAAACACCACCAAACACATAAACCATGAAAACCAAAATGTATGAATTGCCTCAACTGTCACACAGTTGTAAGCAGTTCATGTGCTCCGTTAAAGCCACAAAGGGCTGTTACCAGAACTGCTCAGCGTGTTGTAATCAGAACCTGAATTGTATTTTGGCATTGGCTATAAATGTGGCACGGTATAGTCCAAGCTGATTCATGTTAGTTTTAATGCACTGGCATATATTCCTGATACTTGTGCTTCTTCTCTTTTCTTTTTTGTTTATGCTACCTGACTAAGACTAGGCTGCTTTGTGACTTGGGTTCTAGTAAAGGATTTAATCTATTCATACGCAGGGTGGGGCAAAAGTAGGCTGGCAGTTGTGAGTATGCAAAACACCGTGTATATTCTTATATTGTCATTTATTAATTATTGCATTGTTTTCCATACAAGCAGTTATAATCCTACTTTTGCCCCACCCTGTGCCTGCCATCTGAAAAAAATAGCCCATATCCTCCAGCCAGCCCAACTGAAAGTACAAAAAGAAAAAGGGAAGACGCTGAAGCTAAGTGTTTACCTTGAGCCACTACTGAGTCTGAACCAGCACAGGGGGTGGCTCAGCTGCAGCCAGAGCATCAGTGTCACGTGGGCCAGGCTCTCCTGACAGCCTGCAGAGTTCTTGATTCCAGGAGGAGTCCATTCATGGTGTTTGAAGACAAAAAGAAAATACACCCCAGAACTTTTATCTATCAGTATACTATAGGTAGTCTAGGGATTAAAAACCTACGGGCTACATTTTTATTATCAGAAGCAAAAACTGCCTGTTGTGTTCATGAAAGAAATCAGGAACATATCTGAGTTCTAGGCAGACTCAAGTTTTATCTTCTTGCAAACTGTCTTCTTCTTCATCCAGCTTTACCCATGATTTTGTTTCCTTTCTACATAGCTCTCAATTACTGTAATCATCTACTTATATTCATATTGACAGTTTCGTCTGATATCTTCTATCTTGAGAATAGGATTATGCTTATTTATTTCAAAGTACTAAAATGCATTGGAAAGTCCTAAGAGGTAACTATTATGGTGCTGGGCAGAGTGGCCACTCAGCAGTCAGTGGAATGAATGAAGGAAATGAATGAATGTTAATATGCAAATCTCTTCATGAAAGGCAATACTACCTCCAATTCCTCATTTAGCTGCTATTTAGATCCACCCTTATTGAGAATAGGGTTTAATAGGGAAGAGAATAGAGCTATTTATTTTTGGAAAGCAGCAAAAGGAGGTGAGGATAAAATAAATGTTATTAAAAATAAAAAATACTCAGTGCTAAATTATCACCTGAGGTGAGGGGGGAGAGGGGACTCTGAAGCACAGTTTTTGAAAAATAGATGACTTTCTCAATTGTATCTTGTCTTGGTTAACAAAAGATAAAATTCTGGACCTAACCAGTTTGGCTCAGTGAGTAGAGCGTTGGCCCTGCAGACTGAAGGGTCCCAGGTCTGATTCCGGTCAAAGGCATGTAATTTGGTTGTGGGCACATCCCCAGTAGGAAGTGTGCAGAAGGCAGCTGGTTGGTGTTTCTCTCTCATCAATGTTTCTAACTCTATTCCTCTCCCTTCCTCTCTGTTAAAAAAAATCGATAAAATATATATTTTTTAAAAATTCTGTGTTTTCAACGATTACTTTGTGGGGGGCAGTTAGGATATAAGTGATATGAAAATGTACAGGAAAGTAAAGACTAGCCATAGCTACTGCGATTGAAATGGATAATATACCCACAGATAATCAAAACTGTATCTTATCATCAAAATAGAGTTCCTCATTTGATTACATATTGCCCACACTGAAATTTTGAACACATTAGAGGACTGAGGTTTTAAAAAAAAATCATGTCTCTTTATACACTGCATAAATAAAACTTGCTTCTTCAATGTCAGGAGTGGTTGCTTACTTTCTGGCAAAACTATCTGTAAAGATTTCCAACTGGAAATGTATTTTGCATGATAACAGGTTGAAGTCATGAGTCACTTGGTAACTCATTAGAGTGACTAGCATCAAAAGATCCCTGAGGAATTTAGGGGAATGGTAGTTAAGCAATGGATGAAGTTATTTAAAATCCTGAAATAGTTAAGCCTGCTTTGAAGACTGGTAGGGATTAATATTTATTTAATAGATTGTCAGTTTCCATGCCAAAAAGAGAAATGGGACAGAAGTCACCCTAGTCTAAATGTAAAGAAAGTAACCCATTTGCAGCATATTTTATTGCGGTAGCTGACGCCGTTATTGTCTGCACCATTATATCACCATACAAAAGCCATCATTCTCAAGCCGAAATTAACATTGCTGCTGTTTTCGATTAGAAGAATTGGCTCTAAATCCAGCAATCCTCTGCAGTGATTTATATTTTAGTAGCTGCCATCTTGCAGCAGGAGGGAACTTGTCAGAGTGTAACCGCTCTCTGATGAGACATTAGGCATTAAAATTGATCCGAGATGACAAAATGGGAGAATAGCATTATAGGCGTGAAGTTTTCACTGGAGGACAGGTTCTGTTCTGGGCTCATTTTGGAGGCTTTCTGCTAATCTTTATGTTTGATTCAGAAACAAATTCTCCCCATGGAAATGTACAGGATGTGAGCCTGGTGTTATATAATTAGTGCTTATCTCTTACATAAAGTACTGAAAATGTATTAAGTATTAGACAGATCACGTTTATAAGAATAAATGATGGCTGACTTGATTGACAGAACGAACGCTCCTAAAGATATGTTAGCAGCTTCCTTCGTTTTATCAAGATTTATTTTTTATATATTATAGCTAGCCCCCACCTACTTTGCCCAACTCCAAACCATTTCTAAGCACCTGTAGTATAATCTTTTTTATTTTTTTAAATATATTTTATTAATTTTTTTTACAGAGAGGAAGGGAGAGAGATAGAGAGCTAGAAATGTCAATGAGAGAGAAACATTGACCAGTCGCCTCCTGCACACCCCCCACCAGGGATGTGCCCGCAACCAATGTACATGCCCTTGACCAGAATCGAACCCGGGACCCTCCAGTCCGCAGACCGATGCTCTACCACTGAGCCAAACCAATTTCGGCAAGTATAATCTTTTTAAAACGGAGCTCCTGATTATTTCACTCTCTGAACAGCATAGCAGATACAATACGGTGTTCGCCACACTTCTCCTTCCTCCCAGGCCGTATTTCCCAGCCACGGGATTTGGACCAGGTCACTGAATTCCAGCATATAGGGATGTGAGCTGAGCCAAGCATCGCTTCTGGTGATGGCACAGGAGAGACAGTATGCCTCTGCCTCCTCTCTTCCTTCCCTGATGACCTTCCGATGGCAGCATCGTCAGATGGAGGGAGCCTCACTCTCCATCTCACCGCGCAGAGGGAAGACCGCCTCACGACAGCCTTTCCATGAGCAAGAAATAAAACTTTTCTGTGCTGGCATTGACTTTTTAGGATTTGTCTGCTGCAGGACTCGGGGTTACTCGGCCTAATATTCCTAGACACTTGCATTCCATTTCCAGAAAAAGAACCTGTGACTCAGATATTTAAGATGCTTCCTGATCTGCTCCTAACTAAGGCAAGCACCAGATTAGGTGCTAGGCCCTTGGCTTACGGCTTTAAGTATCATCTCTCATTCATCTTTACAACAACCTACTGAGAAAACGGAGGTTCTAAGAGGTTAAATAATTTACACTACCTCTCCCAGCTAATCTAGGACTAACATCAAAACCCACACTCTTTCAACTACACCCAGTTTTTCTCTCTCTTTTGCAAGTGTCTCCCCTGGAGATCATTCAAAAGCTTGCTTTGTAATCCCGTACACGTGAGATCACTGCACGCCATGCCTTTCTTTGGCTGTGGGTCCAGTTAGACATAGGGGCTTGGCTGCCTGGGAGAGACTGAGAGCCCTGAGGACGTCCTTTCCGCTGTAAGGGGCAGCCTCCTCAGTCCCCCTCAGTGAAGACTGGGCAGCGCCAGGGGAAGGGCCGCAGGTGGATGTGTGGGAGGAAGCTGGGCAGGAGGTTTGGTGCCCTGGGAATTTCTGGGGCCACAGCAGCTACATCAGCAGCAAATCGTACCGCTCTGTTAAAGGATATCATGAGCCAAACCCACAAAGGGCCTTTGGGAAGTGATGTGGCCCCGCGCAAACGTGAACTAGGGCTGTGCAGTCACTGTCTCCCTACCTCTGTGTGGATGGACATCGCCCAACCACTGGCATGTTTAAGCTCATTTTATTATGATTCCATTACTAACTGGCTAAGTGCCATGGAGAGCTGCATACAATACTAATCATCCCAGGGGGATGTGCGAGCTGATCTGAAGGAACAAAGATTGGTAAATGGCAGAAACAAAGCCGAAATGAATGCTTGTCAATAGTCCTGGGCAGACCCAGCTTGTAGGGTAGGTTTCGTGTCCAAGGACTCGTTTTATTTATTTAAACAGAAAGGCTCTGTTATTAGGTGTACAACTTCCACCGGGTATAAAATGTTCTGCGTGCTACTTGGCATAAGGGCATGCAAAAGTTTCCTAATATAATATTCTTGTAACTTGGAAAAAATTAGTAACTCCCACCATGCAACCCTAGTAGGATCAAGTGCTAATGAAGAAGATGCTCTAATAATTAGGCCTAGAGCCCACTGAATGTAACACCTTCCAATTAGCACTCCCCAGCATGACTGCTGCCATTATCATTAAACAACAAAGACAAAAATGGGTATCAATCCACATAATAGAAAATAATTGATGAAGTTGGAGGGCGTGATTATTTGTGATTACTTTACAGTCATGCACAGAAAGTAGAAGGACCGCGGCTAGTGGTTAATCTCTGGCTACCTCTTTGAAGATAATGAAATTGGCTTCCTACTGATGATTATTCATTAACAATTAATTCTTTCTCAGTGATCTGCCTCATTTTCAGCTTCTCACTACAAACATGCAATGGAATAATTACAAGTGGAAATGAAAAAGCAATTAGTGGCAGATAATGCCAACATCTGATTAAAAAACAGTAGAACAGATTAGCAGCTCCGCAACTGCGAGCCTGCTGTCTTCAGCAGGGAGGTGTAAGTCACCCAGTTCTACTGCACTTCACACTGTGCTTTCCCTTTATTGCCTCCCCTCCATCATGGCCTGCCACGTTCATGTTCTCTTTTATTCCAGCGGGTATTGGCTTGTTGTAAATACTTTCCACAGACATGATTTGTGGTCCTACATGCTGAAATTCTAAAAGGCGCTGTCTCATAGTATGGCTAAAACCTCTCTCTCTCTCTCTCTCTCTCTCTCTCTCTCTCTCTATATATATATATATATATATATATATAGAGAGAGAGAGAGAGAGAGAGAGAGAGAGAGAGAGAGAGAGAGATCTGTGATCTGTGATCTTTGGAGAATCACAGAAAATATCATCATACATCTCTCCACTTTTAACTTAACTCTAATTAAAAGTCTTCAGAAGAAGAAAAACACATTCCTAAATCAAAAGCAAGCACCTTAATTGAGCAGCTTAGGTCTTTTCCTACCTGCATCCATGTTTCTGCCGGTCTTGTAGGCTGGTTTCTCACCTTGAAGAGTGGGACTTAAACTGACAGTTCATGATTTGTACTAGATGTTTATTAAGGGTTAAGAGAGTTCTAAACCTTAATAAGCCCTCAATAAAAGATTCAGAATTTCACTATTTCCAGTCACCCAGCTTTTGTGTTTGCACTAAACGTTATATGGAAGTACATGGGGAAGGTCAAAACTATCAATTCTGGAGGCAAAAAGCCAAATTTGGAATATGAATTAATATAAAGGTCTGGTACGATTTTATCAAGAAATTTGACGTGGGGAAAGAGTATAGAACAAAAGTGTGTTAGGAAACTGGGTTTTGAAAAGAACCACATATTTTAAGTGATTTGGTTATAGTATACTACTTTACCATATCCACAAAGATAAAAGATAATAAAGAAGGCATGACATGGAAATAAAGCAAACTTTGATGAGCTGATATGGTGATCTTTATAACCATCTGAACATCTGTTCAGATTGGTCATTTCTTGTTCAGTATGGCCGTTGAAGATTTAAAGGATGCCTCTGACTATAACTAAATACTATTGAGCTCCTTTTATGCACCTGGAACTATGTAGGGTCATTGATGCTAATTAAATGTGTTATCTCAGGCCTCCACTAGCTCAAAATCTTATGGAAGAGAAAGACATGTGAAGAAATGAGTAGAATAAAAGGTGATGGTTGTTACATTTGGGGCATTTACAGGGCACAAGTGGGAGTTCTACAGGCTATGAGCAGGAGCAATAGTGACTGGAAAGACTCCATAGGCAGATGGTGCTTGAATGTAGCCTTGGAAGGCGAAAATTATATATATGGCCCAGGGAAAAACAGAGCAAAGGGCATTGCTACAAGTGGGAAAGATAGGAATCAAGGCAAAGAGATAGAAACATCCTGTCCTGGTTGGAGAATGTGGGGATTAAATACAGCTCAACAGCAGGGTGTCAGGATGATAACTGGGAAGAGAGAAGCTGGAGAAATGGAGAGCTTGCTCATAGAGGGCTTATATGCTAATGAATTCAACTTCATGCAGTAAAAAGCCTCCTGTTTCCTCAGATAGATAGTTTTTAAGAGAAAGTTTTTCTATTTCTACAGAATTTAAAACTCACAAATCGTATCCATACATCAATGATAAAAAGTTCTTTAGAAAGCTGACGTATCTTGACTTGTAAAACATGGCTGTGAATTTCTTAGAGTCAAAACATAAAATGGTGCATAAGGATAATGTTACCTTGGTACTAACTTTTTAGTATTTTCATTCTGGAAAACTAAAATGTCTGTGAAATCAGTGAAAAAAAGTCTCTGAAAGGCAGAAGGAAAACTAGAGCCACTTACTTGGTAGAATGCAAAGTCTAATAAGGTCTCACTTAACCAGGTATGTGGTCTTGATGAAAGTCATATGAAGTCTACATGCCTCAGTTTTCCCACCTGTTGGAGCTATCAAGGAGCTTATCAAGGTCAGTGCCTGACCCCAGAGAACAGGGTCAATAAACCACAGTCCTTCATCTGCTCAGGAAGTCTCTCCCAGGTTAATAAACCACAAACGTGCTTTAGAAAATATGGTTAAATACAACAAAGATAGAACAAAATGGATTTTTTTAAAAGAATAATGGATGATGGGTGAAAGGAATAGAATGCATTTTAGCAAACCCAACTAGGTATTATTAATATAACCTTGATCTGGAGGGTTAAGAGCTGAGATGAGAGAGAGAATGAGGCCACCAGCATTGAAGAACATTTCTCTCTGATGGGAACCAAGAGCATCCTTAGCCTCCCCACTGGAGCTGACAGAGAGAGAAAACAAAACCTTCTCGGAAGCCGGGGGATGCCGTGACTTTCCTTGACCTGGAATCACTGGTAGCTACCAGAGATATAATCTGAGTAATTTTTAATCTCTTAAAAGTTACATTATGAAAACTAAAAAATAGGTGAAATTTACCTTAATAACATATATTCTATTTAACCCAACATAATAAAAATGTTTTACCATGTAATAGATAAGGTTATTACTAATATATTTTAGTAGCTTTTTTGTACCAAATATTCAGAATATGATGATAATTTTATACTGACATCTCAATTCATGGCTGGCTACATATTAAATTGTCAAGAGCACATGTGCCGAGGGGCTCTCATACTGAACATTGCAATGTATGCTTTGTAATGTATGACTTATAAAACCTATCATCATTAAAATATATTTACTTTTGAATATATGATAAAATATTATGAGCATTAACACACAATATAATGTTTCCAAAGGAATCTTTTTAAGAATTAGATTCTTAATATAAATTACAGATATAGGTATCCTACCTCCCTTTCTATATATATATATATATCTAAATATATATATATATATATTTAGATATATATTTTTCACAAATGGTGCACAACTATATAATTTTAAAATTGTTTCTATAGTATAACACACTGTAAGACTGTCTGGGTTTGTATTATGATTTCACTAGGTTTTATCTTGGTCACTTTAGGAAATGTCTCCATACCTCAGTTTAATAAATAAATATAAATAGTATACATATATACAGGGATGGGCAAAAGTAGGTATATAGTCATGAGTACATGATACACAGAGTTTATTGTTGTATTATTATTTATTAATTATTGTATTATCTACTTGTTTAGTCTTATTATAATATTTTAGGTAATGATGGCTGATAATTTAACATACATTACATATATATTTTTAAATGTATACTAATATATACTAATATGCTAATATATATGCACAAGAGGCCTGGTGCATGAAATTCATGCACAGGAGGGGGGTGTCCCTCAGCATGGACTGCACCCTCCCACAATTCAGGACCATTGGTTCCTAACTGCTTGCCTGCCTGCCTGATCACCCCTAACCACTTGCCTGCCTGCCTGATGCCTCTAACCACCTCTGCCTGGCTGCTTCATTGCCCCTGAGCACTCGCCTGCTTGCCTGACTACCCTGGTCTCAGGATCTCCAGTAATCCTGGTCATTTTCAGTTGCTGGGTTTTTATTATATAGGATATATATATATATATATATATATACACATACACATATGTATATATATATATGTATATATATATATAAAATAAAGATATAAGGATTAAATAAAATTATACAAACAATTCAATAAATGTTAGGTATTATGATTTAATAGCTATATTATTTTATTAGTATTTTATTAATTATTTTACTACTCCTGTGTCATTCCACATTATAAACAGAGCAAAACTTATTTTCCAGTTTTCTATTAATGACATTTGGGTTGCTTCTAATCTTCAATTTTATAAAAATGCTCTCATGCATATAATTGTGCATACATCATTTTGCACATGAACATGTACGTGTAGAAGATAAATATCTAGAAGTGAAATTTCTAGGGCAAGGTTGATATGCTTTTTACATTTTAATCTATGTTGCTAAATTTCTTTTTACAGAGGCTCTACCAATTTATTCCACAATAACCACATATGACAAGGTCTATTTTTTCCTTTCACAAGATGTTAACATTTTTTTATTGTTAACGCCATTACAGATGTCTTCCCTTCACCCCCAAGCTAGCCCACCTCCACCCAGCCCCACCCCACCCCCTCTGGCATTCACCACACTGCTGTTTTTATCTGTGGGCTATGCATATATGTTCTTTGGCTAATCCCTCCACCTTCTTTCATCCAGTCCACCCCATTCTCCTCCCCTCCGCCAACTGTTCCATGTATCCAGGCCAATGGCTCTTATTTTTCTCATCAGTGTTCCACTAGATGTTAATATTTAAGATGTTTCAAAAATGAGATCTGAAATGCAATCTGATTTAAGAAATGTATCTGTGCTTGATTGAAAAAAAGCATTTTGAACTGATTTCAAATAAAAAGAAAATCATCAACTACTTCAGGTATTTTAAAATGTAGATGTTGGAACTCGTAGAGAATTAGGAAGAGATGGAGAAAAGTAAGAAAAGATCATCACTTAATTTATCCAATATTGTTGCTCATCGGAGAGTACTAATATTTCAATGTCTCACAATAATTAACAAGTTAATTTCACCAATTTATCACTTTTATACGTTTAATTATTTCTATAGATCATTTCAGATCACTTTACATTCAATTAAGAAATAAAAGTAGTGGACCCTTGATATTATAATTTAATTTATACAACATTAGGGTTTTATGACTAACTCATATTATTAAAATAATGTCTCAAAACTGGGCTTTTTGATTACTGGGCCGTGAGCTCCTACAGAGGATGATTATAAAAGGGCGGATGATGAAGCTCCTCGGAGGCTCCCTGTCCTCATTCCAGGCCTTCTCACCCCGGGGCAGGGCATGCGCTGTGCCCAGGAGCGTGCTGTCTGGGGCTTCCCTCTCATTACCAAGAACAAGAGAAAACAGGGCGACCCAAAAACTTCCTGGCAAGGCCACGGTGTGAACTCAGTGAGGCAAATTGAATAAACCTGACAATATTAATACCTAGACAAATCTATAAAAAGATTATACTTTAATTAGATTGACAATGAACATTTCTCTCTATCTCTTTTTCTCCAGTTGTGGCCACTAACGCCTTGAACATTTGCTTTCTCCTGGTTTTGCTACTCTCAATAAAGAAAGAGATTCCTGTTGTGGAGTGAGGGATTAAGGACCCAGAAATATCACGCTGAAATATCACACCAGCACATGTTATTGTAAAGAGAGGAAATCAATTATAAAATAGCTTCACTCTGGAAACTATTTTTCAGGGCAGGTTTCATATTGGAATTTTTCCAAATATCCTTTCAAGGAAAAATGAAGAGGCAAAAATTAGCATGTTGGGAATCCTCCTTCCTTTATGATTAATATTAGCCTTATTGAAGTAAGAATTTTTAGGGGTGAATTAGGCAGGTTTAGGGAATTTATAAAACTAAGAGGGTCCATCGGAAAAATCACAGGGCTACAGAGTTGCAAAAAAGTACATTTTCATAAGACAAGGGAACTGGGAGAGGCAACAATTACATTTCCATAAGACAAGGAAGTCAGAAGCAGCAGAAGTTACATTTCCATAAGACAAGGGAACTGGGAGTAGCCAAAAGTCTGTAGTTACAAAATAAAGGAGGGCCTCACAGGTCTCATGTAAAGTTTGACCTTTGAGCTCAGGAGTTGTTATAGTGACCAAATCAAAGGGGAATGGGTATCGAGGCACAAAAACTGTAGTCTTTAAACTGAATGGGGGGGGTACTTGGTGGGACTCCCCCTCCTCACGGGGAGTCTGTGCTTGTTTTTCAATAAACTTTGACCTTTGCTATACCATCGTTCATCCATGGTTTCATTCTTCGACTCTGACTGACAAAAAATCTGGGGAAGCTATCCTGCCCAGAGGAACATTGCATGTTCCAGTCCAAAAATCACATATCATTATCATATTATGAGTTCTTAAATAGGATGGATTATAGATGATAGATGGATGGATAGATAGATAGATAGATATGAAAAAAATATGTGTAAATATGGTAGGTGTGAGTTGATGGGGAAAAGAGAGAGGGCCTAAAACTAAAAGAAACTAAAAGAAACTTAGGGAAATACTATCTGAAGGGGAGGATGAAGATACCAGATACTGAAAAATTAAGCATATATTTTAATATTTACAAATTGAGAGTGTCTGATAATGCCTAACGGCTACCATCACAATTAGCTGGTTGATATTAATAACAGGAAAAGATCAAAGGGAAGGCCAGACGTTATAAGTGTGGTCATCTGAGCAGCTTCGCCTGGAAGTTACAGCTTCACACCCCTGCCTTCCCGCTCCTTGGACGGTGGGGGTGGGGGTGGAGTAAGGGGAGATGGGCTCATGCACAGTGAAGTCAGCGTGACGTAAGGAAGGTGCTTGCCTGGCCTGTCAGCCTAACCTGGGAAAATGGTAATTGCTAATAACTGCTGACAACTGCAAGGGCGCAAAATCCCCCAAGAAACCCTCTCCCTCTTGTTTTGCTCTTGCTTCCCTCCTGCTCCCTTGCACTCACCGTGCACTAGCCTGCCATGAGGCCTTCAGCAGCCCACGGCTGTGCAGAACCTACACACATGGACTGCAGCGGGGAGCACAAGCTACGCTAGCCAGGTGTTGGTCTGTGCTTCAGTATGGAGCAGGAACTCTGGGCAGTGGCCTTCATTCTAGCTCTGCTGAAGACAAGGCTGGACTCTTTCCTTAACAAGAAGGGGGAAAATAGAATTTGGAAATCCAGGGGTTTAATTCCATACAAATAAATATTACTCATCCTCCTGTGCCAGTCTCAAGAAATTCCTTTCCTAGTGACATCACAAGAATTCTACCCCCATCAGCAACAGATGGAGATATAGAGGGCGCCCTTCCGATAACATAACGACTAAGCAACCTATGTCATATGCCTCCTGGGGATAATCTGTGTGTTCAATTCCCAAATGACACCATTAAGCCATATTCTAACTTTTTCTTAATCTTCTCCTTATTACTTAACGTGAAATAAAATGGGGGGAAATCTTAAAAGACAACCCACCAAATTGTAAAAGAGATATGCATGACAGAATTTTTATCATGACAAACCCATTTAAAAGTAGTTAAGTATATTAGATTAGATATTTTATACTTTATATTGAGTTTCAAGTGTTTCCATATTCTCTAATTCTGTATTTATTTCTGTAAGAAGTAAAAAAAAGAACACTTTTCATATTTTAAAAGTTTGGTAAAATATTATTTATATACTAACTTATTTTATATCATGTATAAACTATTTAGATTTTATTGCCTGTTATTACAGAAAATAAATCATGATTCTTTTCATTTCTCTCTCTTAGGTTCTATTATATCTGCATACCACAACTAAAATGATTTCTCATTAGGTAAAGTTGTAAGATCAAAAACTCTATCTAGAGAAAATTAACCTGACACAAAGTTTTGGATGTGTTTATGTAAAATAAAATTTCCAAGTCGGGAAATGGAGAGAGAAAAAAAAGGTTTTCATAGCTGCTATAAATCAAAAGTATACCCAACTCTAAACAAAACGAATGCCCAAGCTACTGCTTTAGTGAGTTTTCCTATAAGCAAATACTTGATCTCTATACCAATATGCATTTCCACACTGTGTCTAATGTACTAATTCTTGTAACTGTTACCACAAAAGTGGTCTTTGTCTCGTGTGTGTGATTTCACTGGTCCTTTATCACAACCAGACATTTCTATGCTGTGTCTCATGATCACCAAGAGAAAAGACAATGAAGCTAAAGAGGTCACTCAATGTGTGTGTGTGTGTGTGTGTGTGTGTGTGTGTGTGTGTGTGTGTTTTAAATGAAAGCTGTTTCTGTGCAATAAAATTCAGGATAAGCCAACACCAAAGCACTAGTATAGAATATTCCGAACACTGATAGCAACCAACTTAGCCTCCTACTACAAAAAATAATGATGAGGTTAGTTACTCTTTTATTTACAGTGATTATAATCATTGGCTGAAATAGAGAAGGATAACCACTCTGATAATATTTGTAATAAAGGAAAGAATAATATTGAAAATCACAGTGTGACAAAGGAAAACATGCATCGAGTGTTAGCATCTCTGAAATTTTAGCAGGGAGCACTGATTTCAAAGGTGCTGGCAAGAGCATGGCCCAGGTGCCATGTACACTATTACATTGGCCATCTCCTTTTTTAGAGTCTGGTATCACTTTTGCTTGGCAAATCACATTCTTCATTTCCTCATTTATAAAAAGAGGATATTTAATTGGGTGGTTTCTAAAATCTTTTCCAGCTCTTGGGTTCTTAACTCTGCACAACAATCTTTTGGGGAGGGGATGTGAGCAGAGGGAATTAGACCTTTGTTGGGCATTTATTTATATTAGCTTATTCCATCTCCCAAACTACACTTTCACATGCAGCTCTTAATCTTTCTGACAGATAAAGAGCCAATGTTGAGAAACTGAGCAAGTAGCTTTTTTTCACACAGCTAAAAGGAATGGGAGAGTTGGAAGTCAAATCAGTAATCTGTGGTTCGAGCTCTTTCCACTCTAGAATGCTGCTTAACATTTTTCTTTGATTTTGCCCAATATTGACATGCAGTTCTGATTTGAACAATCTTTAGAATAACAGACACTCCAATGTTGTCCCCGGTTGCTATGGAGCCCTCTATCTGATATTCTGCTTTTCTGAGACCAGTGTTTACATATAACAGTGACTGCATATGTTTCCTCAGAGACAAATTTTCTCTATGAGAACTGAAAACATTAATCAAGCTTGAGTAAACGAATAGGTCTACACCTACATTTGCTTTTTATTCACTATTATATAAAAACAATACTTTGAGTTTCCTGCAAATTAGAGTGAGTTTTTTGCAAGCCTATATGGTCCAGGCTGTAGCAACTTATGCCTAGCAAGGGGGAGAGTGGTTGAAGAATCACTCTCATTACAAGCTCTAGTTCTCTCTGACCATGCACCATAATGGAGCTGAACCTCAGGGTGCAACCAGCCCTCATTCTAAATATCTGTGATGAAATTAATATGGATTGGAATAATGAAAACCAGTCAGCCCTCAGGCACCAGCTAGACGCAGGTGTGAACTAAATAGACTTGAACCTGTCCTCAAGGAGCTTAGAGTACAAAGCTTAATCATTTAGTGGAGTCTCGACTAGCCTCATGTGCCTATTTAAATATAAATTAATTAAATTAAATAGAAATTTAAAATAAGTTCCTCATTGCACTAGCCATATTTCTCTCTCTCTCTCTCTCTCTCTCTCTCTCTCTCTCTCTCTCTCTCTCTCTCTTTCCAGTCATCTGTTGATGGACACATAAGTAATTTCCATTTCTTGGCTATATAAATAGTGCAGCAATGATGCCCTGAAAATGGGATATAGGTATCTATTCGAGATGGTGATTTTGTTCCTTGGGAATAAATACCCAGAGGTGGAACTGCTGGATCATCTGGTAGTTCTATTTTTAATTTATTGAGGAATCTCCTTACTGTGTTATACAGTGGCTGTATCATTTACATTCCCGCCCACAGTTTATAAAGGTTCCCTTTTTTCTATGTCCTCGCCAACACTTGTTATTTTTTATATTTTTTATAATAGCCATTCTAGCAAGGAAACTCAAGAAACCTGGGTTTCAGCCTGGTCATCATTGTTGCTTAGCGAGGCACATTGTCTTGGGACAGTCAGGCCCCCTCTGTGACTTGCCTTCTTCTATTGTCTAAGGATTACGTATCTACTCTGTCTCTCAGAGTACTTTTGGCAATAAAATGAGCAAATGTGTAGTAATACATAAAGATAATGGAAATATTTAGACCAATGACTTCTAGAAGACATTTTTAAAGTTGACCCAGCAAATTCATATAATAGTTTCAGATAAAAAGACAATTTAATCACAGGTCAACATTTATTTCTCGATCACTCCTCCTCACTTAGCATCTGTTTGTCTTTTTACAATATGATTAAATCGCTTAAATGGTCACTTAATATGACCACATTTTAAACAACCACATTCCTTTAATTTAATATATATTGCCATATGGATAATATTCATTAGAAGCTCTCACAATTTCAATTTTTTTTAAGTACAAAAAGTCCACTAAGAGAATTTGGGAAGTTTTTTTTGTTTTTTTTTGTTTTATTTTTACAAAACGTATGTGGCTTTCATTTTTCAATACTTCCTATTTTCATTTAACTTTTTCTCACGGGACTTACCTACTTCTGCTTCTAATATGAACATTTAAAACACCAGATACTCACTGAAAAATAAAGCATATTATTTTAATATTTGCAAATTGAGAGTAAACTTTCAAAAGGGTCATTTGTTATTTTGCCAAACAGCCTTATACATTGATAGCTTCATTTCTGAGTTGGTGTAATCAGTTTTGAAGGGGAATTCATTGTGAGTGGCTAAGGAGGGAGGATTTACTTTGTTCCATAAAATAGCGTCTTTCTGATCCACCATGTATTTCATTTGGAGATTTTTTTTGTGTGTGTGAATGATTTACTTCTGAAAACACAGCCTTATAAACACATGAACCACGTGACTGGCTTTGTTCCCTTTGGGGCGCTTTCATCTTCCTGCCTCTCTCATGACATTATCATTTTCCCAAGATCTTAACTCACTTAACTCAGCTCTTCCTTTCACCATGTCCCTATGTCCTGTGGTCCTTATGAAATAACCACATTCACTTTTCAAATAAGAAATATGTACAGATTAGGCAACCAGGGGATTTGGGCTGGGTCTGTCCAAAGCCTGTGCATATGAGGCGGTCATACATCTATGACTTCCACCCCGGTCCAGGGCGCCCCAGGTTACCACTACTTGCTTCCATATGAAGCGAGGGTAGTTCCTTTTGAAACACTGCGCATCTTTTCATGGCCCTGCACACACTTTCCCCACACAACCACCCGTCTCCCTACAAGCTCTGTCTGGGATATATTTTCTTTTGTCCTCTCTGACAATTTATACAAGAGATTCTCCTTTTGATTGAACATTAGAATCACCTCAGTCATTTTTAAAACCATATAAATGTCTGAGCTTTACCTCAGACCACTCAAACAATATTTTGTCGGTGGGATCTGGGCATTCACTATTTTAATGTGCAACCAGGGCTGAGAATGAAGAGCTTAGTTGTACTCAGCATTTAAATACCAGCCTGAGCCCCACTTTCTGAATTAGATCCAGCCATTCAGCTCTGAAAATCCTTCATATACCTACATTATAATTCCTTATGTTTCTGTTATCATTTATAATTATTTCATTTTTTTCATTCATTCACTTAGTGAGTACTTGAGTACTAATTGACTGCCTATTTCTTGTGAAACCTTATCTTAGGTCTCTCAAAAAAATGATCTCTTTTCTACTAATTGAAACAACCTTGGAGACATAAGTTATATATATATTTTTTTTCCTTTAGCCAAAATAGACCTAATGCAGTTATAAGCTCATATTAAATCTCTATAAATACTCTTTTGTGAATAGCTACAGTTCTATATTTTATTCTTTTAGCTCCCCAGTTCTTCAGCAAATATTTATTGAATTTCTATTTACGTAAAAGATACTAGATGTTTTAGTTTTAAAGAATAATATTCACCTTGACCGACTATAAACATATTTACTTCTTTTATGGCTTTCTGTTTTAATGTTTTGAAGTGATTTTTGCTCTTTCCTATACTGGACAATGCATCCTAATGACTTAAGTGTATTTAATACTTCTCCTATGCCAGAAATTCTGAGTTCTTTGCATTTATTAATTCTTTCAATCACCTGATTTTGTGAGATAGTATCTACACAGGGAGTACCTTCTGAGAGTACATATGACTTCGCACAGGTGACCTGGATCCTTAGTAACTAAGCCAGGACTCTGGCCCAGACAGCCTGGCCTCAGAGCCCAGCATTGTGCCCTCACTTGAAGAGACTGATTTCTTCTAAAGAGACAGTTTTCAGGTAGAGAGGGATTTCTTCAATGCAGGGAACAAAGCCACAGTTTACTTAGATCTATTAGGTTATGTGTGGTTTTTGACTTATTGGAAAATCCTATCTATTAAAGAGGGAATATGCTAATTGATCCTCATGCCATTGAAAAAATGGCAGCACACACAGCCAATAAGGAGGAAATATGCTAATTGACTACCACACATTCAGAGATGGCAGCACCCACAGCCACAAGATGGTGGTGCCCAGTCCCCCCAGTCCCACCTGGGTGGCAAGAGCCCAGTACCCTCAGCCCCGCTGGGGCTACGCATCTGCCTCCAGAGTCCCCCAGTCCCCTCAGCCCCCCAGCTGCCCAGGGCCGGTCAGAGGCACAGGCAAGCCTCGGATGGCAGCTGCACAGTTGCCTAGGGCTGGCCTTAGGCCCAGGAAAGCCTCAAATGGTGGCTGCCTAGCTGCCCAGGACTGCCTAAGGCTCAGGTAACCAGGGCCACCCCAGGCTTGCACTGCTGGCAGTGGCAGCAGCAGAGGTGTGATGGGGTGTTGCCTTACCTGATCCCCAGGTTGCCTCCAACCTCTGAGGGCTCCCAGACTGTGAGAGGGGGCAGGCCAAGCTGAGGGACCCCCCCCCTCCAGTACATGAACTTTCATGCACCGGTCTTCTAGTTGTAAAATAATTGTAACACAAAAAACTGCCTTACTAGTACTAAAAGTGGATCTCACTCAAATGTCCCTGATATAACTAAAAGATTATGCAGAAGAAAAGTCTAAGAAATCTCAACAGTGAGTAGGAATAACCTAATTATTTTAAGTTCATCACTTTAGACTATTAAAGAATATTTTTAATCCTTATATAACTGCCTCCAGATGAGGTTTGCATTTTAAGTGACTGAGAGCAAACTTCTCTCTTCTAACTTCACATTTAATGATTTTTTTCAAAGAGGAAAAAGCAAAGGTTTCAGTTACTAAGTAAACAGTCTATAAATGTACATCCTGTCTAAAGAAGCCGAGAATATGAAACCAGAGGATTCTCAAGGTTTAAGAAAGAACAGAAAATTTATAGCCATTTTGCAAAGACCTTTGTTCCTCTAGACATTTTTCTTTCAGGTCTCATATAATTTCTCTCTTTTCCATAATTCATTTCCTTTTGTATTTCTATGTTTTGCTATGATTCATTTCTGAAGTCTCTTTTGAGCTGTGAACAAAAATTCCTTTAAAAATGTAAAGGCATTACAGAAAAATTTCAAAATAATAAACATTCTTTTCTTTTCCCCATTTATCTCCCTTCTATATCCATCCCAGTCTGCCAATCTCCTCCTCCCTTTGGTCCATCTTAGTTCCATGGTAAAGTCTTTGTATCTCATTCTCCACATATGTTAAATCACACAGCATCTCCTTGTAATAAAAACCAACTGCTTGTTAGGATCACCTAACTTGTCAGGAGTTAGGAGCCAGATGCTTCTTCCTTGGTGAGATACTAATATTGTTCAAAACCCAGCACTTAATATATTCAGTATCAAGCTTCTGACCAGGCACATTTAAGGTATAAATTAAGAGGAAGTAGTTTATGAAGTCTGATATCTAGACCGAGTTGACAATTGAATCAACAAAGAAAGGAGGTAATATAGAAACTTTCAGACGTATCTATCAAACTATGTCTCAACATTTAAAAAATATATATATTTTATTGATTTTTTTTACAGAGAGGAAGGGCTAGAAACACCGATGAGAGAGAAAAACATCGACCAGCTGCCTCCTGCACACTCTCTACTAGGGATGTGCCCAAACCAATGTACATGCCCTTGACCGGAATCAAACCTGGGACTTTTCAGTCCGCAGACTGATGCTCTATTTTCTGAGCCAAACCGGTTTTGGCAATGCCTCAACATTTTGAATGCATTGTCTGTAAGGGACGACAATATGTAGAAGTTTATGTAGAAGTTTGTCCTATCTAGAGACCATAGCAAAAGTTTGACATACCAGACCTAAGAAAATAGGTGGTAAACATCCATAGTAAATAATATATAAGCACATCCCAGTCTTCAGGTCAAAGGCAGAAAATGTTGATTGCTAAGCTACAGGCAATACAAGTATTCTTACCTTCCCAATATGGAAGAAGTTCTTGGTGTGTGTGTGTGTTTGTGTGTGTGTGTGTGTGTGTGTGTGTGTGTGTGTGTGCAATCAGTAAAACAAATATTGTTATTTTTATCTAAAGTGCTCAAGGATCTTTGAAAGCAGGCCCAGACTATCAGAAATAAATCCTTCTACTTCATACATGAAAATGGAAGTGCAACTGAGAAATTAGAAATCTGAGCAAGAGCTAGATTCATGTCTAGTAGCTTCACAGATATTTATTGGGCACTTAACCTATGATTTGCAAGATACTTTTAGGTTCTAAAATCGTGTTCAGTTTCTCTGTTCAGTTCCATGAACTTTTAACTGTAATAAGATTAATGAGTCTTTTTCAACATTAGCTTAATAATCTCCTTGCAAAATGAACTTGTATTTATATTTTGTTTATCCAAGGAAGTAACACACTTTCTGTAATCTAATGGAAATTTGGAACAGCCTTGCTCACAGCTGTCAAGAGATGAAGAAAACTAGAAATAAATCCATAATTGATCATTTTCTAACTGGTAGATTCACATCACAAACAGGCACTAGCAATGAACAATTCTAACATTGTCCATTATCTGCATTCACATTGCCAACTGCACACAAATTATGAAGCAAGGAAATGTCAAGACCTGTGCTTTCCTTACAGACCCCAGTTTGTCAACATTCCTCAACTGTTTTCATGCATGTTCTTCAAGATAAGAAAGACTCCACATCACAATATATATATATTCAGAATTGGTACAACAGCTTCAAACTGTCACTAAATCTCCCCAAACCACAAACAGTGCTTCCACAAAGCAACTGAAGTATTTTAAGCAATTTTTTTTTCATACAATGGTTTCTTTTCTGTTGACGGTTACTCTGCCTTGGACTGAAGGTCAAGGAAAACATGAGCTGCAACCTTTGATACCTCTCAGCGGCTGGTTTCTGTGTCATCCCTCGCAGACATTCAAAAGCGGGCCCTGAGGCGCATGCAACTGTGCTTTGTGCATTGGGCCCGCAAGGATTCAAGATACAAAGGCTCTCATTTCACTTCTGGACTTTAACCCACATTTTAATTGTTTCAAAAGAAGTATTTAACTAAGCACACTAGTACCTTCTCAGTTTAAACCACGGCACATGCCAAGGTAAGTTTTAATGAATATTTAGCATGATTTCCATACCTTCAATGAAAATAATAAATGGCTCCCCCTTTCTAAAAATGCTCCCCTTCTTGAGTAATATAAAGGTGAAAATAACCAAGATTCCTTAAAATCTCAAAGGTTATGGTTTTGTGATACATACTTAAGAGCATACTTTTTAGAGGTCAGGATAACTCCAGTTTAGATCCCCTAGGTGGCCTTGGAAAATTTTTACCTAATTCTCTGAGATTTAATTTCTTCACCAATAAAATATAAAGAAGAAAATTATATCTCACACACTTGGTGTGGTATTTAAGTGAGATCAAATGTCTGGCATACCATGGACATGCAGTAAATGTTAGCTCCCTTCGCTGTAGTGTAAAAAAAGAGCAAGTTCACAAGGTTTATCTTTATTTTAAAAATATATATTTTATTGAATTTTTTTACAGAGAGGAAGAGAAAGGGATAGAGAGCTAGAAACATCAATGAGAGAGAAACATCAATCAGCTGCCTCTTGCACACCCCCTACTGGGGATGTGCCCGCAACCCAGGTATATGCCCTTGATCGGAACTGAACCTGGGACCTTTTGGTCCGCAGGCTGAAACTCTATCCACTGAGCCAAACCGGTTTCGACACAAGGTTTATCTTTATTTTTTTTTTTTTTTTTATTTTTTTTTTTTATTTATTTATTTTTTTTTTAATAAATCTTTATTGTTCATATTATTACAAATGTTCCTCATTCCCCCCCTCCATTACTCCCCTCCACCAAGTTTCCATTCAACTCTCTGCCCTTTCCCCATCCCCCATTGTCCTCATCCATAGGTGCAGTTTATGTTCAGTCTCTTCCCGCCCCGCCCCACTCCCCATTTCCCCGAGAATCATCAGTCCACTCCCCTTCCATACCTCTGATTCTATTATATTCACCAGTTAATATTGTTCATCAGGATTTTTATTTCCCTTGGTTTTTAGACTCACTTGTTGATATTTATGTGTTTGTTCATAATTTTTATCTTTATTTTCTTCCTCTTCCTAAAGAACCCCTTTTAGCAATTCATAAAGTTCTGGCTTGGCAGTGATGAACTCCTTTAGCTTAAATTTATTTGTGAAGCTCTTTATCTGGCCTTCGATTCTGAGTGATAGCTTTGCTGGGTAGAGTATTTTTGGTTGTAGGTTCTTGTTATTCATCACCTTGAATATTTCTTGCCATTCCCGTCTGGCCTGCATGGTTTCTGTTGAGAAATCAGCTGACAGTCTTATGGGTGCCCCTTTATATGTAACTACCTGCTTTTGTCTTGCTGCTTTTAATATTCTCTCTTTGTCTTTAGCTCTTGGAATTTTAATTATGATGTGTCTTGGTGTGGTTCTTTTTGGATTCCTTTTGTTTGGGGTTCTGTGTGCTTCCTGGACGTGTAAGTCTATTTCTTTCACCAGGTGGGGGAAGTTTTCTGTCACTATTTCTTTCAATATGTTTTCGGTATCTTGCTCTCTGTCATCTTCTGGGACCCCCATAATTCTGATGTTGGTTCGCTTGAAGTTGTCCCAGAGGTTCCTTACATTATCTTCAACTTTCTGGATTCTCTTGTCTTCTTGCTTCTGTGGAGGAGTGACCTCTGGCTCTTTGTGTTCCAAATCTTGGACTTGATTCTTGCAATCTTCCAATCTGTTTTTAGGACTCTGCATAATATTTTTTATTTCAGAGAGTGTATTCTTCATTTCTTGTTGATCCTTTATCATTTCTTGTTGAACCCTTATTATTTCTTGTTGACCCCTTTTCATATCCTCATAGGTCTCATTTATTTTATCGGCCTTTTCTAAGAGATTGTTGAACATTCTTATAAGCGTGGTTTTGAATTCTATATCCAGTCGCTTTTTGTCCTCCATTTCTTTCGTTTGTGATCTGTTTCCTTGTTTCGACATTTTCGCTGCTTCCCTTAGGCTTTTACAGCTCCTCTGATTGTCCTTCAGGTTTTCTCTTTCCTTCTGGTTGTAGAATTTCCAGTCAGTCAACTTTCCTGTAGTTCTGGATAGTGTCCACTTTATATTTTAGTTGTATTTTTTGAAATTGTTGAGTGCGGCTACAGCTAGGCGTTTACCTCTGCCGCCATCTTGTTGCCGGAAGTCGACACAAGGTTTATCTTTAAATCAATCTTCTATTCTTGAGGAAAATAACCACATTTAAATTATAACATAAAGAAATAAAATTTCTGAGGCAATTTATAGGGCTCTTTACTTTTTGAAATAACACCTATGGTGGTTGAATAGCAATTCAAGAGGGAGGAGTAACCCACTTACATTCTATTATTCAAGGTTCAGTGGTAAAATGAAGAAAAAAATAGAAAGCCACATAAGTATAATTATTATGCTTTAAAATACTGTATTTTTTTTCTTATAGCAATATGAACCTTCACTTATGGTCAGAAAAGTCTCATGTGTTTTCCTTGAGCTTGTGAAGAAGAATCTGAAATTCAGCATCATTACCCAAACAGAAATTAAATTTTTAAACTTAAATTCTAGACAGTGAAAAACATCCTGTAATAACCAAGGGCAGTCCACAATCTTGTGGTGAAGAATTAAGTTTAAACTCAAATCTCTGAAGATCTATAGCTAGATAATCATGGGTTTACATCATTAATGGGGATAATTGATACAGAGACTCAAATCTCTAGTTCTAGCAGAGACGTCAAAGAATTACAACAGCCATGATGCCCATAAACCCAGTTTGTAACCATGGTTAACCAAATACTGGGGCAAGTTGAGAGGCTACAATGCAGTTTTGAGACAGTTAGATGATAGATTTGACAGATCTTAGTGGTCCATTGGATGTAGGAAAAAGAGAGGAATCAGCATTATGATCAGGTTTCATGAGTGACTACATTCATGAATAGTGTATAGTGGTGGATAGTGGTGAGACCATTTTTTTTTTAGATCAGGAGCACAAGAAGGGAAGCAGATATGGAGTTTTGAAGGAAAGATAAGATGAGTGTAGTGTGGGATGTGTTTGAGATGTGCGTGGGACATCCAAATGCGGATGTCTAGTAAGTAGGATGTTGTTAAATGGTAAGGAGGAGACTGGGAGTACAGGTTTGGAAGTATTAGAACATAGGCAACAACTGAATCCATGAGTGTGTACAAGATCACTCCAGAAAATATAGTGTAGAGCAAGGAGAGGGAAAAGCAATGGAAAATGTTTCTAAATATCCTTAAATTGGTCACTAAGAGGTGCTGCCTTATTAAAAAACTGAAATATTGAAACTATGTGCTACGATGGCATGAAGCAGTGTTGTTTAACATCAACACAAAGCTGCTAAAGCTGGAAATTCATTTTTGCTTTCTAGCGCCTTCAACATCCTTTAGTTCTACACAGTGTGGTTTCCTCAAGTTACCACACACATTTACTGCCTGGGCTGTTGAGGCCACTCAGTTTCACTTTATGCCACACAAACAAGCATGTGGCATGAGGTTACATTCCTCTAACCACACTTCTCATTATTCATGTATGTTTTAGAAAACATAGACCAGCACAAATAATCTTCTCATTTCTCATAGCTAAAAAGACCTGTGAAGATGATTGATATTACACACATTTGATAACTGCCCATTTTCCAAATTCCTCTGTAAACATTGGTGATCAAGACCTTTAAGAGACTTCAAGACCTCACTAACCACAGGATCGCTATCTTGCCTCTTTGTCTGGTTCTGTCAGTTATGAAACACTTTCTGCAAACTCCAAATTCTCTATTAAACTTTGCCACTGAAACAGCAGTCCATGAATATACTGTGGAGTAAGTGTTAAACTAAACCTTTCTGCCACAAACAAAATAATCTCAGGTCAGACATATTTTAATGCACAATTCTTAAGTTAGTTTCTTCAACCATTAGATTAGCAGCATCATCATAGTTGCTATGTAACATGAGATTGACCCATTTTATTTTGGCAAAATCTTTTAATATTCAAAAACTCCTAGTTGTCTCATAGTATCTAATTCACCAACCACTCCTATTCCTTGTCATTAAAGCCAGGGTTCTAAGTTAAATTTTTTAAAGTTACCTCTTAAGCCTGGTGGCCTTATTGAAAATGCCCAATCCACTGTCAGCTTCACACACATAGAATTAATCTTCATTTACGTTTTTATGTATCCTAAAGTTTCCTGTTGGACAGCCATTGAACCCTTTTTCTCAGCTACAGTATTGAATTCTATTACTTAAAATGTCTATTATAAAGTCAGATTGTTTCTGAACAAAGGCAAGAATAAGAAGATAAAGCTCACTATGATGGAATGGGTACAACCACTTCTGTAATCTTTGGTATCTTAAGGTAATTTTACTTCCCTGGGTCTAAAAAAACAAAACAAAATGGCATTTGCTGTCAGAATACCTAAGCAGGAACTGAATATGAAAGCCTTCGTTTACTAAGTTACCAAGAGTTTAGAAATCATGAAAGGTTAAATATCTTTGAAGTATTCCTCTACCTGTGTTTCCAATAAAGTGTAAATAAAGCTAAATGGAATTTTTTAGGAATTGTCATATTTTAAAAAGAGTAGTTTTCAGACTCTTTAAAAAAATAATAGGGAAATATATACCTTGCTTTGATCCAAGAAGGATTCAAATTGCTTCCTGATGATGAAGTGTATTATTTTTGCCTAGAATGAAAACAGAAAGCACATTACCTATTCCCCATTCATTCCAACTGGTTTGATTTGTCTTCATTAGTATCATCTTTCTGCAATGGAATGATGTGTACTGGATGAACAACTATGATGACGTGACCAGGTCTGAAGGACCAGTATTTCCAATCAGGCCTGGAGGTTCAGTATTTCCTTATATTCTATTCAGTCCAATTTAAAGAAAATGTTTTCTCTATTCTATGTGTATAATTATACACACTATTTTAACATATTAACGTTCTATTTATCTTGAATATCAATAGACTAATTGGTCATAAAATTTTAACTTCTAGGTTACTATAGGACTGTTTTATTGCATTTTATGTACTATAATTTAACAGTCTACTTGTCTATCTTTCTTAAAGAAGGAGCTTCTCCAGGATAAGAATGTATGCAGAGGCTGGCTGGCATGGCTCAGGGGTTGAGCATCAACCTATGAACCAGGAGGTCACGATTCAATTCAATTATCTGTCAGGGCACATGCTCAGGTTGCAGGCTCAGTCTCTACTGTGGGGCATGCAGGAGGCAGCCCACCAGTGATTCTCTGTCATCAATGATGTTTACATCTCTCTCCCTCTCCCTTCCAGTCTGAAATTAATATATATATATATATATATATATATATATATATATATATTACACACACACACACACACACACACACACACACACACACACACTAGAGGCCTGATGCATAGAATGATGCATAGAATTCCTGCAAGGGGCTCAGCCCTCACAGCTCCTTGCAGCCTCAGCTGTCCCTCACAGTCCTATCTTCATCTGGAAGGTCATCCAGAAGGTCATTTGGCTGTTGGGTCTAATTAGCATATTAGCTCTTTATTATATAGGACATAAATGATGGTAACTGCAACTGTGTTTTAAAAAACAAAAGAAAATCCTGGTTATTAGCATACATTATTTGCTATTATTATTGCTTGATGCTTTAACTCTGCTAAATAGTCAGTATGTTATCATATGATGATATTAAGGGAATCACTTTCAAATGTTGGACTTTCTATATTATTGGTTTCTTAAGGATATCTTAATTGAAATCTAAATATTTCACCGTATCCCTTTTTTTCACTTAAGGATAACAACCGAGGTATGTGCCTTTGACTGGAATTGAATCCAGGACCCTTCAGTCTGCAGACCAATGCTCTATTCACTGAGCCAAACCAGCTAGTATTTATTTATCTCTTGTATTTTGAGGTAGCACACTAAATGATATATTCTTTTATAGCTTATAAAATGCACTAGATGTTAAGTTTATATCAGCCCATGTCCCACAAAGGTTACAAACAGGAACCTTACAAATCAAGCTATATTAGTTAGTGATTTTCTTCTGTAAACTGCTACTTACCTTGGTTGTTAAGCATAAGCAAAACACCTTTGAAATAATTCAGAAGTATTAATGTATCACTGAAGATCTGTATAAATCAATTTATAGATTAACACTGAGCATTTTTATTTCCATGAAGAAGCCATTAATAATAAGCTTATTTAAACCTCAGTCACTGTATCATTTGTTCTTCTCACTGCTATGTCTGACCCAAGCTGGAAATGAAAATATTGATTTAATTGTTACGTCTATTCTCAGTCTCTGGACACCCATTTACCACCCCAAATGACAGTGGATTTGAATTCCATAGTTAAAATGTGGCTTCAAGAAAATTTCCAGAGCAGTGTCATGTTATAAAAATGAGACACACATGCACACACACAAAAAGGAGAGATCCTATATGAGAACAAGATAAAGAAAAAATATGAAAACCTTTTTTGCACATTCCCAAATAAAATAGAAAGGAAAAACAGAAAGCAAAAATTATATATATATATATATATATATATATATATATATATATATATATATATATCTCCCTAATATGCATATAGACCATCCGGCAGAACAACCAAATAACCAAATAACCAAACAACCAGTTGCTTTGATGTGTGCTGACCACCAGGGGATGCGTGTGGAACATGGCAGGCATCAGCAGCAGGCAGCAGAGTATGGAACATGGTGGGCGTTGGCCACGGCAGGATGGTGGAGCAGGTGAGCAGGGGTGCCAGACCAAGGCAGGGTGGTGGTCGCTGTCATCAGGGCAACCCTCTGGTGGTTACTGAAAATTCTTTGCTCCTGTAAGCCGCAGTCCCGCCAAGCACTCACACTCGCTGCCAGTGCCCAGTGCCGGCCACAATCTTCCCTCAGAGCTTCTCCATCTCCCCCTGCTCCTGAGGGGCAATCGGGGCCAGCAGCTGCCTCTCACACTCACTGCTGGCACTTGACCCAATTGCTCTGTGTTCTCAGCGCATGGGAGCAGGGTTGCCAGTAGACAGGGGACCAGCAGCCATGATGGGAGGGGCCAGGCAGGGGTGCAGAAAATGGACCAAGACCCACCCCTGTGCCCACTGCAGCCTTGCGGCCCACAGTTCTTTTCAAGGTGCAAGGATTTGTGCACTGGTTATTAAATAAAATAGAAAAATGGAAAGAGATGTATTTTCTAAAATAATATCAGTTTGGTGTAAAACTGTGAAGGTGATGATTTGCTGTGACATTCAAGGTTTCTTTACTCCAGTTTGCTAATTTTTAATGAAATAGTGAGACAGATGTAGTGACTACCAATGTGGAGTGGGGTGATGGTGGCTGATATTACAGTGCATAGATGGGGATGAGCTAGTATTTTAGACTGATCATAGTTCAGAGAAAGCAAGAAAACTGGTTCATTCTTTTCAAAAGAGTAACTATAATTTTCATATGTGCTACTTTCCCAAATAGAGAGCCTTATTCATCTTTGTATCCCATAGAATTTCTTCACATGAACAATTATTAATAAAAGATGGTCCAATTGAATGACAAGTTTGTTTTATTAGCAACTCTTGGGAATGATAAGGTTTTGTAGCTTGGATCAAGTTCCTATAATATTAAGAAATTAATGCTCTAGAAGTATGCAGCTTTTAAAAAATATGGATTTCTCCATAATATACTTATTTTAAATAATAAAAGTACAATTTTAGTTTCTTTGAATAAAGTAGCTCTTTGGGCAATATTTTCAAACTTAACACAGCTTTTATTTGGCTGCCTTTGGTAAGGATAAGATTAAGTAGATTTATAACTGAAAATTATACACAAACATATGAGTGCACATGCAGTTTGGACATCTTTAACAAATGTATTCTGAGATTGTTATATTCTAAGACCATATAAGAAAAATAATTTGTTTTACAAGGATGCCTCCAGCAAACTGTAACTTACACCATCATTCCCAACAGCCTGGTTTAGGAGACACTTGGACTCACAAACACATAATTAAATGCTTTGTCAAATAATAAAACACCTTGATTCTAGAGGCAGGCTTAGTCACCAAGATTAAAACATGGAAAATAACAAAAAAGGGGTCTTAAATTCAATTTTAAAATTCACCAAGGGTCACTGCCACCAGAAATATTTATAAGGCAAGGTTTGACTTTCTGCTTTTCTACATTGCTATCTTTTGCACCAGTTGTGTTATGAAATATGACCACATCAGCTCTAAAGGAGAAGATCATCCCATCCAGATTATGTTGTTTATTATATTCCACAAATGAGTGAGACCAGGTGATATTTATCTTTCTCTGACTGGCTTATTTCACTTAGCATAATGCTCTCCATACAGAAGGCTAAGAGACAAATGTAAACATGCTCAAAGTCACTAATCATCCAAGAGATGCAAATCAAAAGAACAATGAGGTACCATTCAGAATAGCTCCTCTCAGAATAGCTCCATCAACAAATGACAAGTGCTGGCGAGGATGTGGAGAAAAAGGAACCCTCTTATACTGCTGGTAGGAATGCAGACTGGTGCAGCCACTATGGAAAATAGTATGGTATTTCCTCAAAAAATTAAAAATGGAACTCCCATTTGACCCAGTAATGCTACTTCTAGGGATATATCCCCCCAAAAAACAGAAACACCCATCAAAAAGGATATCTGCACCCATATGTTCGTAGAGGCACAATTTACCTTTGATAAGATTTGGAAACAGCCTGGTGAGTGCATTAGAAAACCATGGTATGTCTACACGATGGAATACTACACTGCTGTAAAAAGGAAGGAATTCTTACCATTTGCAACAGCATGGATGAACCTGAAGAGCATTATGCTAAGAGAGATATATCGGTCTTCATGTTCCATCTTCAGTAGTTGTTATCTGTCTCTTACAAACATAGCTAATACTCATTCCACTGGAGACCATGACTTCTTCTTTTTACTCAATACAGAACAATTACAGAACAATTCAGGAGCTCAGTTTACAGTTGTGAGAAAGGAAATTGCCCCCAAAAAATCAACTTAAAAAAAACAAAGAAACAACTACCAATTAAACAACAACTACAACAAAAATTACTCTCCTATTACTTATCCATTCTAGAGTAAAACGCAATATCCCTGGTCTGCTCCACTATTGGGTTACCTCATCCCTAATCAACTCATACTGTGTCAGACTCCAAGGGCACACAGCTGAAAGAGATGATACAACATATCTCCAGTGAGTGTCCTTACCTGGTTCCCCTCAGATTCAAACACCTAATTCTAAGCCACCACGTGCCAAAAGCACACTCTGTTACATCTGCCTTAACATAAAGTTAGTTTCCTTGCAATACTCTTCTTTGAAAAAGTGAATCTGAGAATGGCAAGTAGAAGGTGACCATCTCCATCTCCTGTGAGTGGTAAGCTAGACTGTGGGTTCTTGGAATACTGCCATGATGACAGGTGGTCCTCTACATTGCTATTCAGGGCTCATATTTCTAAGTGCTGAGAAAGCTCAGTGATAGATGACATAACATACATGGCTACATATTTAAGGAATTAGTGTAAGTCAAGTATCCATCAATTCTGTCTGCCAGCATTTGTTCTCTGGAGTTAGAAACTGAGTTTTCAGATGCTCTGGTCTATCAAGGCATGTCATGTTAGGCTGAAAAGCTTTGTATGGAATTTTGTAAAAAGCCTGTTCCTTATTTCCATAGAGAAGTGAAGGCTCTTCTCAAAAATATGAGCCATAAAGCCTGGCAATTTATACCAGTTTTCTTAAGCTACTTATTAGCAAATATGAAACAACAGAAACTAGTTTTAACCTTGCTTCCATTACATCTGTAGTCTGAAAATGCACTTCCTTGCTTTACACATACAATTTGATAGACAAAGTTAAGCATCTTATTTAACAGTTACTTCTCTTATAAAAGTGAATCAAGGTTTTGCAAGTTCCACAAATGCCCACTTTGCACAAGCCAGAAATCACTATCATCCTATCAATCACTATTGAGTCATGCTGCTTTATTAGCTTCCACATGTAACCGATCATAAATTCGACTGCTTGAACTTCCTAACAATTTCTCAGACCCATCCTTTTCCCTCCATTACCACTGAGATGGCCATTGTTCAGGCACCATCTCCAGTCCAGTTAATTACCATTGTCTCCTGAATCTAGCTCTTTCCATCCATTCTGCATCCGACTGCCATGGTGTTACTTCTAAGAGCCAGACCTAATAATGTCCCTCCCTAATTAGAATCATTTAAGACACCTAACGGACTAAAAAGGATAAGTCCTAACAGCTTAGTATATCACACGAAACCCTTAAATAATCTTGTCTGGCATTTGCATACCCTTCCAGTCTTACCTCTCATCACTCACCTCACTCTGCCATCCCATGGATTAGCAAAATGCTTCCCACTTAGTAGACAATCAGTTGTTAGACCAGTTATTGAACTGTTTAAAGACACTGATGCAGAGAAAAGTTAAGTAACTTGCTCACTGTTGATGCAAGCTGCCAAATATTGTTTTACAGCTTAATACATCTATTAACTAATAAAAGAGGTATGCAATTGTATTGCTCTTCACATGCATCCATTAGCTCACATTTTAAAGAGACGAGTGTTGGCCCTGAGTAAAATTTCTTCCTCCCATCAATAAGACCCATAATAAAAATTGGATAAAAGTGTGGTTAGTCTCTGAATCAAGTTCAGAAGTTGCTCCAGTGTTCACCTTCTCTATTCAATACCTTCCCCAGTTTGGCACTTCACTCTATAGACACATCTCTTCAAATACATGCTGTGAGCTGCTTTGCCTATGCTTCCCCTATGGGCTATTTCAGGGAAATTGCCAGATTTCAAGTGAGGTGTTGGAGGAATGTGTGGACTCCAAGCAACTGTGTGCTACTTTGTCATGATCCCTTATTTCTTTACAATTTGCAACTCTATAAGTCACAACATAAACATAATTTTAAAGTAATTTTATTCCTATGTTCTAACTCCCATAGGAAATTTCACTGTGCTTAATGCATTTAATAAATCAAACAAAAGCAGAATGTGATATAACTAGGCATAAAAGGCTTTCCCCTGGATAAAAATTAAGTTCACAAACGAGCCAGGAGACTTGACCATTGGGAAAGCAACCAGAATGTCTGTAGGGGGAAGAAAAGGCAATACACAAACAATTGCATATGGTTCATTGTTAAAATGCCTCCTGCCTCTTTCCACTGACATACTGATACTGTTTATGTTTCATTTACTCTAAATCTTAGAACTTTTTAATGTTACCCTTCGACAAGGATCATCATAGAGTGATAATATATCAGGCTCATGTAACTTCAAAATAGTGAATTATGATTCTTTCCGCATGAACACTTTAAAGCTCCAATTTCTTTTTCTCTGTTCTTCCCAGCATCTCCAATATTTCAGGCATGTTCAGTAAATTAAATATGATTCCTGCCCTTGGTATTCAGTGCCAATATGTGTAGGAAATTAAGCCTTATACTCTTCTCTCAATCTTCTCTTCACCCTTGAAATCTATAATTCTGGTTTTGTAAAAGTCAAAGATATGGCCAATTATGTCAATAAATGTTGTAAGAATCCTTAATACTATTACTTTAAATTAATTTTATTAAAAACTTATACTATATACCATCTTGTGGTAAAAAAAAAAAATCTCTATGGACAAAGGAATAATTATCCCTAATCATAGGGAAGATTCAACCAATTTTTCTCTGTCACATCATTAAATTGTATGGCCATATTGATAAATTACTGGGTTGACAATAATGGAGAAAAAGAAAATATGAAGATTTTCATTTCTCTGATATGCTTTTAAAGTTAAGATTTTGCTATTTTGGTTGTGTTTGGGATTACAAACTCCAATACTTGCTTAAATACAAACTAGGTCTCAGAAAGCTACCTAATTTCCACTAACCTTCAACTACCAAATCTGGAAATTAAAAGTATTAGATTGAACCATTTAGTCACTGTTTCCTAAACTCTCTTCTATTTTCAGCACCCTGCAATTTCATTATTCTTCTTATACATTATAATTTCTAAATCCCACTGTGCTAATTTTCATGCATTTCGGAAGTGTCCAATTTATTTTATTTATGGCTCAATGTTAGAAGAAATATTTTCTTTATGTGAACATTGAGAGAGCGTAACATTTTCTTGTTACTCAAAAGGAAGAAACAAACCCCGGGTGGGTGATATACATTATAAAATCTCTTACAATTATTGTCACTTATTTACCATGATCACATTGTGAAAATGGAGGGCCTGAATATTTTATTTCTGATTGGTTAAACAGCTTTTCTAGAATAAATATTTTTTTCCATTGGTCTTTCAAGACAATAAAAGATGTTGAAAGATTTATAATGGCTAAATCTTTATGTAATATTCATTATTAAAAGACTCAATGCTTTAAAAATATGATCTAAATAATCTTCATGTGTGGAGTAGAAGTAGGTTTTTTTCTATGTATGAATATGATGGAGCTAAAGCACCAAGAAAGTTCTCCAATTCTTTGCTTAAGAACAGCAATGGACTCCAACTGCTTTCAACTGAGTAGTGAATAAAATATTGTGTGGTAGTAGGAACTATGTTAAGATACCTGCCTAACCCATATCTTTTTCCTTGAGAAGGTCCTCCAATGTCACTTAGCAGCCATTTTTGTACTTTGCTCTTGCCCTTGGTTGATTGGACCCAAGAATGAAAGCCCTCCTTTAACATTGTCAATCCATTGGCTAAGTTCTCACAATCAATATTCCCAAGATTAGGTCAAGAGACACTGACCATTTGGTCAGTGGAACTTATGCTGGAAGGTCATGCAACCTAAAAATGGGTGCCAGCCTGGCTGGTATAGCTCAGTGGTTAAGTGTTGACTTATGAACCAGGTAGTCACAGTTCCATTCCTGGTCAGAGGATATACCTGGGTTGCGGGCTCCATCCTGGGTTTGTGATGTACAAGAGGCAGCTATCGATCATTCTCTCTCATCATTGATGTTTCTATCTTTCCCTCCCACTTCCTTATTCTCCGAAATAAATAAAAATATATATATTTAAAAACAAATGAATACCAGGTGCATTCCAAAGTATCAAGAGATATAGAAGAGAGGAAGGGAGACAGGAAAGGAGAGACAAAGAGAGCTATATTACTAGTCTTAGGTTATGATAAGAAAATCTACATCTCCAATAAATTTTTCTTAACTAAATCTGAGTTGATTTTTATTCAATGTAACAAATACTTTCCTAAGGCTCACTGACTTTAATTCATTCCAAGATTATCTTTCTAAATGCTCTTTGACTGGACCAATGTGTAACCTAGTTACTCCTAGAAACATTTTCAAAAGTAGATAAGGCAATTAATAGGTATAAGATAATTATCTAATCGCATAAATGTTAGCTCTGATCAATTACACTTACTAAAGTATGACCTTTCTTTCTAAAAATATCACTGTCCTTCCCAGTCAACTTTAGGAAATAAAGTGTCTAGAGAGTGACCCCATACAGATCCTTGATTTTCCCTGGCACTACTAACTGTTATAAGAGAGTATCTGTTATGAAAAGTGATGGCAATTAAACCTGATCCATAAGAGTTTTTGTTATTTCTAATTACTTCCTGAGCCCAGAAAAAGCACAAAGCTGCTTTAAAACACTTTTTATTTTATACATTTTAGTAAATTAGCACGGGAAATGGTTTAGCACATAAAAGTTTTGAAAAAGTATGAGAATTTTACTTCTGACTTCAACAACTGATCCCCTATTCTAAATTCTTTTTCTGTGTACATCCCTCTAATTATATGGGCACATATGGGTATACAACATCAACTAGAAAAGCAGAACGATTATGAATGACACAGAAAAGAATTTTATAATGGGGGTTTGACCTTACACAAATGTGGGAGCTGCTGATACAATCTTTGCAAGACCGTATCTGATCTGGTGCTAGGCCTGAAGATGGCAGGAATGAAAGGAAGATGGTCCTGAATTGGAGAGAGCAAGGATACACTGGAACCAAAGCCGGTCACTCACAGCCTCCAGTTTGGATGATGGGGGTGTCCTGTAAGAGGAGCTGGCTCCGGAGTTAGAGCGGATGAGGATCTGGCAGGAACTGCAGGCCACCATAGCCCCGCACCCACAGGTGAGCCAGCGGAGAACAGCAACATGCAACAGTTGCCAGCAGAGCATGGAGCCCTGAACTACCTTCCAAGCAGAAAAGAACAAAGCTTTGTGGGTTGTATGGCTCATTTTTATTTAAGATAAATCTACTTGTCTCCTACTGTTGGAGCTATTTCCTCCAACACAGTTTCTTAATGTTTGAAAAGTCATGAACCCACATGAGAATGTGTGATATGCACTTTCCTCTAAAAAAAAATAGAAATAAATATGCATTGATATATAATATCCCTGCCTTTCCTTCACTTCCATCTACCAAATCTTATGTAGATTGTCTACTGCCTCTCATATTAACCTGGAAGTAGTTAGGCAAGGATTTCCGGGGAGGTTATTTCCAATGTAGCTAAATTAACACAATGCAAATCCATCCCACAGTGGTTGTTGCTTGCTGACATCCTCTTATCAATGAGTTACAAAGCCAAAATTTTAACTTCTTATTTTTTCAAGCAATTTTTGTCGTTGAAACAAGAAAAATTATATCATGGCTATGTTTCAAGTTTTCATTTTTATTACCAGGAACCTACGCTAATAGGTAAATAATTAATATGAATAGTTCGTGTCAATTATATCTGAATTGAATTGCATTCAATTTGGTTAGGTTCTTTGCAACCCCGAACCTGGTACTTCATCTGATCCCTTCATTTTATTCATGTCAATGTCCCTTGATCATCAGGTTGAGCACGTATTTATTTCTCATTTCCTTTCACTCCCCAGCTCTGTCTGGAGCAACTGCCAATGATATACAACACATTGCAACTCATCCTTAGTTCCCATGGCTCTTTAAATTATTCACACTGTAAAGAGAGGGTGTCTGATGACAAAGAGCTTGAACTTCTAACATATCCATCCAAATAAACACTGAGTTACTGGAGTTGTTGTATTGACTTATTTGAAGACATAAACATAGCACTTAATTTGTTTTGCACTTTGGCTACTTGCAAAGCTTTGTGGGTTGTATGGGTTCATTTTTATTTAGGATAAATCGATTTATCTCTTACTGCTCCTCCAATACACTTTCTTAATTTTGAAAAGTCATGAACCCACATGAGAATGTATGATATACACTTTCCTCTAAAAAATACAAATAAATTTGCATGGTATATAATTTTAGAAGAGTCAGGGACCCTCAAGACCCACCTATAGATCCTTGGGAATACTCTTATACCCCAAATTAATGCATCCTACTCTTGTTTAATGACAATGGTTATGAAGAATACTTGAAATCTATAGGATATTAATTTAAGTGTATCATATTACGTTGAAATCTCCTTGAGGTGGAGATGCTTATGTCACATTTTTGGAAGACCATATGGATATCTACAGTAGGGAGTCTCTGTCATTTTGAAACTGTTTGGGGGTTTAAAAGCTACATCTCTCCATCCAAACTCTTTTATATTTTTATTACTGTTCAACTACCCATTACAATTAGAACCACTGGTGTTCTAACAAAGTGCTTTAAACTTAACCTGTGCATTCAATATATTTTACATCACCAGATACTAAAGGGATACAGGGGTGGGCAAAAGGAAGTTTACAATTGTAAGTATGTGAAATGGAAAATCTAATCTTGTGTTATTTATTTATTATATTATGTATTTCATTATTCCTTATGAAAATGTTTTCAAGTTTTCTATTCATAGTTTTCCATTTCACTCATGGACCTTACAGCCCTTTCATTCCCATGTGGTGCTAATATCAAGGTTTGTAGGCAATCTCCACAAAAAGGAAGATATTTTAGTTTAGTAATTAAGCCCGGTCGTATTTAGAAAGTAGGTCCCCAGAATTTTTAAAATGTCCAGTTTTGCATGGAGAATGTTTTCCAGCTTACACATATCTGTATAGAGTGTACATTATCTAAATCACAAAGTGAGGTTCTGATTTGTAATTTGTTCTGGCATGAAGTTATGAGTGTCACATCTGTTTTGCACATGTTTCACCTTTTTGCTCCTTTTGCTCACTACTATAATGTTTACCCCAAGGTTTCCAACTGCAAATGTTTTAAACTTTCAATCCTTATTCTTAAAGATAAGGGATTTTTTTTTTTTAACTCAGTAAAAATGTTATAGTATTAAGGTGAGGGAATCTATGGATTAGAAAACAGGAAGGCTTTATTTATTTATTTATTTATTTAGTCTAAAACTGACTTCTCTTTGCTGAGGTATCGAGGGACCATATGCAGAATTATTCCAGTATTACTCTGCCCTCCTGACGGCTGTGGTCTTACTGCACATGTGGCATTTGTACAGATCAAGGGATGTGGGCACCAGGCCCTCCTGTGTGGTATGGCTTTGGGGATCAGCCAGAACTCTGCCTGTCTCGTTCAACTCCATCCAGGTGACTCCCAGACCAGTAAGGAAGAGGGGAAATGATTGAGGGACTGGTATGGATATGATGCATCTGGAAAGTAAACCCCTCACAGTAAAGTACTGTGGGTGGAGACAAATATATAGTATATGCTAAATAACTAAGTTTTTTTTTTCACATACTTGCCCATTTCAGATAGCTAGCTAGTAAACGGGTTTTTTAAAATCCCTTGTCTCAGAGAATCCTTCACTCCCTGAGGAGATTCAGCTGGGTGATTGGGAGTGGGGAAAAGAAAAGGGTGGTTCTGGGAACAGAGATTCCTGGGGTTGGACACTAGATACAAAGAAGTGTGTGTGTGTGTGTGTGTGTGTGTGTGTGTGTGTGTGTGTGTGTGTGTGTGTTGGGGGCAGTAGGTGGGGGTGTGTGTAGAAGAGAGAGGAAGGGGAGGTGGATGGGTTCCTTGTAAAATCAGAAGTCACATACATTGTGAAAACAGGAACCATCAATCATCAGAGACCAGAAATAAATAAACGTGTAAAAAAGTGCAAGGGTCTTATGTTGAAAGAGCTGCTCTTCTAAGAGTCTGAATTATTAAGATTTCTAGAAGCCTTACTTTATTTTTTAATTAAAAACATACTCACACCCTGGCCAGTGTTTCTCAATGGTTAAGGTGTCTGCCCATGCACCCAAGGGTCCAGGGTTGACTCCAGGTCAGGGCAAGTACCTGGGTTGCAGGTTTGATCCATGGCCCCAGGGTGCATGCAGGAGCTGGAGAAACCAATTAATCTCTCTCTCTCTCTCTCTCTCTCTCTCTCTCTCTCTCTCTCTCTTTCTAAAAAATCAATGGAAAAATATCCTCAGGTCAGGATTAGCAAAAAACACACATATTCACAAAACAAAGAAGTTAACCTCTGTTAGCTGTTTTTCATAATGAAGGTGAATAGGCCAGCTAGAGCCTCAAGCTATCTTTCCCCTAATTACCATATGAATTCATCTCAGCACCATCACAGGGTAACTTTAAGTAGATATGCACAAGCTAAAGCATTCCTTAAAGTGCAATCCTCTATGTAAGCTAATGCTAGACACAATAAAAGAAACCAAACGTGTTAAAGTACAAGGTGAAAATTCATAAGAATTCTTTTTATCATATTCAATATTGTGCATTTGTGCAAATTTATCAAACTTCTAATTTCTCTCTACAGCTATAATTGAAAAGATCTAATTTGGGAGATGTCAATTTTGCAATTGTCCTATTCTTTGAAAAATTCTATCAACTGAAAACATTAATTGAATGACGCTGGGTGAGGAAATCACTAATGAAAACAACCGGAAATCCATTCTAAAGCAATACTGTAATTTGGTTGAACTATATTCCTTGCTAAAATACTCTCAAAATTAACATATAGAAGAGAGGGGTAAGTTGCTTTGAGAGTATTTCTTTTACAAAACTGTAACTACAGAAAAGGTTAGGAACATAAAGCTTCCTAAATCTGCCTAATTATATCTTCACATATAGGCATTTTAATGAAGAAAGCACAGTAATTGCTACTCAGGAGTAGTAAAGTATACAAACCTATTTATTTTTGTTTGAAACACACACAGCTGCCCCTTTGAAAGCCTCCAGGAAGAGAAGTTATATGACTCACCATCACAGGAAGTTCCCAGCATTTATGGCTTACACATAAACCCCCCCCCCCCCCACACACACACACATACCCATGTTCTTTACACTTAGTAGTGAATGGCTAAATTTGAAAATGCTGTCTTATTACTGAAAAATTACACTACATTCTGTCATCTAAAGACTTCTTTTATATTCAGCAAATTTCTTAAACCCAGGGTGTAAATATGAGTGTAAAAACACTCCATTAGCCAAGCACCTTGAAAGTAGCTTTTAAAAAAATAAACTTTCAAAGACATCAAAGTCATGCTTATTTGGAGTTTAGATCTACTTTACTCTTTGTCAGCATTTTAATTTTAATTGATTCAGAATTATGCCTCAGACAGTTACTAAGATACCTGAGAGTATAAATATAAAAAATGAAACAGACTTTCTCTTCCACAAAGGAAATTTGGCATCCTATTCATTATCTTGCATGGCTAGTAATATTTTCACTGGATAATGTTGGGTGGTGGGCAAGGACTGAAGCAAAGGACAGATAGCACTTGGGGAGAGGAGAATTGTGTCCATCCCTTGCTATTCCTGCAGTTCATTTACTCACTCTGAGCCTCAGTCTTCTCACCTATAGAATGGCGATTATACTGATTACCTTACATTTGTTGTGAAGACTGGATATTATTTCTGGAAAACACACAGTCCAATATCTCAGACATGAGCCCTTGATGACATTGATTTATCATGATCATTGTTAAGAATTCTGATCACAATTGTGGCACATATCTGTGCAGCTCCCTCAAATCCCATTGGGTTTTCCTGAATATGGTGCTTTCACTTCCCAAAGTCACACCTGTGGCACTCATCATCAGAGGCTACCCTTTGGCTGCCAAAGCCTACTTTTCCTGCTGGACAGAGAACAAAAAGTACCAGAGATTTATCTCCTCTGTGTACAGCCAAGGCCACTGACCTTGGGTGGGTATAAATGCCCTAATTTCTAAGACCCAGGCAGTCTGAGGTGTGGACCACATGCCTTCGGAGCTTCTTCCGGGGATTGAGACAAAGTCCACCTCCCTGGAACCACTGGAACTTTACCTACGATTATATCCTCGTTTGGACTCCTCACCTTCACAGTCCAACTGTCTGCTCCTCTTCTGTTTTTCCTTGAGGGCATTTCTTAGTAAACCACTTTTCTACAAATCCTCATCTGAGGTCCTGCTTCTAGGGAACCCCAATCTAAAATAGTGATGTAGAGGGATGTAGAGGAGGAGAGGAAGAAGATGAATGTGATTGTTAATTTCATGTGTCAACTTGACTGGGCCAGTGGTGCCCAGATGGTTAGTTAAACATTATTTGTGTGTGTTTGTTTGTAAGGGAATGAGATTAACATTTGAATCGGTAGACTGAGTTAAGTAGACTGCCCGCTTCAGTGTGGATGGGCTTAATCTTATCTGTTGCAGGTCTGAACAGAATTAAAGGCCGAGGAATTCATTCTCTGCTTTGTGGTCAAGCTGGGACATCAGTCTTCTCCTGCCTTTGAACTTGAATTGGAATTTCTACCATCAGCTCTTCAAATTCTCAGGTCTTTGGACTGAAGAGCATGGGGTTTCTCAGCCTCCATAACTGCATGAGCCCATTCTTTATTTTATATGCATGCGCGCGCGCGCGCGCGCGCACACACACACACACACACACACACACACACATCTTCCCTATTAGTTCTGTTTCTCTGGAGAACCCTGACTAATACAGAGGAAGATTCAGAAGTAAATAAGTTCATAACATTTTTAACTTCCCCTGAATTAGATTAAAAATGGGGAGTGGGGACAATAAGCTTGAGTACAGAGAGCGTTTTTAGGTTTTTAGTAGCTGATGAAGCCAGGACCAGCCCTCCTCTCTCCTTCCCCAAGGAATGTGTGTGTGTTGGGGGGGGGGGGGTGGTTCAGAGGGGGAGGGCAAAAAAATATATGAATCAGAAGATACTTTCCTTTACTGTTGGGTTCCCATGTATACACTACTATCCATTTTGCAACATTTCTCTGTATCACTCTAGAATTATGCTCCTATGAGCTTCCTTAAGGTCGGCTACTTAAGAGTTTACCTGTGATTCCCCAATGGTCATTGAATATTTGATGCATAAATTAATGGCTGAATAAATTAATAAAATAAACTTCATAGAATCATTGCATCAGTGCCATATTTGAGCATAATATTTTATAAATGTTTCTTTAAGAGATTACAAAGCATGATGAGAAGGATGAAATGTCCTAATATCTATAAAATATAACTACTTGGAAAAATTAAGAGATATAGATGCATTGATGAAGCAAATATAGCAAAATGGTAGAAATTATTAAATTCAGATGATGTATGGATGGATGGCCACTGCATCATTTTTCAACTTTTCTGTGTATTTGAATATTTTAATAAAAATATACAAATAAGGGGCTATATGAAGCTACACAGAAGAGAAAACTAAAGCCCAGAGGGGCCAAAGGATTTCCCTAGGTCACAGAACAAGCTTCTCCTCATTCTCTGTGATTACTTCTCCCTATGAAAGGAGCCAGGATTCTCACTTAGAAGGATTTCCTGAAGTAAAGTCAGATTTGCATTAGACTCCACACTTGGCTATTTCTCCTCCCGAACCCAATAGAAATAAATGCACAGAGATTTCACCAAAATGTGAAAGAGTGTGACTGCTCCCATCTTCCACTCGTGACAGTAGAGGTGGCCAGGTCACATCTCTCCGGCCCACGAGCAAGTCTGGGAGTAGACACAGAGCACTTCACCGGATCTGCTTAGCTAAGCTCTAAGACGGCACTTCTCGGTTACATGCTAATCCTGGTGTTTTGTTTGTGGTTAGCAGTATTCTTTACTGTACACATGGGGTGTTATTCAAAGAAAGCAAATTGCTTGGGGGAAATCTAGAGGATGCTCTCCGCTATACGAGGAACTTCTGCATCCATAAGAAAATGGATAAAGGAAGCAGAAAGGAAAGATGAGTTTACCCAACCTAAGCTGCAATATCTACAGCGCTCTGATTTTGTTTTAAAGAAACATCCTTAGCAGTTGGTGAGTTCACAAACATATATTGGGTTCGTTTTCTCTGTCCACATCCATCCTAGTGCAAGGCTATCACAGGGCAGATAAAAGAAAAATGCCAAGAGCAAAAAAGGTACAGGCAGAGAACAAACAACCTCCCTGAGCAGCGACTTCCCATGGAGCACAAGCTTCAGAGCCCCAGGGGATGCAGAGATACCACCCCACTGGGGAGAGGAGCCTGTCAGATCCTTAGAGATGCTCAATTTTGTTATTCTCAACTTTTTATATAAACTCGCTATCTTGGGACTGCTCTAGAGAGGCTGGCTCTATGCTTTCTTGCTTACCAGGTCAAATAACCAACACCCAACACTCCACCAAATTTCTAAGCATTTATTGGGAGATCCTTGGGGTCAAAAGTCCCTCGCCTGTCAGCTCTGCAGGACAGACATCTGGGGGGCCAGGAAACTCTCCCTGTAGCTAGCTTCTGGTCGTCAGCAGCGAGCAAAAGACAGCCACCGCCCCTATGGAGCTTAAAGTTCAGTGATAAGAGAAGCATTAGACATCAAATTAAAAAGAAGTTTTAAATATTTCAAATTCACAGAGGTTTGCAAAAGGGAAAGGGGACCTCAGTCATGTAAACAGGGAAATCTGTCTATTCATCTATCTGACCGCTCACACACACACACACACACACACACACACACACACACACACACATTTTACTATAAATACCCTGAGAACCTTGCTATCAGCCATAATATCTTTGGTTGCAAAGAACAGTTGTCTTAATTAATAGTGCTTTAGAGTAAGACTAGATGTCAGGATAAGGAAGGCAAGATCTCAGACAACAAGCCAGGTCTCCTGGGAACTCAGGAGTCAGTGAAGCTGAGCCTACCGAACCCCTAAAAACTATGGGAACCAGAAGTACCTCAGCTTTCCAGGGTGGCTCTTGCTACTCTTAACTCTTTGCACCCCAACAGAAGGGCTGCACAGATATCAATTATAATACTGAACATGTTCTATGTATTAGACATTGTTATAAGTGCTTTACATTTATTTGTACATAAGAAGAGGACATTAAAGCATAGAAATTTAAGTGACCTCCCAAAGTCACAGAGTGAAAATTTGGACATGAGTCTAACTCCAGAACCCTCATTTGTAGACATTTATGTTCTTATTAATTATTTAACTTTACTCTGTCTTTTTCCATTACCACCTAACTGTCTCATCCTCCACTCCACATATCACACACACTCTTGTTTGTCTTCACATCCCGGCCACAGACTTTGCTCTGTGTCTTGATAAGCATAAGCTCCTGTTCCAACTAATAACTTACTTGAATCACTGTCTCTCAAGTCAAAATTTTGGGAAAGAGAAAATCTAATTGACTCTATCAACAGTTCTTAAAGTATATCACTTCCTCTTTCTATAATTTGGCTGCCAGCAGGTCAGATGCCTGCATTGGTTACCTATTTCTGTGTAACAAGTTACACCAAAAATGTAGTGACATAACTAGCTATTTCTTATGCATATAAAGTCTGTGGGTTAGGAATTAGAACAAGGCAAGCTAGGGACCATTTGCCTCTGCCTCACTATGCCGGGGCCTCTTTAAGACAGAAGTCTGGGAATTACAACACCTGAAGACTCACTCACAGATCTGGATTGATGCTGAAAGGATGCAAACAGTAGGGGACAAGAACAAGTGGGTCTCCTTGGACATCCCTGTGTCTATATATCATCCCAAATGATCTCTGCAGGATGGTGGCTGGTGGCCGCAGGGTAGCTGGACTCCATATATCTCAGAGCTTCCAAAGTATGTATCCTAAGAGAAAGAGCTAGGAACTCAGGGTTTGACTTTTTATGACCAAGCCCTGGAACTCAGGAGGCACTTCTTTTTTAGTCTCAGGCTCACCCAGACTCAGGGGAAGGCACCCTGCACCAAAAGTAGGAAAGGGGCAGCGACACTGACAGAGTGAGCTAGGAAGCTGCTCATGGAAACACTCATCTATTTGGCCATTTCTTCTGTGGGTCTCCCTGGCCTCAACGTTACAATCTGCATGTCCTTTAGGAACGATGCAATGATCACCTGGCCCAAATGCTACAACTATGATTATTCCACCAGAAAATTAAATCGTCTGCTCTAACAACTGTATTACTGTCCAAATTTAGCTTTCAGTCCTCTTCCAATGTGGAGCCCTCGGACCATGAAGCAAAGGGGCTATTTATTTCCAATGTGATATGGGTTTATTGTGAGGGGGAAATTACTACATTATTGCACATGGAGAGTATAGATGATTCTGGTGCTACTCTCCACCCCAACCCCTGGACTACGTAGTATCCTTCCAACCTTCTGGACAAGAGTCAGAAAAGATAGCTCCTTCAGTTTGGGGCTGAGCAAAGAAGATGCTGTCCTGAAAGGAATGGGATGCTATTCAACCCTCTTTAAAAATAATTAATTTGCATGTGTTTTACAAATATGATTGCAACATTTCTTCTATTGTTATAGTTCAACTGTAAATTCTCCCATAATAAATGATGGTTACATTCCCTAATCTTCAGTATGGCAAGTACTTTGTATGATAATTCTTTTAGAGAATAAACAGTTATCAAGAGAGTACCATTCCCTGAACACTAGGATCACAATGATTTTGAGGAGTTCTAAAATAATAATCAACTTTTCCCTTGCTGCGTTATTTGCTCTTAGATTTACAGAAGGCCTTAGGTGATTTGCTTCATTATTTGTTTTAAGCAAATCATTTTCCCAAAGAGATTATATTGTGATGCTGTTGTTTTTTTCTTTCTTTCTTTTTCTTTTTTTGAGAAGATAGAACCCTCTTTGGATTATAAGGTGCTGTATTTTCTAAAATCACTGACTTCGGTTAGGTAAAATGTGAACAGAAGCTTCTTTCTGAGGGCATTCCTCCCACGTGACCAGTAACGCCCTATGCATAGAATTATGCAGATTTGCAGCAAAGCCCTTCTCTTCCCTCTCCAGCACTTCAAGTATGCTCTTCAATGATCCCAAAAGATAGTTGTTGTTTTTTATAAGATCTATCAAATTGATAAACTCCTAGCCAGACTGTCAGGAAAACTAGAAAAGACACATTACCAGCTGCAGGAATAAGAGAGGGAGCACCTCTATAGATTCCAAATTACTAATGGGATTATGTGGATAATGAAAATGTTATTCCAATAAATTTTAGTAAACAAAATAGATAAATCCCACCCAGTGGGGGACCTGAAGGAGGCAGTCAATCAGGGATTCTCTCTCATTGTTGATGTTTCTATCTCTCATTCCTCTCCCTTCCTCTCTGAAATCAATAGAAATATGTACAAAATATGTACAAGATAAATTCCTTTGATGACACAATAAAAAAATCACCAAAAAGGAAATATTAACAGTGTATGATTATCTAACTGCTGTATTGTACACATGAAAATAAAATCTCCCCTACAAAAAAAAACTGCAGGCTTAGATGGCTTCATTAATGAATTTTACCAAAAACATAAAAGAGATTATATCAACTCTATAAAAATTTTTTTCAGAAAATTAAAATTAATTCTATGACATTAAAGTACTCTGACATCAAAACTGGAAAAGACATTTCTTGAAAACTACAGGTCAATGTCTTTCATAAATATAGACACAATCATCTGCAACAATAATCAATCTAACCCAATATTAAATATATATCATGACCAAGTGAAGCATTATATCTCAAAAATGCAAAACGAATTCAAACCAACAATAAAATTCACCATATCTATAAAGAGAAAATAGATGCAGAAAAAGTCTGTGACAAAATTTGTCACTTGTTCATGACAAAAATTTTCTGCAAATAATAGAAGGAAACTTCATCAATCTGATAAAGAATATCTAGAAGGTTTATAGTACCAACATTATACATAACAGGGAGAAACTAAATGTTTTTCCTCTAAGATATAGAACAAAGCAAAGACATCCCTTCTCACAACTCCTATTCAAAATTATACTAAAGGTTTTAGCCAGTACAACAAGGAATGAAAAGTAAGAAAAGGCCCCCAGAATTGAAAGAAAAAATAAAACTATCTTTTTTTCTTACATATAACATAATTAATACATAGATAATCTCAAAGAAACTGTAACAAAACTATTTAAATTATTAAGTAGATTTGGCAAAATTGCAGGATATAGACCACATGTTCAAAATCAATCATAAGGCCAGAACCGGTTTGGCTCAGTGGATAGAGCATAGGACTGTGAACTGAAGGGTCCCGGGTTCGATTCCGGTCAAGGGCATGTACCTTGGTTGCGGGCACGTCCCCAGTGGGGGGTGTGCAAGAGGCAGCCGATCGATGTTTCTGACTCTCTATCCCTCTCTCTTCCTTTCTGTAAAAAAAAATCAATAAAATGTATTTAAAAAAAACAAACAAAATCAATTATAAGTTTATATATGAACAATTGAAAATGAAATAAAATATAATTTATAATAATAATTCCAAAACTATTAAGTACTTTAATAAAAATCTTACAAAATATGTGCAATGTCTATCTATTGAAAACTATAAAACACTAATGAAAGAAATAAAAAGAGACATAAATAAATGGAGAGATATTCCATTTTAACACCTTGGAAAGTTCAATATTGTTAAGATGTCAATTCTCTCAAAACTCATCTATAAAGATTCACAAATGTAAAATAGATTCACAAATGTAAAATAGATTCACATATGTAAAATAGACAACATAGTATTAAATTACTAATGGTTCAAAGCATAAATCACAAGAAAAATTAAGTAATACTTTAAGATGAATATATGAAGATATAATATATAAAAAACTTATGGTATAAAAATAAAGAAGTACTTGGAGGGAAATTTATATTGTAAACACCTACATCAAAAAAGAAGGAAGATCTCAAGTCAATAATGTAATCTTCCATGTTAAAGCACTGGGGAGGGGGGGGGGAATTAATGTCAAGTTCAGAGAAGCAGAATAAAGAAAAATATATAGATTACTAGAGGCCTGGTACATGAAGTTCATCCATGGGGGATGAGGGGTGTCCCTCAGCCCAGCCTGCACCCTTTCCAGTCTGGGACCCTTAGAGGGATATCTGATCCCAGTTAGGGCCTAAGCGGGCAGTCAGACATCCCTCTCACAACCTAGAACTGCTGGCTTCCAACTGCTCACCTGCCTGCCTGCCTGTCTGCCTGCCTGATTGCCCTTAACCTCTTCTGCCTGCCAGTGTGATTACCCCCTAACCACTCCCCTGTCAGCATAATCAACACCTAACTGCTCCCCTGCCAGACCGATTGCCCCTAACTGCCCCCCCCTGCTGGCCTGGTCACCCCTAACTGTCCTCCCCTGCAGGCCTGGTCTCCTTCCAACTGCCCTCCCCTGCAGGCTGGTCCCCCCCTCCCAATTCCCTCCCCTCCTGGCCCAATCGCCCCAAACTGCCCCTCCCCTGCCAGCCTGATCACCCCTAACTGCTCTCCCTGCAGGCCTGGGTCCCCCCCAACTGCCCTCCTATATCAGCCTGATTACCCCCAACTGCCCTCCCTTGCAGGCTTGGTCCCTCCCAACTGCCCTCCCCTGCTGGCCTGGTCTCCCCCAATTGCCCTCCTCTGCTGGCCTGATTGCTCACAATTTCCTTTCCCTGCAGGCCTTGTGGCAGCCATCTTGTGTCTGCCATCTTCTGTCCACATGGGGGAAGCCATCTTTGACTACATGTGGGTGGCCATCTCGTGTGTTGGAGTGATGGTCGATTTGCATATTACTATTTTATTGGATAGGATAGTGGTAATTAATAAAATGGATAATATAAAACTAGATATGTGTGGGATGATGGTACTAATCTATATCTTGTTTTTGGTAGTGGTTAAACAACTGTATAAGTTTGTCAAAACTAGAATTTTACACTAAAAATTGTGAATTTAACTACATGTAAATTCTACCTTAAAATGAAAAAAAATCAAGCAATTAGACATTTATAAAATGTCTTCAAAAATATTTTATTTTCAATGTTTTTATAATTCAATGACCTCTAATTTTATCAAATAAAAACATTCATGATATAACTCAGACTTATGTTCTAAGTTTTTACTTTAAATATTTTATTAGGTCACCCTGATCTAATACCAACCAAATGAGCTGGTGAGTTTTTATGATGTTAGACCACTAAGATAGAATGATAGAGGAGCTCAAAGAGAATGGAGAAGTTGTAACCTTTTTCCCACACAATGGAACGTGAATGTGCTGTTGACCAAGATGCTCACTGTCATCTAACTTCCTTTGGTGTCTATGGGTTTAGAGAGCTGCTGCTTTGTTTCTCTTCACCCCTCAATATTTTAAACATATTTAAGATGTTGAAATCAACAAAGGATAACTGATTATATAGACATAATGCTTATGTGCTTCCCTCAACATAATTATAGTTCAACTGCTGAGGTTGATACTTTCAGAGGATACTATCCCAGTAAGTAGAAATGTCCATAGGTAGAAATATAGAATATATGAAGATGTGTTCCTAGGTCTGGTATTTTCAAAATAAAAATAAAAATACTTTCATTTATAATGTTACAGGTTTTTTACTTTATCTTTTTAGGTAAAAAAATAATATAAGTTTAATGAGAAAAAATGTGTAACCTCACTAAGCTGTAATTAAATATATGACTATCAATTGACTCTTTTCATCTGAGTAAATCATTCAACAATAGAATTTCAAAAATGGAAAAGATTTCCCCTAAATAATCCTTGCCCTTTATATATGAGGAATCTGAGATTCAGAGAAAATAATACAGTTGGCAAAACTATGCTAATAGTTAATGATAGAATTGGCACTAAAATTCAAGTCACTAGATTCTATAAGAGTTTTAACTTATAGTTTAAAAACTAATACTAGTTATTTTTAATGTAGAGAAGAAATGTCTTTATCTTCAAACTTATAAGTTATTTAAGCAGATAATTTAAGGTTATCTTTATGGAAACAGTAAGATAAATTCAGTGGAATAATCTATATATATATAAAAGCCTAAGCAATTGTTATGACCAGATGACCAGCCAGTAGTTATGATGTGCACTGACCACCAGGGGGAAGATGCTTAATGCAGGATATGCCCCTTGGTGGTCAGTGCACTCCCACAGCCAACCTCCCACAGTCCCTCCACCCTTCCCCCCCTTGTCCTGCCACCCCGGTCGGCCCTGACCAGTGGCCAGACTTAGGGACCCTACTCATGCATGATCCATTCACCAGGCCTCTAGTATGTAAATAAAGGGTGAAAAAAGTGATTGTGGAAACACAAGATATAGTTTATATTACCCAAATTAATGGACATTTTCCTCAAGAAGAGCCTTTAACTTTCCAATTTTCAAATTTACTACTGTGATTTTAAAAGCATAGAATACTATGTCCAAATTTGAATTTTAAATAATCATTAGTGTACACACCTTCAAGCCAAGCATCCTTGGGGAATTGATAAGAAAGCAAAGAAACCCAGTTTATTTCTAAATGGTTCGTGTAATTAAAGTTTTACCGAATTCAACATGAATTGTTCGTTTCTGTACCCTGGGGCACACATGGTGGGAAACTTTTAGTCATAAAGCATCTCTGTCTCAAGGATGTAAATGCCTCTGACATTGCTGGATGATTGTGTCACTGAGGGAATGGGCACCATCTGTCCCTGCTTAGTTGTGTTGAGAATGTTGACCTGACAGCACAGGGTGAAACTGGAGATGCCTGAAGGAGTATCTCCATTCCTTTTTAACCCAGTAATATGTTATCTGAAGTGTTGCAAAGCCATATGAGTTGAGGTCTGTGGAATGAAGACAGTAGAATTATTGTCAGTCCACAGAAGATTAATTATGCGAGTTTAGAAAGGGAAAGAATTACACAGAAGCTATCTGGGTTCAGAACCAATAACCTTTTCCAGCTGTCATACAGAAGTAAAGGGGGGAAGCAGATTATTTACTGAGGATCTAATTGAGACTGCTGAGGTAGAGACCTGGGTTAGAGAACACAGAGGAGGGTAAAAACAGGCTACACTGAGACGAGGGTGTTATATAATTAGATTACAACACTATTCCATTTAATTCCCAATAAACTTGGAAGAACAGCTTTGTAATTATAATTCACACTTAAAATGTATTTATTGGAGTGACATTGCTTAATAGGATCATATAGGTTTCAATAATACATTTTTATGATGCATGATCTGCATATTGCATTGTGTGCCCACCACCCAATGTCAAATCATCTTCCTTTCATTTTTGGTCTGTTATAGTAAAAGAACAGAAGAGAAGCAGACACAAATGTCAGCCAATTGCAAGAGTTTTATTTCCTTTGACCCACATGTCTGGTTTTATAAGTAGTCATTATCTCCACTTATACTGCATATGTGTACCTAATTAACTCATCTATTACTCATCCTGAAACATTCTCTTCCTCTCTCCTTCTGTGCTCTCACTTTCTATTAATGGCACTAACATCACCTTAGTTCCAAAGCTTGGAACCATTTTAACCCTCCTACCCATGATTTCTTTAACAATTGAGTCTACTTCCAAATATATCTCTAATTTGTCCTCTTTGTTTCAATACTGCAATCACAATTCAACTCTTCCTTTCTTACCTTGTGCTAAATATTCAAGCTGGATTCCCTTTCTCCAACCTTCCCTCTACAGTCTGACTTATTATTCATTTTCCTAGAGACAAACTTTAGTCACATTTCTATCATGTAAATCTTTGGTTATGTCAGATGATCTGTTAGATAAAGCCCAAATGTAAGTAGGCAATCGTGGTTTCTTGTTCTATGACTCTATATTCCCTCTTTTCCTCTTTCATGTTCCCTGCTCTGAGTTCCTTTGTCTCTGTAACTTATTTGTGATGTTTCCTCTGCCTGGAATGCCCACTCACTTTCTATTTCTCCTTTAAGACCTAGATAAAATTTTGTATTCTATACAGAACTTTCTTGGGTTATACAATTATGAATAATTTTGCCACTTGAATGTTCACTGAATGGGCTGACAGATACCATCTATGAACATTATGAGGCCTCAATGTTGAAATCATAGTATTGTTGGTCAATACAGATTTCTTTGCAGTTCAGATCATCATGTTAAAAAAAGGGGGGGTGGGAAGAAACTGAACATAAACTGCACCTATGGATGAGGACAATAGGGATGGGATGGGGAAAGGGCAGAGGGTGGGATGGAAACTTGGTGGAGGGAAGCAATGGAGGGGGGGAAATGAACATTTGTAATAATATGAACAATAAAGATTTGTTTAAAAAAATTTAAAAAAAGATAATATGGCCAGTACAACTCCCTACCCTAAAATACTCCCAAAGGAAGATTTTGAAAAATAAAGATTAGTGAGCCATCTCCCTATATTTGGAAGTTTGGTTGAATCCATAATAATTTTTAAAAAGCTCCATTGAACATGTAAGCATGAAAAATATGAAAAAGAGAAACATGTTTTTAAAGGAAAACATTTTAATAATTCCCTGGGATTTCTTTAAAAGGATAGATAACCATTGAAGTGATGTGGGGCTCTAAAATATGATTGTTAGACTTCTGTGGCAAAGAAATGTCTATTTCCTATCATTCTACGTCTCATATTCTGTAACAATTTACATTTTTCACAATTCTCTAAATAACCCACACCCTTTCATATCTCCATACCTGTTCATCCTTATCTTGGTTTTTTAAGCTAGATTAAATGTTACTATAGATATATGATTTTTTACAGAGAGGAAGAGAGAGGGATAGAGAGTTAGAAACATTGATAAGAGAGAATCATCAATCAGCTGACTCTTGCACACTCCCTACTGGGGATGTGCCCAAAACCAAGGTACATGCCCTTGATCGGAATCGAAACTGGCACCTTTCAGTCTGCAGGCTGACGCTCTATCCACTGAGCTAAACCGTTTTCGGCGAAATGTTACCTTATTTTTAAAACCTTCCCCCAAAGCAATGAAATAAATTCACATTCCTCTTCAACCTTGAAATAGTATGGTAGCACTCACAATGGTGCCCTAATTACATTTTTGTACATACTCCTACTTATGGGTAAATCCCTGGACTAGAGGGACTTAGCTATTATTCACTCTTCATAAAGCAGAACCTAGAAAAGTATAATATTGAATAAATAAAACAATAAAATTGATGAACATATGATTAGAACTACTAAACCAAGTTGCAAAAGAAAATGAGATTCAGAACTTAAATTATTTGTTCCTATCTAGCTCACCAATCAGTAAGAAAGCTAATATTCAAATTTGATTTTCTTACTCTAGAGCTAAAGCTTATTTTCCAAACTCACTCACATGACCTTCTTTGCTAAACCCTGGAATATTTAAGCAGGTAACACTCTTAGAGCTTCACTAGGTAGGCTTTTTAAAAGCAAGAGACATGCCTTTAGCACAGAGGCAGAACTGGAATGAGCCTTAAATACATAAAACGATTTATTTATGTGCATGGCGAATTCAAAAAAGATTAAGGTAAAACAAAATATATTGAAACAGTTCTTGCCCTAGCTGGTTTGCTCAGTGGATAGATTGTTGACTTATGGACTGAAGGGTCCCAGGTTCTATTCTGGTCAAGGGCACATGCTCAGGTTACTGGTTTGATCTCCAGTGGGGGCATGCAGGAAGTGGCTGATCAATGATTCTCTCTCATCATTGATGTTTCTATCTCTCTCTTCTTCTCCCTTTCTCTCCAAAATCAATAAAAATAAATAAAATAAAAATATTAAACACACACACACACACACACACACACACACACACACATACACACACAATTCTTAATTTGAGAAAGCCATGCTCTTCTTCATCTACCCTTCACCTGACTCTCAAAGATAGCTAATTGGACTCCATGTATCTGGATCTGAAACAACATATGATTCAAACAGATTTCAGCCTGATAAATGAATGTGGCATGCCCCTCAGGGTTTGTGGTACTAAGAGGGCATGAATTGATTAATATGGCCTGCTAACTATCCAGTATATTATTTTAGTCAGGCAAAAGAACCATGTGATTAAAAAACAAATCAATTATTTCAAATTACTTGAGATTGTTTTAAGTGCTTTTAAACAGGAAAATTGCAGTCCACTCTCATGCCCATATTGTAAGTGGATCAGCCATGTACCCCACTTCCCAATTGATTCCAGCTGTGTCTACAGACTTAGCCATTGAGCAATTCCAAGAATTATTTCTACCCATCAACACTCCCTTCTCAATGGCAGGACTATTTGCAGAGATAAGAAAAATAGGTTATTCTGTTTATACCAGAACTGAGGTAAAACATTCTAAGTTTGACAAAGAGAAGAGGATACTTCTAAAGGAAACATTCAACCCATTTGTAAAGACATGACCTCTTTTTGTCACTGGGTTTCTTTTTCTAGCAAAACATATGGCATTGGCTACTTTGGGGAATGTGAGTTCATTCTCTGTGGATCGTTGGTCTGATGCATGCCACATGTGCATTGTTGTCTTACATTCTCCTTGCGCATTCTTTTTCTGTACTGGTTTTTAAAATACATTTTTATTGATCTCAGAGAGAGAAAGGGAGAGTGAGAGATAGAAACATCAATGATAAGAGAGAACCATCGATCGGCTGCCCCTTGCACTCCTCCTGCTGGGGATTGTGCCCTGACCAGGAATGGAACCCTAACCCCCTGGTTCATGGGTTGATGTTCAACCACTGAACAACATTAGCTCTAATTTTTTTTAAAAAGCAATAACATATGGAATTTGCTGTCAATTTATGCAGAACTGTTGAAGTGTGATATTATTTTGGTCAAAACTAGATTGTATAAATTCAAAAACCCTGAGATTATTCAATTTTACAAATTACTAGATTTACATATTAATAACTCTTAGGACATTTTTCTTTTCACCAGCTTTAATTGTAGCCAGAATTTATGGCTGGAATCTTTTAAAATCCAAACTCAATGGACAAGTGAGTACTTAAAGCCTAGAGACTTTCTACACTGGCATAGAGACCCTCCCTCAGTATCCACAAATCTAAAAGGTGGGGGCTTTGTACCCCATGAGATAGTGCTCAACACACTACTTAACAATATACACTCCTATGCTCTTCGCACACCATGCTGTCAAATGTCTGCCATGAGAGAGTATTTATGGCCCATTGATTCAAAATGTGTTCACTTTTCTATTACGTTCATCTTTATCAAGATATACACATAAAATTCAAAAAAATAAAAAAAAATTCTCCTTGGATTCATCTTTGCCATAGTAGCGTTGAATTGTAAAAGAAAAAAAAATGTGTAATCCGCTTTGTGTCTCTGTGTATGTAAAACTTTGTGTGTCTTACTTACTTTGAAGTAATAAGATCTCCTGCAAAGGCAAGGAAGTTGGTATAGATATTAATTCAGTCAACACATGCTTATTCCCTTGGCAGCTGGGAAAAGTAAGTCTGGTGAAATATTTCTCAACTCACTGAAGAGAGTTTATATTTGCACACACATGCTTAATGGTCAATTAAAGAGCCACCCTATAGGTTGTCGGGGGTTGGGTTTAAATTCAAAACTCTCTTGACCCTACTTAACAGCAAAACGAATGACAGTATGTTTCTCATTGAAGATCTCTTTTCAACAAAGGCATCTGCAATGCATACTAATAGTTTACTTGGACAATGGTTAAACTGAAACTAGGGAAGAAAGTCTCTAGCTACAGTACAGCTGAGCAGAGCAGCAGGGCCAAGCCTGAGAGGACTGAAGCGGAAATTATTTCCCTCAAACATTTTTCTCTATATTAAATTTAATTCTAGAAATACTTTTGAATGACTATTCCGTGAAAGGTACAATAAAAGTTGTCTCGGGTGATGCCCATATGTAAATTCTGTTCCTATGGCTTTCTATTAATAAAGAAGTCTAAGCTAAGTTCACAGACAAAATACAAAGTGGTAAGTGATACCTGCATAGGTGAGGTACAAACTACTGCTGTGGAGTTCAGAGATCAAAGGGAGATCACATTTACCTGGTATGTGCATAGATAAGAAAAGGCTTTCTGGAATACATTCATGTATGATGGAATTAAGAGAGAAGATTTGAGTAGGCTGAGTGAGGGTTGATTTTCAAGGTAGAGAGAAAACAAGAACAACACATGACCAGGAGGAAAGAGACATGAGGCAAGTCTGGGGAACATCACATAATGTGAATCCTTTGAGAACTTAACATTCGCTTTGGGAGCTATTATTAGATTAGAACAAATTTGGGGAGTCATGTTGAAAACAGCCTCAAAAACTATAAAGGATTTTTTCCTGTTTCTGGAATCCACGAAGACTTCTTCAGTGGGGAGTTGGTTCTTCTTTATTTTGTTGTTAAATAGGGGCAGAGAACTTAGAATTATTTCATCGTTTTAAGCTACAGTCTGTGGAAGGGCTCATTAATATGAATCATCTGTAAGACAAGATAGATTTGGAGGATGCATGAGCAGCTAATTAGGACTTATTATAGTCATATAGGTAGGGGATAATCTTGGTTCCAAATTGATCCCTCTTCCATTTGACAATAATAATCATAACAACTACGTATTGAGTGAAGTACTTATTATGTAACAAGTGCTTTACTTATTTTTATTTAATTCTTACAAGTGCCCTATGATTTTATAGATGAAGTAACTAACACCCTAAATCTATGCAAGTCTATCTAAATTTTTAAGAATTCAGGTGAAACTGACTCCATGTATTTGACCACTACTCTCTCCTGCCTCCCATGTGGACACCAGACAATTCTCTTTCCCCAATGTTGTCCAAACAGGGCCTTACAAGAGCCTCACTTATCCACCTCCCCCTGCCACTGGCATGTCTGCTGTTGGTAAGGGCTGTGGGTGTTACTAGTTCTCCAGCTCTCCATGTCTAAAACTACTTAAGAGAACGGACTGCATTCCATTGTGGGTACAGCATGGGATCTGGGAACGAGCGACGAAATTCCAGTGCTGTCCCTGACACATACCATGCATGTGATTGCGGGAAAATTCCCCTCTGCTTCTTGGTTCACCCATGAAACAGGGTCATCTGGGTATCACCCTTGCATGTTTGTTTTGAGTATTAAATGAGATAATATGTAAAGCACATAAAATTTTATCTGGCAAATAGTGGGTACTCAACAAATGTTAATGTTTTTTCCCCAAACAAATAGGTCTCAGCCCCACAGTGCTACAAAGGGGAGATTGGAGCAAATACCACAGAGAACATTGATTCCATTGGGGGTAGAGTGTACCATGGCTCTATCATTTGTATCTCCCTTTCTCTGTCCTTCTATTCTGTTATTTCTAAGCAAGCACCGTCTCTGATAGAACAAATAACCTTCCAAGAAACCCACAGACACTCAAAGGCAAAGCATCTAGAAATATGGCTCTTTTTCAGTTCTCTGACAAGGAGATTGTAAATCATTTCAGAATAAAAAATAAAGTTCAGTTGTAATTACTAAAAAAAGGAGGACACAATTATGCTTTAGAAATCA